>VWZN01021057.1:300400-341064 GCA_013396955.1 Regulus satrapa | reverse complement strand
GTATCTGGATTTGTTTCTTCTGTAGGTTTCTAAAGTGATCTCAGCTCAGTGAGTCAGGTTTTCAATGAGCTGCTTCAGAAACATGCTGAAGATAGATTTATTAATGGTGCTCAAACACCAGTAGAATCATGAGCACAAGAATGCAGTCAAAATTTGGTGTGCAAGCTAAAAACATTTTTTAAAAGGCAAGATTGCATACTACTAAGAAATAATATGAAAGGAAATTGATAAAAGTATTTTCTGGCTCCTAGAAAACAGGACAGCATATAGATCTCTGCTTCAGCTGGAACAAAAAGAGATAAAAAGCATAAAATACTGAAAAAACCAGTATTTTAGACCATTGTTATCTATTCTATAGCTAAATGATCCCTCAAAATCCCCTGTTCGAATATTTTTGTACATCAAGATTAAAAAAAAGTTAAATATTTTGTGACTGAGACTTCTAAATAGATCTCTAAATACCAATCAAGATATTCTATTCAGTACCATTTTACCATTTAGTACCATGTTTCTAAATAATGCTTTTTACTGTAAGGGCTAAGTATAATAAACCTCTCATTCACAATGAGAAACAGGCAAAAAGTGAATTTCTGCAAAAAACAATTTATACTTTTAAATTCTGTGACATGCACATGTTTATGTATGCCATGTGCTCTAATTTACAGAGTTCTTTGGTCAAGAAACACCTGGGTATTAGGCAAAACAGCTTAGAAGAGGTAAGATATAGTGTCCAAAGGCATGAAGTGGTATAAAGTATGAAAATCACTATCCTCATTACCAGGCAGCCAAAAAGAAACTCCAGCTAGTAATGGCAGATTTACAAATAATAAGATATGTGCTTGTGACAGGCATATCATACTTCAGTGTGAGCAGGATCAGAGCTTATGTGAATAAAGCCAATGTCAAGTGCCTTTTGACTTTAATGTTTCTGGCTCAGGCTCATAATGTTTTACATTTAATTACTGCAACTATTTCAGAGATGTCTGCCCAATTTAGCAATGTTCTCAAGCATATGTTTAAAAGCTCTGATGAATCAGAGACCATACTCAAAAATAACTATTTAGTCCTAACATTCACTACCATAAAATACGGAAAAAATTATCTCCACGTGATAAAAAGATAAAACAGACAAGGCCAATATACACTTCTAGCATTTAGCATAGCAACAAGTAGAGGAGTAAGAAGCACCTAAATCTGAAAACGTTCTCCAAAGTGACTCAAACTGAACTTACAGGGTTTCAACACCTCTCATAATCAGATCATAATTGACTTTCCCAAGGCCACACAGAAGTTTCTGGCTCCTTGCTAGTCAGCCCTGTCTCTGAAGGCCAGAAAAATGTGGTTTTACTAAGTGAGAATTTTTTTCCAGAAACATCTGTTAGCACAGACTCACATTTGTTAAAATTACTGGCTTCATCTTGCCGAACAAAATGTATCCTGTGACACTTTCTTCAAAAAAGGTGAACTTAGAAAATTATTTGTTTTGGCTGTAATAAGCTTGCTTTGATCCACCTACATAAAACTTCTACTAGAGCAGAATATAATTTAAATGTAAACTCAGCACACATTTATATTCTGAACTTGAAGTCCTAAGAACAGACTAAAACTCCAGTGTTAAATGTAACTTGAAAAGGACACCATAGGTCCCAGCGAGAGCAGTAGGGTCTGAATGTGGCATCAGCAACTGGGAATTTGGGAGGTTGAAACTCAGCATTTCCACTGAC
Organism: Regulus satrapa; assembly: GCA_013396955.1. Taxonomy (NCBI): domain Eukaryota; kingdom Metazoa; phylum Chordata; class Aves; order Passeriformes; family Regulidae; genus Regulus; species Regulus satrapa. Next base: position 339,340 of record VWZN01021057.1, on the reverse strand, counting down.
ACCACTTTTAAAGACTTTCTTTCTGCTTTCCTATCTGCCCTTGTCACAACTCCCTTCCACACATATTTATTAAGGGAATTATTATTACGTGTTTGCACAGTATCCTGCACTCTAAAGGTGCTACTTAGCACCTTTATTTGAGCCTTTCATAGACTGCTGAATTTTCATGTTCTGTTTTACTTCTGCTATTAATGGTCCATGAGTAAGTTCCAGTAATTTAGGAAGGAGTGGATCACAGGAGTCTGAATGCATGTACATTGTCTAAAAGTATTCCAAAGTCTCCATGAAGCGCCACGACTGCAAAAGCCAGTGAGCACATAAGAGGAATTAATACCCCTAAAAATGCCTCATTTTAATATTTTTCAACTGCATCAATAAAAGACCAAGGTGAATTTAGTGCAAGTCATTAAGCAATGCCAAATGCAATTTACTATATTCTAGAATACTTAACAAATAAGATTCCTGGAATGACAGCTGATCCTTAAAAGAATGTAACCGTCTTCTGACCCTCAATGTTATTAAAATTCCATTTATTAATCCTGTCTTATTGCCCCTTTGTTTTCATAACATTTTCATCAAGGATTAGGGAGATATTGTGAGGCTGAAAAAGCTTACATTTTCTTCTGTGATTCAGAACAGCTGCCATTCTTGTTTGGATAACCCTTCATCCATATTCTTAGTTTTACTCTTTGTGCCTTCCAGCAAAATCATACAATGCACCTTCGTTTTACAAGTCTTCCTTCATCCATTAGCAACAGGAAATTGTAGCAACAATCTAATTCTATTCCTATTTACTTTTTTTTTTTTAATAAATAGAATACATTAGGTACTAAAGCACAACACTGATTTAACTCTTTTAAGTGCCACTGTATCTGAAGACCTTTACAGTTTCTAAGACACACTTAGATTTTTTTTTGAGTGCGATCAATTCTACAATATCTAATCCCTGTTTTCTTTACTGTTATTTCAATTACAAAAAAGTATGAATAGACACACTGCAGAAGTCACATAAAAGCATCTGCAGTTTTCAAATGGGCCTTAACTTTATTTCATAGGATTTTGCTCACATTCAGCTAAAAATACTCCCTCAGAAATGAGCTATTATGTGCAGGCTTGAGTACTATTCTATTTAAATGTTTCAGATTCTCAGCTCTAAAAGCTTTTACAAAAGATAAATGGACTTTTCATGGACCTAGATTACAGGTATGACTTGTCCAAAGAAGAACTGCAATATCAAAGAAAAAGTAAACGAGAATGAAAAAATTACATTTTCATATAATCATTAAAACAGAGCTTAAAATACAGAACTCAATTCCTGGATATAAGATGAAATAAACTAGTCTAAAGCAGAGAAGAAGCTGACAGGTGCATATCAGCTGGCAGGTGCTATTGCTGTTTTATTAAGATATTGCTGACACATTTATAACAGGCTCAAGAGACAAGAAAAATAAGAAAACTCATGCACTTCACACCATTTGTGGTAATTATCTAGCTTCAAGAAGTAGCAGCGTACAGAGGTGGGCTTTTATTTTGCTATTACTATAGATAATTACAGGACTTGTAAATTAAATCTTAGATGTGTATTAATTGTTCTAACTACGCAATAAACAGTATTTCTTTGCCTGGAACTTAAGCAAGTCAATAATGGAGCTCAATGCATTTCTCATTAAAGCTCCTACACTAAAATGTGTCAGAGTAATCGGACAGTCAACCTACGACTCAAAAAAGTTATTTTTACAATGGAACAAACATATAAAGTTACTTTCTACAGTTTTTAATGTGGAACTGTTATTTTCTATATATTTAAATGTAGAGATATTAATCATTGTCTTTGCAAATCATCTAACAATATGAACAGTAATTCTTCACACATAATGAAGAAATCTTAACTAATTCTTTTTGTACAATCATTAACAGAGGCAAAACAAAGAACTTTTACTTCTAAGTAGTTTTAAAAAATAGTACATTATTAAGAAAAGCAAGGAAGTATATAGAAGTATTGAGATGCTCCTAGACATATGATGGAATATAAAAATAAAATCTTTGTTTTATAAACTTTGAAATATTCACAGTGAGGTTTATAAATTACAATTTCCAATCAGTCTTTCATCTTCATAAACTCAAGTGTTAAAATTTTTCTAAGTTACTTTTTACAAAACCTAGGTCAGTTAGCAATTTAATTAAAATTAGACCATCAAATAATACACCTATGTACTGTCTAAGTAACATTTCCAGAAATGTGCTTTAACACAGCACAAAATTGCACCCAGAAATATTTGTACAGACTTCCTCCATGAGACAGGGACAATTACAAGTTTGAAAATAGTAAAATCCAAATGTGACAAAAAATAATTCAAATCAGCAGTAACCAAAAATGTAACTAAAGGAATTAAAGATGCAACTACAGCTCTCTCTCTTTTCCTTCCAGTAAACCATGCTCTTACCAGTCTGTTGATTCATTTATTGCAGCTTTAGCCCATCCACCAGTATCAACAGTGCCAAACCCAACATCATCATGGGAACTGGATGATGACTGGTCAGAGAGATGAGGAGGAAGGACCGACAGCCTGTCATCTTCAATAATGACAGTGTCATCCTGGGGCATGTTCACTGTTGGAGACAGCTGATATTTACCTGGATAAAAGGGAGAAAAACCCAAAATTAAGTAACGGCAGCATGCAGCGATTGCCTTGAAAAATATTTCATCACAGAAGATAAAAGGTTATGTCAAACTGCAGTGCTACTGATAACAGCAACACAATGCAGATAATAAAATTAACTATGTCTCACTTTGTACCTGTCTTCCTGTGCAGAGGTCTGCAAAGGGATGCACACCAGTTTCTGTGGCCCACTGCCAGACCACAGGGTCACAGAAAGGATGAGGTTTGGAAGAGACCTCTCTTCTGGTCCAACCCTTTCCACTCAAGCAGAGACTCCTATAGCCATGTACTCAGGAGCCCAAACAAATTGCTTCTGAGTATTGCTTCTGCACCACCTCCCTGGGAACTCTGTGCCAGTGCATGGTCCCCTTCACACTGAAGAAGTGCTTTCTGATGCTCAGAGGGAGCCTCCCATGTTTCTGTCTGTGTCCATAGTCTTGAGCCCTGGCTGAGGAACTGCTCAGAAGCACCTCTCCCAGAGGACAGTACCTCCTCTTGTATCACCTTTGGTAGAAACAAAGAATGTGTTCCACAAGGACTAACAGAGGCCATCACTTTTCCTGATCAGTCTGGCCCTCGTGAAATGAGAAATTTTTCAAGTGATGCTAGAAAGTGGACATACACAAAATTTGGAGAAAAAAAATCACCAAATTCTACTATCAAAAAATTCAAGTAAGTTTTAACACTTTTGTTAAAATGCTTAAACAAAAACCATGACATACAGGATATAGGGACTATATCAAGACTCAACGTTAGTCTGTTCAGTGGCAGACTTCATCAGGTAAATTTGTGACAGTACAAGTTAAAAGATGGTATGATCTTACTAAAACAATTAGTAAAATTGTCATATCTCATGAGAAGAAACACACTAGCTTAATCTGACAACAAACTGAAAATTATTCTAAAACTATGATGCACCAGATTAAGGTATCACAAAAGTTCTATTTCCATAACTTAAACTGCTTCTATGGACACATAGATTATTTCCACACTTTACTTTCACTATAGATATGAAAAAAAGGTGAATAATTAGGGGAACATAAAGTTCTCCTCTTTTCTGTAAAGGTTTCGGTTACCATCATTACCTTTGCTCACAACTATTAATAAACAAACAAACAAAACAAACCCTACATGGAAAGAGGTAGCTAAAATCCTCACTGCACTAGATAACACATATAGTCATCTTTCCAAAGAGGGGAAAGAAAACTGGCTTCAAAAGGGATCATTAAAGGCTGAAAAAAGTGGCTGGAATAAAAAAGTACTGCATGGTGAACATCCCATCACTGTCAAACAGAAATGAATGTATGCAGTTTGCATAACAGCTGATTCTGTGCAGCAATAGGTCCTTTGATGGACAGGCCAATGTTTAGCCTGGTAATGTGCTACTTTCCAAACATAATGCCTACAGGACTGTTAACTCTGTAGTTAATAACATTTCCAAAGAATTGATTGTGAAAAGGTAGAACCTTATGGCATTCGGCAGATTTGAGAGGCTACAGTAATTGGGTAACACTTCTCACCTTTCACTATCCTTCTTTATATCTGACAAGGGTGAAGACTGACATTTTAATAGGTGCTTTGGAATTTAGGAGAAAACCCATCTGACTGCCTACGCTTTTCATTGCAGATGAAGCTAAAAACAGGTGAAAGGCTTCACCTCCAGCAGATGGTTGGACAAACCTAAGCACTGGACTCAATACATCCTTTGTAGAGAACTCAGCTGAAGTGGACAGAAAATACCCCTGGAGAATTAATTCCACAAGTGTTGTGAGAAACCTCACAAGAAAAGATCAAAGAAACTTCAAACCAAGTAATCTTCAGTATATTTGACTGATCTACAAATCCAACGCAGTGCTCAACCTGTATACAAACCTCTTCAAGAAAATAATTTTCCTTCAGACTAGAAAAAAAGCTATTTAGACTCTGTGAAATTTAGACTCTGTGTGCACTTCAAGTCCAGTTTTGCATGTATTAATTCAACTTCAGTGAGATAATCTGTAATAACATGAAGTATTTTGGACACTGTACTAAGCAAGGTAAAACATTCTCCCTTTCAATTGTTTCAAATGTTTCTCAAATTTCTTGGACAAGTTACCAATCTAAAGAAGCACAGCCTTGGGAGCACACCAAACTATTGGGTAAGAAGGGTTCCCATCTGTCTGGACAGAAAAAGAAACCTCAGAGCTCCAGTATCACATGGCTGGTTTCCAGGTCTATGAGGATTTTCTTCCTACAAGGAAAAATATGCCAAGCAGCATATTTCAAAAAATATTATACACCTTCAAACCTATTATACACCTCTAATACACCAAAAAATAGTTTGTACCTGAACTACACTACCAACATAAAAGACTCAAAAAAACCCTTAAGCACAGACAGTACACAGTATAAATAACAGATTTATTCATAAAGAACTAAACTGCTCCAGGTCCTTTCCAATCTTGAAATTCCCTGAAGTTCAGTTAACATGTTTGCTGAGATAACTTGGCTCCTATAATGACGCTGCATCATCACGGAACTCTTTCTGGCTTGACCCTTGTGCTTTTGCTATTGCTTTCTCTTTAAAGGATGTTCTATAGAATCTGTTGAACACTCTCACAGTATGTTCAAAACCCAGTATTACCTTATGAATGAATTATGAGCATGTTGATACTGTGGGATTCAGACCCAGCCAATGCCTGGAAAATTACTAACAACAACAATTTCTACACTGTGCGCAGGCCTTGGATTTCAGATCTGTCAACTATTGTAGAAGAGCATCACATTTTATGAGATTCCTGGCCAAGGAACTACACTCAGATTGTAAAGGGTTATTTTCATTTCACTAAGACACACACTCTACATCTCCAGCTACATTTTTATCAGTAGTGTTTCCTCCTGACTCCACCCTTAAGACAGAAATTATTTATGTAGAAAACAGAGTATTTCCTGTTGTGTAGGAAACATCAAATTTTACAAAGTTCTGGGGGATCCCTCAGGATGAAAAGCAGATTCAGTGCAAACGATTGTTATCCTGTGTACCCCTGATAAATACCTTCTGTTTAGTCACTGCTAGCAACAAAACCCACCATGTTCATTAAAAAAACCCCCAGCAACTAGAACAAGGAGATGAAAGAAGACTTTGTACTAAGCTGTTTGTTGAATAAGAATAATTTATATAGACAGCAGCTATGTTTTGTGTGTTGCAAAACTCAGGAGCATAATGCATGATAAACAAGAATGGTATGTCAGAAGAAGACTTAAATTTTTAATTATAGAGCCAAGCAAACCAGAATAACCAGTTGTTATTCTGAATAGCACGTACCCCGGAAATATTAAAATAAATAGGGTTTATTGCAGCCATCTAATTCTTAAAATTCATATAAATAAAATATCCCATCCTCTCCAAATCAAAAGTATTCCCTGAATACAGAAACCTCTATCTTTTCTCCATCAGAATTTTTCAGTGAAACATTATCAAATGAAAAAGCATACGAAAATCTATAATAGCAATAACCACCTAGAAAAGTAGATCAACATGAGAATCATCAGAAATGTGAAAAGATTCACGTAGCTTTACTGCAGTGAGCAAACATTATTTTACATAATTTAAATCACATCCTAAAATTGGTATTTTATTCCCACTCTCACAGCAAGGCTCTGACAGCCAGTTCTTGCTTGTCAGTTATGAAAGAGTCAAGAAATTGTCTTAAATACCATTCCTGAAATTACATTAATGGTATTTAAAAGAACAAAACACTCTTGAAATCTTTGTTCCAACTTTAAGCAATGACTAAAACAAGCAGGTGTTTTCCAGACTTTGAGATTGCTACTTTTGAATAGTCTAACTTAGGAAGGAAGAAATCTCAAACCCATCCAAGAGCAGAAGCAGCAGGGAGAACTACTCCTTCATCTGTGAAAACAAACTGCCATCTCCTCACTAAAAAGTAAGGAGTACTAAAAGTTTACATAGTTAAATCCATTGAGGGGTAAATCAGAAGACATGAGGTGATTCAGAGAGCTCATCAGAGGGCTTCTTGATATGGGGAGAGCACTCACGGGAAGCAGCTCTGCATAAAGTGCTCCTTTGGACTTGCTCTCATGGGCAGGACTGGTGTGGGAAGGTACAGACCTCCAGTGCTCTTCAGCCAGGTTGTTCTTAGGACTAATCCTCACTTTTAGGCCAATTTTCAAGAGAGGAAGAGTCATGTAACACCACACAAGCATTCTCAGGAAAATAAAAAAAGCCCTGCTTTTATTCTCATTACCAATGCCAAAAAAGACAGGGATTCCACTACATCAAAAGTGACTGAGACTTAAAAATGTTATTCTGAAACAAGCAACTGTACCTATCACTCCCAACAGGCAATAACTCTCTGTTGTATGGCACTGCAAGAAAACTCACATGCAAAATATTATGAACACTGCAGTTTTAATTTAGTCACACTGATTAATTCAGAAAAAACAGTCTATTGGAAAACTGACCATTCCCCAAAAAGTGGGGTTAAACATCACAGGTCTGTGAAGCTGCTGTGATTGCAGAAAGGAACAGTCCAATCCTGAACAGACCAGTTTTTAGATACATGCCACTAGATCACATTTACTATAAGGTTCAGGCACAACTTGATTTTCCACTAATGTGCTTCCACTAAAGATTCAGTGGTTTAAAGTCACAATTAACCTATTTTCTACATAGTTCCTGGTCCCTGAAAACAATTCAGAATGACAATGATTCACAGGAAATCAAAACATTTTTTGATGAAGAAATTTTTTTCTGCCTATGTATACAATGCAAAGGCATCTACAAGTATTAGATGTTAACAGCTTTGGAAACACTTTTTTTTCTTTTTTGTAGTTTAAACATCAATTATGGGCTACTGCTAAAGGGATGATGCCACACTAATGAACTACAGTTCAATTTGGCATGGCAAGTCTTGTGATCTTCTGATGTCAAGAAAACTGCACTGCTGACACATGTGCACTCAGACTCTCTCAGGATTCCTTCTCCCATCAATGGACAATGTGTTTAAGTGATAATTTGTTCACACTTATATGAGCTCTGTGTGTAAATCCTCTGCAGCACTGATGGAGAAAGCAGACGGCAGTGCTTTGCAAATGTTTTATCAAAAGTCTTGACACCATAAGAACTTTCTATGGGAGAGTAGTGCTAAAGACTTCAAATTATTTTATCACTCCTTAAATTTGTTGACAAACAAATACAATTTTTTCAAACATTTTCTCTTTAAGAGCACATGACTTTGGCTGACAAGGTTTCACACTGCCTTGATTTTTATGTGCACATTTTTTCTTCCAAGCTGCACAAAATGAAATGCAATAGAACAGAATATGTTTCTAAGTACTATTGCCCAAATGTACAAAAAGGACAAGACTTACTGGAAGAAATACCTTAAATAGGAAACTTGTGGAGTTTCAGAGAGTTTAAAAACAGTCCTATTTTGCTGCCACAAAGAAAATGCAAACCTCAAAATACAAAAAACTTTTTTAAAAAGAAAACGTGGGGAAAAAAACCAAAACAATCCAAATAAAAAAATACAGGGTGAAAAATATACACAAACTGTTGACTGGAAAAGCCTAAGTGGTAGACTAATTTTCTAAGGCTGAAAATTAATCTAAAGCAACTGAAAATTAAGTTAAGCCTTGCTTCATATCAAGTTTATAGCAGCATCCTATAATATATTCTGTGTACAGAATATACATTAATACACTAGAAAAACCTCCAAGATTTAATAGCCATGTCTTCTTTTTAAACTTGCCACTCATGTGAGCAATTGTCACGTCTTCTGTCAGGTGTTATTTTCATCAAGTTGCTTTTTGTATTTAAACTTGAAAATCCTTTCAAACTAATCCCATCCTAGTCAGTAAATCCAACGACTCCTGTGTCAAGGCAAGTCTTTATTACCTAGCTCTGTACATCAGAAGTTGAAATGCTGCAAAGCAAGCGCTAATAACCTCATTATCCACTGCATGAGACCATGCAGATGGTAGGGCACAGAATCTAAACAAGCTTAAAATTAGTTACGAGGTTTTAAAATTGGTGCCTTACAAACCAAAAATTCAAATCAATTAATGTCCCCTAATAAGCATAAATGGATGCAGGTTTGCCTTATTTATTTTTGTATTTTAGTAGGACTGAAACAGAGAAGAGGGAATGTTGAAAAAAAATTATGAATTCCCACGAGTCACTGACTTTGGATGACACATGGAGCCCAGACCAATCATTTATTGGTCCAAACCAGACACTGAAAGACCATGTTAAATGCTACTATTACTCATTCTACAACCTGTCAAAGGATGCAAAATTTTCTTTAGAATCCCACCTTCCCTTCTCCTTCACATTAACTATCCAGACGGCTTGCGTAGAAGTATTTTAAGGTACATTTTACACTGGTCAGTGGAACCTCCATGTTCCAATTCCCACATAACACATTAATCACCCTTCAATGAATCACAGAGAGAAATAAAAACATGCTTAGCAGAGCTGCTTTGACTCACCCATTATCCTGCCCAATGCCACGTTCTTTGTGGGTGACTCGCTGAGACCCTCGATGCCGCCGTAGAGGGAGTGGGAAATCCTCCTCTCCCGGTCATCCAGCAGAGTCTCTATGGGCAGCTCTGGCCCAGAGGGGCTCCCAGGTGATTCCAACTGCAAAGAGAGGGGAAAATTAGTGCCTGGGGTCCCCTTAACCACATGGGGGAACTGTAACAAATTGCCTAAGGCCTAGACCTGTCTGAGCACCAAATGAGCTAGAACTTCTCATCCTGGACAGAGATAATTTGCAATGACAGCTCTGCCTAATGACCAACTTTCTAACCCGTTTACACAGCACCCCCCATGGTGCCCTGTCAAATTTCAAATCCTTCAGCAGAAAATTGGTGAAAAAAACCACTCCATTTTGGTGTCTCTTTGTTGGATGATTTCTTAAACAGACAGTTGGGGTGTTTTCAATACCATCAGCAGACAGCTGGGCCATCTTCTGCACACTGACAGCTGAACACAAAAATGCCTTTGTCAGGAGCATGGAACAGGAACTCTCATTTGGAATTGGCCTGCTGCTGCCACAGTGGTGCAACTTGCTTTCAAATGATATCACACTCCAAAGTTTTGTAGTTAGGAGCAAAAGAAAAAAAACACAAAAATTGTCAGACTTCACTGTAATTTTATTTTTAATTTGAGTCCTTTGCTCTATCTTTTCTAACTGCAGAGTAAAGAGGTCTCACATGCCTCATTCAGCCTGGAAGCTCCTCTAATCTCTTGCTGCAGCATCCAGGCAGACACAAAAAACAGAACTGGCAAGTCCTGGTGAGCCCTCCACCCCAGCCTTCAAACCCCTGGAGCTGCCAGATCCCTGCCCACTACAACTGCAGCCAGACCCTCCAGGCCACCACAAGACAGATGAAGTATGTGGTGGAAGTGATGGACACAGGCTGCTTGGCCACATGCACAGAAGAGCAGAAAGGCTGTATATAAAGCCTCCTGCCCACCCCAGCTGCTCTCCTTCAGAAGACTGTCCTGAGTGCCTTCCAGCTTCGCCTTTGCTTGCAGAAACTGGTCATCCCTTGTTTTCCTACAGCTGCCTCTCAAAGTTTTTAACAGGACAGGAAAAAAAAGTGCTCTTTAATGAGCCCCAGAGAATCAGAGCTCAAGGGAACACAGGACCCACAAGAGGCGAAGAAAATATTTTGGTATCATCTACATGGATTTAGCAACCCCATCAGCCACAGCTCTGCTGCCAGCACAGCCCCCCAGCAATGAGAAGAATGGGACCTGGCACTCACAGGTCACTGTGGATGCCCAGTGTAGCAGGGCCCAGTTGCTCCCTGTAGAGATAAGAGACTCCCCACACATCCAGCTTCCCTGCTGCCCCTAAAGCTCCTGGTTCACCTGGGCTCCAGCACCCTGCTGTACTCTCAGTAATGCTACCAAGGAACTTTGCCAAGACCATTAAACCAATTCACCTGAACATTGTGAGTTGAATTCAGCTCTATTAAGAAGTAAGCAACTATTAAAAAATATATATGTATTTTGTAGAAAAGTAGCTTGAACTCCGATATCATAGCATTAGCTCCTCTCACCAACATGCCTCTTCATATTGAAGCATGTGGTTAAATCTTAAAAAAATCTTAAAAAACAGTGTCCTTACACAAATCCCACCACATTTATTTTATACATATCCTAATACAGTAAGGACCAGATACTCAAAGATACTGAGCATTTTGCAAACTATTTGAAGCCACTGGAAATGCTTGTTCCAAGCACTGACTGATCTCCAAACTAGTACGAGAGGAGTAGTTCATAGTTTCAGGAGTTAAAATAACAAGCAACATGTTTGTTGGTTGTTTCTACTTTTTGAAACAGCTGCCCATTATTAATCACTCCACCCGCACTCCCCAGACGACTAAGAAATGCATGCTATGAAAGAGTTTAAAAAATCTGCTTCAACGGCTACAGAGAGCTCAGCCCCGTTCTCGCCAGCAGAGGCTTTGAAGTGAGCCCGATGGGCAGACAACTTCTGACACGCGGGCGCTGCGCGGGGCGCGGGGGCGGAGGGTTGCGAAACGCCAAATTACGGTCAAGGAGACCGCGATCGGGAGGTCGCAGACTCCCTAAAAATTATTATTTCTGTTCAAAGCCATCATCTGTTTAATATAAATGAGATATTTAATGAAGTTCCAAATTGTAGACTTATCTCTCCCAGTTTGATAAGCACCGGGGAGATTTACTGCATCGGAGGGTCAACACAATTACAATTGGAGGCACGTCAAGCTGCAGGAGAATAATAAACTTGCAGTGCAAGTGAATTAGACTCAATAAGGTTTAAATTGTGAAATGAGGATTTGTTTTATTAGTTTTTTTTAAATTGCAGATTATAACTGACAGCTTTACTGAAAAGTAAATTAAACAATATTTGTAGACTCTGTTATAAAGGAATCTAAGGCACATTTGAAAAGAAATGTTAACTTCTGAAACACTTCACCAAAAAAAGAGCATAGCAACATTCGACTGCTTGAGAGCTTCACATTGCATGATAAAGGTAGTAAAGTATGAACTACCCTTTATTTCGCTGCCTTTAAATAAGGTGTGAAAATATCAAAGTGCTTTGGGATTTATTCTCCCAGTGCTATATTGATTACTTTATATAACAATTGTCCAGCTTTTAGTGTGCCATATCACACAGTCCTTCTCTGTGTGACAAGCCATCAACTTTCAGACTCATTTGTAGAAAGATCTCAAGAGATATTCAGAAAGACATTGACAAGGAGATGCTTCAGAAGCAAAGAAATATATAGAAATTCACTCCGGGTAACACAGTAAAGTACAGGGTAAATAAAAGAAATAGCAGGAGTGTTGTATCTATATGGCTATGTTTTGTAAAGTGAATCACATATTTTATAATTCCCATAAGTAAAACTTTTTCCATTTCTAATTAGCATCTCAAAAGCTGGGTTTAAACAAAGGCACTGACAGCCAGCTACACAAATATTTTATAGAATCTACAATGCCGTTTATAAAACACCAAAAATTAGACAACCAGCTGTCACAAAAAAAACCGCAAAAAAAAACAAAAAAAAAGAAAACAAAAACAAAAACAAAAAAAAACCCATAACAACAACCAAAATGCCTTTCCCTTACATTATTAACAAGTTTGCATATGAAAAAAAACCAAAGAATTCGGAAACTATATTGTGGGCAAGACAAACAGTTCAACAGTCCAAAGCAAGACTGCAGTTCAAACAGACTTGTTCTTCATCATGCATTTCTAATAAAGATCTGATATTACACATTCTAATTCCTTCTCTTAGCCACTCCCACTGCTATTTGCTACAGTTTGATTGGATTAACTGATAAAGAGTGGGTAATATACACAAAGTTGTATAAATTCCTAACTTCATTAAAGGCCTGACAAGGAAAAATGTCAGGGTGACAACTGACCCCCTATCAACAGCTGCTGGAGCACCTCTTGGTGTGCCAGTTCAGAGTCACAGGCCACCTGAGGGTGGATGAAACCACTGAAGATTATCTAATCCAACCTCTTGCCCAAAGCAAGGTCTGCCAGAGCACATTGCACAGTGCCCTGCCCAGTTGGGTTTTCAACATCTCCAAGATCAGAGACTCCTTTACCTCTCAGGGCAAGTTGTGCCAGTGTTGACCTTTAAGAAAGCCTTTTTTTTCTTATGTGTAAAGAAATTTCATGTACTTTGGTTTGTGCTGGTTGCTTCTTTTCCTGGCACTGGGCAGCCCTGAGAAGAGTCTGGATCAATATTCTTTATTACTTCTTTATTACTCTCATCAGATATTTATAGACACTGACTTGTAAGATCCCCCAATCCTCCTTCTCTCTAGACTGGAAAGAGAGAGTTCCCTCTCTGGATCCTAGCACTGATCCATACTAAATGATCATATTTGTAAAAATGCAATAAGACCTTCCATGATACAGATTGCCTGTAGCTTCTTTTCTCTCCATTCTCTTAAATTAAAAAGAGATTAATTTTTTTTTAAAAAAAAGGTCTCTACCCTGACCCTTTGTCATTCAGATAAAAACCAGCTGTTTGCTAAAGCACTCTGTACTTAGCTAGCCCAGCTGCTGCTTATCTAGATGATAAAAGAACAAATAATGTGGTCCCTTTTACTTAAACACCACCATCCATCCTATTTGAAGCTATGTACATAAATATGAAAAAAGTTTATGCACAAGAAGAGTGCCAAAATATTCAAAGCATAAACAAACTTTTCTTTTCTTTTTTTTTTTTTTTAATGAAACATGAATCAGACTCCATTTATCCTTTAGCAAATAAATTGTCCAAATATAGGCATGCAAGCATTATGGGTGTTAAAGAAGTCAGTATACAAATTTGTTATATATGACACTGCATCCAGAATACTGACGCTCTTTCTGTCACACAGAATTATTCTCCAGGATTTCTTTTTTCTTTCTTATCTGTGTACTGTGGTTAAGATGTCTTTTTCCAACATAGATACTTTTAAAATACTCCTTGTCTATATCAAGGCATCAATATCAAACGCATTAACAAAACTAAGTTTCCATAGGACTGGACTAAATTTTTATTTTCTGGGCTGAAAACTGGCTAAAGAATTGGACAGAAAGATTGATCATCAGGATGGAGAAGAGCTGTAGATTCCCCTAGGAATCTTAAACTTAAGTTGATAAACAGCTTTATCAATGAGTTGAAGATAGGAATGAACAGGGAAATCACTATGTTTGCAGAAGATGCTAAAGACTTTTTGACAGTTAAATTCCAAGAGGTCATCACAAGACTAATCTAGTGAGAAAGGAAAAAAACAAACCTGTCACATAAATTTCAATGTAGGTAACTAGGTAATGCATGCAGGGGAAAATGATGCTGAATATTTTATACTTGCTCGCACATTTAAAAAGAAAAGATGCTTGCTTGTTTCCTTTATAATGAAACCACTCATTTGCAAAGTCTCTCGCTGATCTATCAGTCAATTTATTTCATGAATGATGAGGTCCTTATACGGTCTGGAATCAGGACTCTGCTTCACAGTTTGCTCATTTTCAAATGGAGACAAAAACGAAGAGTCATGCATGAAGAAATTTGGGGAACCGCAAATCATTTGCAAAGCTTCATTTAAGGCAGGTTTGGGAGAATATACATTCTGTCAAAGGGAAAAAAAAAGAAAAGGGAAGGCCTAGACAAGAAAAAACCCTTGAAATTTCTCAGTTTGAGGAAAATGGTGATGCTCTCTCACTTAATGGCAGACAAATGCTGCCTGCCTGTACCATTAACAGAGTGCAGATGAGCAATCTATGTCTCTAAGCTGTCCAGGTTGCAGGACTGAAAAGCCCAGGATTCCAAAGCAACAATTACCTTTATTTTCTTGAATCAGCACATGGAGCTGCCAGCTGCAGGGATGTGCCTGGCAGTCGTGCCTGAGTGCTGAGCACGTTCTGAGCTGCCAGCTGTTTGCCCATACAGGCTAATCATAACAGCATTGCTAATTAACAGAACACGGCACAAGGAGTTCCACTGTTTCTCCTTAAATCTGAGCCATTTAAAAAATTTCAACCCTGAGTTAAAAATCTAAAATCTGATGCCCGACTCTTCTAAAAAATGAGGTGTTAAAAACTGGCCAAATATGAATATCAAGTCAATATTATTGTTACTGTCTCCATTTTTCCTACTGTTTTCATGGCTTTGGAAATGTGTCTTAAAAAGTGCCTTTATGTAGGACAGTTGATGAGTTATCGCACAAGGCTGGAAGCTGAAAACATAGAACAGAACAGAACATTTAACTCTTTTGAAAGGGGGGACAAGGGAACCTTAGCTACAGCCAAAAGCCAAATTAAATGTTTTCGAATGTAATCTAATAATGACCATCAAATATTCAGTGTATATTCCGCGACTAGAGTCCCTGAGATATAAAACACAGCTTTGTAAGGTTTGTAGTAGAGGAGCTTGTAGAATTCTACATTTTTGTACTCTGTATAGATATAACGCAAACAGTAGAAAAATGCAGATGCACAGCTTTGGCTTGGAGTTCATTCATAACTAACACTCCATGCTTATATCAATATTTACCACAAGACAATGCACTTGAAAACCTGGATGGATTACACACTATCTCCTGGTGAGTCAATGAAAATCCTTCCTCCAGGCAAATCTTCAGCAAAACCGCAGCAGCACAAAATCTCTTTTTACCTTCTGGGAAGTTTGTGGTCTGTTTTGACTCTACAGTTATGGAAGGGCTGATGATATAAATGATCTCCTCCCTGCCTCTCTGAAGTCAAGATAATACTCTTATAGTGTTTATGTACATTTATATTGTTAATTGCTCTGAAGGCTTCGTTTACAACAGAACTTGTGAAGCCCTTTGAGAATAATGATGGTATGGGAAAGGAGTATCTGAGGTCACTTCACAAAGTTTTGAAACAGTTTAATGTTCAAGAAACCAAAGAAAGCTCTCTGACAGCACTGAAAGACAGTGCCTCTGCAGCAGATCAGAAGCAACTGTTCCTGCCCCTCTCAACCCAGGACAGCCGAGGTTGAGCTGTCATTCATTTCTAGACAGCATACAAAATACAAAAAGGACACAAAAATGCTAGTCTAAATTTAAACATGCAGAAACAATGGTCTGCAGAACCATGCTGCAAAATTAATTCTCCCTTCTAAGCAACTCCTTAGGGCTGATTATGAAAATTGACATTAAAACCAAAAGAACAGTTTCATACCACTAACTTCCTTTAAAATCCAATTCAAACTCAGATTTACTGAAGAAAGAAGCCGACTGTGTAGTCTATCTCAAAGGAAGTCAGTTTGACTTCACAAATGCAAAATGATTACTGGACTTGAAGGTGGGGGGTGGGGGGAAAAGGCTTGGGGTTTTTTGTCCTTTTTGCTGTTATTTTGTTGTGGGATTTTTTTTAACAACCAGACAGCAACTGCTTTTATCATCCAGATGTTTAGCACAATTCTTTTTGCATTGGCATTATTACCCCCCATACAGATTTCCCTTTTGAGACACTTGTGGATGCCCCATGGTGTGGCAGGGAGTCAGCCAAGACCTGACCTCACAGGCCTGACCATACACTGGAACAAAGCAGAGTGAACACTGCTCTTGGTGACACACAAAAGGGAATATAACCAAGCCAGTTCCACTTAACTTTAGCTCAGACTAACCAGAAACAAAGCTATTTTTTTGTCTACAAAGTGGACACATACAAGGCTGAATCAACAAAGGAAAGAAATCAGTTGAACAGAATATTTTTGTCTGCTCGTTTTTTATGGTGACTTCTTTGAAGAACAAAAAGAGGGAAAAGAGCATAGAAAACACCGGAAAATACTTTCTCAAAAGGCAAACATTTCTTTCTATATTTAATGAAATCAGTAAACCCTCATCTCTGAGTAGCTGAGGTTGTTTAGCCTGGAGTAAGGAGAAGGCTGAGGAGAAACCTTGTTGCTTTCTACTGCCTAAAAGGAGATACATGATAGTTGGTCTCTTCTCCTAGGTAACAAGTAATAGGACAAGAGGAAACAGTCTCTAGTTGTGCCAAGGAAGATTTAGACTGGATATTAGATAAAATATTTCATGAAAAGTATAATCAAGCTTTGGAACAGGATGCCCAGGGAAGTGGGTGAGCCACCAGCCCTTCAGGTCTTTAAAACATATGTAGACATGGCACTTTGGCAACATGGTTTAGAGGCAGACTTCGCAGTGCTGGGTTAATGGTTAGAGTCAATAATCTTCCAACCAAATGATTCTGTGCTTCTATGGTGATAAAAGATGGGAATTATTAAGATAAGGGACTGCCCTTTTTAAGTTTTTGCTTCTAATCTGCAAGCTCCTGAATTTGCCACCAATCAAATGTCACTTCTTTCAATGTCCTAATACTAAAAATCTTTCCTGATGGCTGTTACTGGAATGTTCCAAGGGGACAATTTGTACACCAGCATGTCAAAGCAATCTCTGTTGCCAAATTAAACATAATATAGCCAAGACATGGCCAGCCACTCGGCAGTGCTGTCTCCAGCCAGATCTCAGGTTCCACAGCCACTGCTGAGGGACTGAGGGAATACCATATTCCTATATGTATTCCTGCAACATTCAGAAATAACATGATCACAGCTTATCAGTATTACATCCGCTCAATAATATCTGAAGTTTAAATTGGTCACATTCTTGAAGGAGGATATAGGGTTTAATTGCAAAATACCAAAAAAAAAAAACCTTCTCTTTGCTCTTCATTTCATTGAAGTCTGGGCACTGCAAGACTTCCAAAAAAGTGACTTCTTGCCTACTGCCAGCTCAGCAGGTAAACAGCTTCATGTCCATGCAAGTTGTCCTTTCATCATTTTAAAATATGCAAAAAGTATTGACATAATATTTCCTTTGGATGAGTGTGACAAAAACAATAATTCCTAGGAAAAATGACTTACAAAAGTTACTTTGTAAAGATGATTACTACAGCAATAGTGACATATCAATGCTTTCCTAATCATTATAGCTCATCTTGCTGGCTTCTTAAGGAGTTGGGAAAATGCACAAAAAACTGTAAAGGAGGCCCAGAAAGACAGGGCCTATCCTGCCCTTGTGCAGGTACATTTCAGTGTATGTAAATCTGTTTCCATAATCAGTTCTTTTATCTTAAAGCACATATACTGCAGTCAGCTGTGCTGCTTTTGGCACATGATTTCTGCAAAATAAATCATACTAAATGTCAAGCAGATATAGGAGACCAAGCTGTTCTTGAATGAATGAATGAATGTAAAAACTGTGTTGGATTCAAGGAGAAATGTCTTTGTTTCATCACTGCTGGATTACCTCCTTCATGTTTTCAAACAAGGTCTGAATTAATTAAATCGAGAAGACTTTCACTAGGAGAAAAGGGATCATCTTCTACATCCTTTTAGAAAAATAACCAAACCTAAACACAGAAAATAGTCTAAAGTATTTCACCCTCTTTATGTAGCAACATGTAGAAGAATCTGAAATTGGGTAAAAAATAAGGAACAGTCTCCAAAGGATAGTCTGAAATAGGGCTAGATAAGAACATCACCACATGCAAAAAAGGTCAGAATTCCTTGAACACTAAACAAGAAATGCTGTGCATCCAAGCTGGCTTTCTAGCAGTGTGTATATATAAGCACATATGTGTACAAAAACTTTGTATAAGCAGTTAATCAAGAGGAGCTTAACACTTTTAAAAAGCCTAGTTTCTTTTTCAGACATGATTTTATAATACACTATGGACTGATTTATTATAAAGATTAGATTTATGCATTAAAAAGCAAACCATTCTTTTTTCCCACAGGCAGGAGCAGCGATACTAAACCAATTTGTGCACATCATTTTTGAAGCATGATGATCAAAAAATAACATTCTTGATAAGACCTTACTATATTAGCAAGAATGTAAGAATTGACTTTTAGATTTCTAAAGAATAGATGCTTTTCTGACATGCCATTCAGCTGTATCCTATTTAACTCAGGCCTTTCTCAAATTTGTTCTCAAGTTTAATTCAGTCCTCCATAGCATCTATAGTCCCCCTCAGTATATGTCTAAATATTCCTAGTATATAGCATTGCTTACATGAAATAAAAGATAAGCTATTAGAAATCATGAATGTATTTCAAAACATCAACATTGTACTGGAGAAGACAAAAGTCACAAATCATCAGAAGAATCACCACCCTGAATTCAATAGTTCAACCTCACCCACAATTAAGGCCAAGACACAACATAGTTAAAATCCAAAATGACTGAATTTTTTGTATAAAGCTTTGCAGAATCTGTACATTAAACTTTTGTTTAGATAAAATATAATAATGAAATATAAGACCTCTACTCTTAATTTTAAAAACTGGAAGTGACAAAGAAGCAAGTCAGTTAACACAAAGTCTATAAATGAAAGATCTAAGAGACCTCTATAAAAAACTCAACTGAACAAAAACCATGTAAACAGTGAGATCCAATTACAAAATCAATATAGTTTTATTCAGTGTTTCCTGTTTTTCATTGACAAAAATACTCAAAAGGAAAAACTTCATTGATTGGTAATAACGTTAGCATGTCTAACACTGAAATTCAGATCATTTTGTAATTCTCTCTTTCTTTAGCTTCTCAGATATTATTTTTCAAGTCTCAGAGGAAACACAACATCTCCTGTAAACACAAATACCTCAGAAGTGAAAACTGCCAATCCCAATATCAAAAGCATATTACCTCATTGCATTTACTTATTCTCCTTGCCACAATAAGCTGAATCATTCCTCGTTTGTTTCCTTCAGTGGACATGGACCTCCTTAAGGTTTCCATAGCATCTTGATTTGTTTTGCCCAATAATGATTCTCCATTAACTGCTATTAGTTGATCATTCACTCGAAGCCTGCCATCCTGGAAAAGTAAAAATTATAGATAGTTACAGAAAACACACACAAAGGAAGCTTTGTCTACTAGAGAGAATTGAAAATAAAAAAAACCCAAAACCTAATCAAAAGAAAAATATTCAACCAACTATAGTTAGTCATAAGGGTTTGTGGCCAAATGAACACTGCAATAATAGCTCTCGTTGCAGCCACAATAGGAAATGTCTATTCCATTTACAGATTTGCACTGAAAGCTATTGTCATAACCTGTTTGCTCAAACAGCATACTAATGGAACTGTTCCAGAGATGGTTCGTTCCTTCCCAAATGTGTTGGGGCTGTTTAAATCTTGGGATATGCAAACGTGAGTAGAAATCTAAATGTCACCTCTGATGGTATAAATGGAGAACACAAGATCTCATCCTTCGATCTGTGGTTATTTTCAAAATAACTTATTACAGAAAACTGAGAAAGACCAAAGTACACAGACACTCCCTCTTACCTTGGATGCTGCTCCACCATTAATAATGGACTTGACGAAGATTCCTAAATCAGCATGGTTTTCTTTTGACCGGTTACCTTTGACACTCACACCAAGCCCAGCTGACCCAGAGTCATTCAGTGGAACTTCAAAAGTCAGGAATTCCCTGGTGCCATCAGGTGTGAGGACAAGCTCCTCTTCTTCTGCTTTCTGTTGGGGAGATTAGCATGGAATTATAGAATAGCATCTCTCTGGGAATTCTCTTCCCCCTACAGCTATTAGCATTCAAAACTCTCTGCTTTTTACTACAATGCCACAATATTTTCAACAGTAATTATGTGAAGAAATGTGCAGAAATAGTGTATTTTCAATCACCTCCAGCTGACGCCTAGGTTCAGAAATATCTTAAATTTGTGTCTAAGTGCTTCTCTCTCTAGTAAAGTAATTGAATCACATGTCATTACTGACTCTGCCATCAATACTAACTCACACATAAGCAGCTATTTCATTAGCCAAAAGAGAGCTTTATCAGAAACATTTTTCTACGTGCAAACCTACAGAATTTTTAAAATACCATAATCATCTATGGAACATTGCAGTCTTAGGGAGAAACTAACGGAAAGAAAATTAAATTCAAAAATTACTTGTTCACCTCATTTTATTTAAAACTATCTGGTTGAGGAAAAAAAAACAAACCAGAAAACTATACAGCTGAGATCTGCAACAGCACATCTCTCTGCTATTGCCAAGCTTATAATCAAATCCAGCTCTGAGTGCCAATTTTCCTGTCTTTCCCAGCTCTTCCCTTCACCTCTGTCCTCTTACCTACCTCTCTGGATCTTTGCTGTCCTCAACACCCAGTTTTAGCCTGGCTGCAAAATCCCAAGTTTTAAGTGCTCCGAATTACAGTTGCAGGTCCATCACAGCTGCCAGCAAGGAGCTGCTCAGTGACCCCTTTCCATGCATCCAGAAACCATACAAGCACAGGTGACCGGCCTCATGCTTCACCTCCTGCCAAATTCAGGGTGGCAACAGGCTGGGACCAGAGGCTTTGCAGTGTCCCCACAGAGCAGTGACACACAAGGGGCAGCAGCATGGGCACAACACCCAGGAATGGAAGTAGCCAAACCCTGTGGAGCAGTGCTCGTGCACAAGAGACTTTTGCCAAAGGGAGGAACAGGAGGGACAGGCTGTTCACCAGCCCTATCCCTTACAGTAGGTGCTGTTCACTTTTTTCTGATCCTCTTTCAAATCTATCAAAGTGGTTATAATGACTTTAGGTTATACCTTTATCAATTAAAGAAAAAAAGTCAGGCCCTTAAAGGCAATCCTCTGTAAAAAGATGCCTGTGAGCCTGACTGTGCTGGGGTATTTTTCACCCACACAAAGGAGAAGGAGTAAGAGAACATACAACAGAGGTTGCACACTACTGCCCAGCATCAGCAGTTCTTCTCTGGGAGAATTCATTCAGACAAATTTTCATTATCTTAGCAACATGTACCTCTGTTTCTGATACTGACTTTATACCATCTTTTCCCACATCACTGATCTATTTGCAAAGCTCACTCATATGAGTGAGAAGACGTATGAGAAGTTAACGTGCGCCTGCTGAGCTGTCCCTGTTCCTTAAGACTTGAGGAAATGCAAACACAGCCTATGGCAAAAGATAGATGTGAAAGGCATGTTGAATACAGCAGACTGAGATGATCAATTTGGGCACAAGCATGCTAGTAGTGTCACCATTGACCTAGAAATGCTGCGCAAAAATGTCACATGGGAAGGCAGTCAGACAGCTGAGAGAGCCGCAACAGCTGAGGGAAGAAAAACAGGAGCTCTATCTTTTCCCACTTGGTTAAAAGTGTGAACCTTCATGTGTTCACCAGCCCTTCCTTCTCCACTAGACTTCTTTTGTTTACAACTAAGCACAGTAGTTCATTAAAAAAAAAAAATTAAAAAAGAAAAAGGAAAAAACAACATCCCCTATCAATGTACCATAGCTAGGCTGGTTTGCTTGTGAATCCCACTATTCAAACACATCTCTTGGCCCCACTAAACAGCATGATCAATGCTAGCTGTGAGGAAAGGAAAGGTGTATTGTGTCCATTGAAAAACACTCTATCTAAAAGATGTTTCCCTAATTACGGGAAAATTACCACCCTAATTTTCCTGCTTGGCTCACAGAAGCACTAGCTCCAGCATACATTTGAATCCACATTTTTTCAAGTGGCTGCAGAATTAAACAATCTAAAACATATGCATGTTACCTTATAGTTTCTGTAATACTGATCATATTCTTTCATAATACTACATATTATTCTTTCATAATACATAATACTACATGCACTTCTTTTCATAATACTACATATTATTCTTTCATAATACTTTCATATTCCTTAATGAATAGTAATAGGAATAAAGTTTGCAGGCCAAAAGAGAGATAGGATGTAAGAGGTAAAGAGAGGTAGGATGTGTGGTTTACTCAAGAAAGCAGATATGAAAAGAATTTTTCTTTACTACTGTTAACATAAATTTAGAATCAATTGTCCTCTTCCTCCAGTATTTTCTAATCTTCAAAAAAAATCCACCAAAACTTCAGGAAAGCAGTATCCTCTCCAGGGGAGAGAACTAAAGCACTTCCTACACAGCCTGTCAGGTGCACTCCTTATGACAAAGGGTCAACTGGAGTGAACATCTCACAAGCATCTCCAAAAACTTGACTAATGGCCTCCACCCTACTTCTCTTCGACAAGACCAAAGAGCTGCATTATCAGTTCAGCACTTGTGTTAATGAGAGGCTTATGCTTGCTTATTTCCTGCAATCCTGAATAAGGAAATAAGGCAATATCAGGCCACAGACACCTCAGTGTGCAGGTGAAACGTGAGGCCAAAACCTGGAACAAACTACCCCGTAGCAGCCATACATGAGCAAGCAGATCATGCTCATGAAAAAATGAGAAACAGCAGCCTCAGCACTGGATCAGAAGTACTGAAGGCATGAGAAAATTGTTCAACCCACCCAAGAAAGAAAATTACCATTAGTAGGCTGTGGCTAAACTTAATTAGGGACTTCATAGGGTATCTACAGTTTTTCCCATCTAAGCACACTTGCTTTACCACCCTATTTGTGTCTGGAATTTTAAGAACATAAGAAGCCTGTTGCCCTCTAGACTCCATGTGAGACCTGTCAGTTCTGCATGCTTGAATACAGGGGGAAAAAAAAAAAAAAAGAAAAAAAAAGTGAAAAATGTGGCTTTCAAAAAAAAGTCAACTATTAGCTTTCAAGGACTATGGATATGCAAGTAGCAAATTTAATATTTGTGCCACACCATGGTATAAAAGAACATCTTACCATACATAATATATTGAACATAACTCCATAATACAAACCTCGGAACAGGACCATATAGTGATAAGGAACCTCTAAGCATGTCATAAAGGAGCCATTCACAGAGAAATGAGCACAAAGATTTTTAGCCTACCATAATAATTTGAACCAAAGTTGTAAAAATGAAAACAAAACAACAAAACCCAGCAAAATCTAATAATGACTGAATCCTTTGTTCTGCAAAGGCCTTTGGAGTACAGAAACATTACAGGTAAAGCTACTCTCCCCAATGAATATAAAAAACAGCTATTATAAAAGAGTAAAATTTGCACTGAAATTGTGTTGAACCTAAAGTATATAAATGTAAAAAATCACAGAAATTCCCTACTACATCCATGAGACAGCATAAAATGCACAAAATATCTAAAATGCAGCATTCAAATTTTTCAGCTGAGAACACAGTCAACTTTTTAATTGCCATAGCTTCCATTTGATCTTGATAGTCTCTAAATTAACAGCTTCACTATGTCAATCAAACACCTCTACACTATTTTCCTGATTAGTTGATCTGTAGGAGAAATTTATTCCGTCATAAATTTTGACAGGCCAGCAGTAAACATGCAAGCAAAATTATGTACTGTGAACCCTGAACAACAAAATTCAACTCCCTTAAGATTTTTCACACACTATGTCCAAAACAATTAACAGCAGAACAATATTCTGCTGAAACAGAGGCTGCTGAGGAAAAGGTCATCTGAAAATGACTTCAGTTGGATGAATGAAGCTGCTCAAGTATGTAATTTGTAATAAAAATTCGATTGGTGATAAAATACGTAGGTGATTTTTTTGGCTTTAAAATCATATTTAGCATCAATTTATGCTAAACGACATTTGAGATAAGTTTTTCACATTTTAAATACAACATAAATATATTGTAAATTTAAAGATAAACTTCCTGACTAGAGCAAACTTACGGCAGTGTTTTGATATATACAGAGATTTTTAAAAGCCATAAGATAAATGGGGGGGGGGAGGAATGTTTTCCTCTTCCACATAACATTATCTTCTACATAAATTCTGCTCTCATCATAAAATCAGATTTAATTTTATAAACAACACTAAAATAGACTTTGACAGTTAGAGTGCCATTAGTTTTCCCATCATACTGGTAATATCATCTCTTCTTTATCCTTTTATCACAGAATTACAGAATACGTTGAGTTGGAAGGGACCCTCAAAGATCGTCATGTTGAACTCCTGGTCCTATACAGGACACCCTAAGAGTCACACCCTGTGCCTGAAAGTACTGTCCAAACACTTCTGGAACTCTGTCAGGCTTGGTGCTGTGACAACTTTCTTGGAGAGCCTGTTTCGGTGTCCAGCCACCTTGGGGGGGAAGAACCTTTTCCTGATATGCAACTTAAACCTTCCCTGACACAACTTCAGGCCATTGCCTTGGTCCTGTCACAGATTGCCACAGAGAAGAGATCAGTGCCTGCTCCTCCTCTTCCCCTCGGATCAAGGATGTTGAAGACCACAATGAGGTCTCCTCTCAGCATCCTCCAGGCTGCACAGACCAAGGGACCTCAGGTGCTCCTCACACAGCTTCCCCTCAAGGCCCTGCATCCTCATTGCTCTCTTTGGACACTCTAATAGCTTCAGACCTTTCTTATCGTGCAGTGCCCAGAACTTCACACAGTTTCCAAGGGGAGGCCGTACCATGAGGAGCAGAGTGCTACAATCACCTCTCTCGACCAGCTGGGGATTCATGTTTTACACACTAGTGCTTGGGACTTCTTCTTTTTGCAGGACCTCATCAGGTGAGTAAGCAGCATGAGATGGCTGAAAACAGAAACTGAACAGCAAAGAAAACCTTCCTCTCACCTAATGGGGGAAACGATTTTCAGTCAAGTTAGGACAGGTTTCCTAAGTGACTTGCTGCTGCTACGAATCTGGCAGCATTCTCTGCAGTGAAGTTCGTTCTCTTGCAAGCTTAGACCTGCTGTCTTCTCAGCAGTTATTCAGTCACTGAAACTTGTCTGCACATTACTTTGTGATCATGTAAACAAAAATGTGCTCCCCATGTCTTTAACAGAACAATCAATAAAGCCCTGTGTCTTCAGTTATTATATACATGAACACATTTACATGAAAACTTGTACAGAGCTCTTGAATGCTCAAGTATAGGCATGTACACGTACAACACACCCTTATATGTATATGTATATATGTATGTATGTGTATATATATATATATGCCACAGTGATGATATTCATATGATTAATTACCCATAGCACAAACACTACCTAAACACTTGAATGACTCCATTGATTATTCCATTTACCTGTCTCAAGTTCTGATGTGCCCAGCCTTCTAACATTTCAGCCCTGTTAGCCATTGTTTAAAAAGTATTTTGTTAATCTATCAACCTTTTACCTCACAAAGGTATATTCTCTCTTTACAACTTATCCAGAGGGAAAACCTGAAGTTCTCAAAAGACGAGTTTGGGGGATGTAAGAGCTCTCTAGGAAGTGTAGGCTATAAAACTACTGGAAATTGCAAAATCCCAAGTTTAATCATTGAGTTCCAATAATGGTGAATTCCAACCTAACACAACAGCTTTTTCCAAGATATTTTCAGTTTTATAAGATTTTAATACAGTATCCATTATTTAATTCTTTCTGATATGGTATACACAATACTAATAATATTAATAATACTCCCTCTAGTTTGGGAAACCAATAAAACTTGTCTCTGTATTATAGTAACAAAATAGAATGTGGCAGGATATATGCAAGAGAGGAGATTTTACTCAGTTATTGTGCAAAGACATTCTTATCATCAGGGATGACTCAAACTGTTTTGTCCCTCAAGTTAGGTGGGTGACACTGCTGTTCTATCAGGCCACCCTCGAAACTGAGGTACACAAAAAGAAGATTCTCACTCTCATCCTATGGCAGTGCAAATACAAATGTAGAATACATGAAACCAACAGCTCTAAGGAAACAAAGCAGCTTCTTTTTAAGGAAGCAAAACAATATGTTTGTGGGGGTGATGTTTAGTCTTAAAATCTTATAAAAATGTATTACTGCTGAAGGTAATGAAAACAGAGCAATGTAGGTGGCCTGAAACACACCTCCCTAACAACAGTTGAGGCCCCTCCTTGGGACATGTAACTGAGAGCTGGTGCTATAGGTAGACATTAAAGAAATCTATAACCAGATATAACCCTATCAGCAGAGAAAATTCTGCCTACTGATCCAGTAGTGGCATGCACTCTGGCCCAGTTTTCTCCTGAAATACCATTTATCTTTTCCGGGTTTTTTTGTTTTGGTTTTTTTTTTTTTTGTTTTGGTTTTGGTTTTTTTTTGTTTTTTTAAATTTAAATGGTTGTGTTGTATTGTAGGTTTTATGGATCTATAGTATCTACTTACCTGGTTATAAAATTATACAGGGCTTAAGCTAACTAAACAACCAGAATTCTTATGCCTGCTTTCTTTTTCTAGCTTTTCCTAGATTAAGAATTTTAATATCTGTCATATAAACACTAATTAATCTTATTTGCTCATATGCAGAGAAAATATACATATTAGCAAAGTTAATATGTCACATCTGGCAAAGATTCATTCAAATCAAACAGCAGCTGCTAAATATCAAAAACTAGATCTGAATTCTGAGATTTTATGGGAAATGTGCTCTGCTTTAATCTTAATCCCATCAAGGAAGAGTTTTTTGTGTATTAGATGTGGATTAACTTTGGTAAGTATTTATAGGCAAAAATGCTGGCTCATGAAAGTACTATAAAACAGCCCCACTACATTTCCTGTTATGTTCATTTTAAGGATTTAATTTAATATCAAAAAAGATGTTCCATATTCAAAAATAACTTCAGTTTAAAGGTTTGGACAGATTAAGATATGATTTAGGAAAAAATTAAATGGTTCTCCAAAGCACAATAATTCCAGCACATGATTTTCATTTAAAATGAAAATCAAAGCTCTGCAAAAGCCCATGTTTAAGTACATCCACATGTTTGTTACTTCTTTCTATAAAAGTCCATTGCTTGTCTGTACTTACATTATTCTCCCTAACACAAACACTCTGATCTGGGCTGTCATAGAAACAGGTTTAATCAAATGAGATTCTACGTTTGAAAAATTGATCAGACCATTAAAATGACATTCTATTGGTTCTTAATCTCAGAACTTCTCACAGGGACTAGTCTGTTGCAGGTACCATAATGACTGTACTTTATTCAGGCCAACATACTTTGTTCAAAACTGCTGCTCCTGTTCAAACTTTTGTTCCTACTGTATGTCCTGAAACAAAAACATGTGATTGTAATGCTACCCCTGCTTCTTTACACTTTGCTTATCCTAGAGAAGTGAAAACCAAGGGATTAGGTACACAGCAGGTGTCTGTTCTGCCAAAGAAGCCTATAAACCTACAGCTCTCTGCACTATCCCTTCTTCAAGGAAAACTTCAATGCCCAACACACTAATGATAGAGCTCCCTAAAAATCCTTGTACTTCTCTCCCTGGCCCATTGGATTTACAAGACCTAAAAGACTAAAGAAAGAGGTAGTGTCTGGAAAAGACAGACAGGAAAAACAAGTTGAAAGAGAAATAATGCCTTTGTAGAAATTCAGGGCAAGAAACACATTCCCCATGAAGTAATGCCAGTATGGAGCACCTCAGAGGGATCTGTCTCCCCCTCCTACTTCTGCTGCCGACATTCAGGCAACCATGGCAAAACATTTTATCTCACTATTTTCTCTGCAGTTAATATCAAGGGACACTCAACACTAAGATTCTAAAGATAATGCAGTAAAACAAGGTTTGCACCAAATCAACAAGTTTGTGCACACAGGTGTGGCTTCTGAATGACTGCAATGGTAGCACTAACACAACCCTGTCACAGTGGAGGGACACATATGTTTTCTTCCATGAAACTGGGAATTTTTCAGCAAGCGTCTTCGATTCCAGTGTTCAGAACACAGCCACAGCTGCCCTATGGTTCTGCACAAAGCCAGTTTAGATGTGCCACACGACCATTCCAGGTACATCACCTGCTGCAAACAGTCAAAATTGAGCCTGAGGGTCAGTCCTAGGCACCACATTATGCAGCAGTTTATGTGGCTTATTACTGGAAGTTCCAGGAAATTCAGACTGGTCAAAAAACATTCATGATCACAGCCATTTAACTGTTGTATTAATTATTCACTAGGAATTAATGTCTTATCTCCAGACATGAATGTGCCAGAACATGCTATTTAATACTAGAGTATCTTCTATGGTAAAAGATTGAAACCACAACAGTACCTTGCAGAAATCACACATTCACTACCTATTTCTTTCATATGGGCAGTGATCCGTTTCTTATGTCAAAACTTTATAAAAATTATTAGCTGAAACCACTCAAAATTGCACTAAAAATGCTTTTAAAGCATTGTCAATGTTTCATGCCTTGTGCCTCACACCATTAGAAGACAAAAAGGTACAAAAATATATCTGCAGCATTCCTAAGCACCATGGAGGAAATAACAGCATCAGCTTAACCATCAGTCAGACACATCCTCTTTCAATAAAATAATTCTGTACCCACTGATAACAGCACTGCTGGTGGTATAGTCTGACATTAGTCCATCTATGATCTTGGCTCAATGTTTAGACATTTGGGTCACTGAGCTGAAGTTCTACATAGGCGCTAAATAGGACATGGTGGGAACTTATAACAACTTTTAAAAAATACCTATGGATACACCCCCAGTGACTAGGTATCTTGAAGTAATACAACCAGCTTTTGAGCAAAGGACAAACACACATGCACTCAGAACATATCCTCTTAAAGCTCAACACTGACTGTGCTTTTTTCCCCACAAGAATTTTCTATCCAATAATCAATAAAAATCATGTCTTTCTAGGCATTTGCTAGTATTGCCACTCATTCTCACAATCTGAAAACTTACGAACAAAAAGCGTACAAAAGTAACTATTGGTTAGTTCTTACAAAATGCCTCTGACCAGTGTCACCCCTTTCCTATAGGCAATGAACTCTTGCATTAAAAGGGTAGCTAGCTAATTTACTCAGAATCCCACATAGAAGAATATGGCAAGAACAGCAATTGGATCTGAAAAAAACACAGTAATCGAAATTAGATTTAGATAATAACTGGAATATCAAATGTTTGAGTTCAGATGAAAATAAAAAGCAATGCCATTTGCAATTTCTATCAGTGCTGCTAATAATTTATATATTGTTCCAACACACCAACCACTCTTGTTATGTCACTGTTACGAATATTGCCCTCAGTTTTAAATTCCTAACATTCTGCTCACTTACAGCAATTTGACAGAAAAACAAATGAGAAAAGAACAGTGAAGCTAAGTGCTGCTAAGCGCAACAATCATGAAATGAAATCCTGAATTCTAACTCTGAATCTCTTCTTATCAACAGACAACATTCCTTATAAATACTTACTCATATGATAATTATTATTTTTTCTAGCATTATGCTTACATGAAAGTTAACTTGCTGGTTTTGAGTTCAGAAAACAAACAGTGAATGACAATTGTAAAAGCAAAATATTACTGAAATACCTTCAACCTTCAAACCGTATGCCGAAAAATTAATTCTCAGATGTTTTAATAGCATAATTAACAGTTCATTTCAATGCACTGTAACAGGATTAAGATAATTATGCTTAGAAACAGATATGTAATAATGATAAATTACTAGTTTTTTCATATTTAAGTCAACTTCCTACATAGCAAATAATCACCCTGTTTATCAATAGGGGCATCTGTCAGCTATACAAATGGCACAAACTCATGGCTGGGTGAAACAACTTTTCAACCAAGACACAGGAGATTTCCTTATTTAATGAGGAAACAGAGAGATGACTCTGTTCATAAGCAAAAACACCAGTCCTGTTTTCACCAGGGCACAGTTACTGGGTAGAAGCTGAAGCTGCATCAGCAATTTGCATTTCTTATGTAAAACTGGCAAGCAGAGCTTAAGTTGTATGAGCCTATCAAATTACAAAATCTTCTTATATGGAAGTTTAAGACGGACAATTTGTATTCTGTGGAAGGTTCCTTTAAAAATCCTGAATTCATATGCTTTCTTATATGGGTTGTAGGAATAACTGACAAGGATTTCAGGCCACAAATTAGGACAAAATTACCTTCAAGGTTTTCTTTTATTACTTCTATGAGGACTAACTACTGCATCCAACTGCCACAACATTCATGAAAACCATTTCAAAGTAACAGTTACATGAAGGTAACCCCTGAGTAAAGAATGATAAGTGAGACTTGATAATTTGCAATTTTACTTCAGGCCTTCTACTTTCAAGGGAATTTTTACACATTTCTTTTTCTCTTTTTTTTTTTTTTCTTAATTTCAAAGGTGCATTTTCCTTCTCTTTCTCCACAAAGAGATAGCAACAACAACAACAAAAAAAAAACCACAACCATTTTGCCTTTAAATGAAAATCAGACTTGCACTCTACCTCTCTCATTTCTGTAGCTTCACTGCCTTCATCATGCTCTTTTGTTGGTTTGGTTTTTTTTGCTTTGCTTTCTACTATCAAGTCCTTGACACTTGGAGACTAAAACCTCACCACTAACAGCACAAAGATCAGAGCAGGCACAGAAATAGAAATTGCGAGATTAGAAATCTCAAAGAGCTGAAAAGTAGACAGAGGAGAAATAAATAGGTATTGAGGCAGAACCAAGGAGAATAAAGGAAAGCAATGAGAAATACTTTCAAAAATAATAATAATGAATGTGTGACTGTATTATTAATGTGCAGCTCAGGAAAATTAGTTCTGTAAAATTGAAGTATCCCACTTATCCAGAGCTAAGTAGATTGGAGCAAGGGACATAAGTGCAAAAGCATTGTGCATTACCAATACCCACCGAAACCTTTGACATTTAGTCCCTTTTTTTATTCACATACCAGAGCAAGTAAATACAAAGAGACCAAGCGTTCCTACTATCAATCACTGTCATTCTGAGCCTTTAAATAAATAACAAAAAATCCCAACGCATAATGAATGAAAAACCCAAGACATTAGGCAAATTTTTTTGTATTAATCAGGTTTCTAGCTTCATTCCCTCAGTAACCATATGTTACTCAGTCTTCCTATGTTTTCCAATTCACTTCCATATTTTCAAGGCTTGCTAGGGATTTTTAGCTGGTTTTTTGGTTTGGTTTTTTTTTTCCCTAGCTACTCATAGACTTCCTGTCCCTCCTGCATAATCTCCTGATTAACAAGCATTTTTACCCCCCCCATCAAAGAGAACAAATGGGAGATACCAATTTTATTTTGTTCTTTCCTTAGATAAAGTTAGGGTGTTGGTTCCAAGAATGCCGAAGAAGGGTTTTCACCATGGAATTGGCTACAAAACATTCACTTTGCAACAGATGAGCAACTGATTTCTATAAACAACTTGTTGGCAATCTGCTTTATCTTAATGAGCTTTCGGGGTGGAATTTCAACTCCTAAAATCAGAATACTTTTATAAGGCTGCACCCACAAATTATTTTCAATGGTATTCAATTACAGATAGAAATACTATCCTGGGCTTTGATCTCTGATCTCCTTACATATCAGCAGTACGTGGTAAGAAGCTATCCAGATAAAAACATACATCCTCTAATGAGATGCAGTAAAGAGATACCACCAAGCACATCTGAAACAGTGATACACCCACAGTTCTGCAGAGCCCTTGAGCAGATGACTTTCAGAGAGAAAGACACTAAAAGCTGGAAGAATAGAAGTGAATATTGCTAACATTAAACTCAAATTCCCATTTTTACAGTTACATTCCGTTGGCCTGATAAATTAATAGTATCAACCAACACACCCTTGATTACCTCACTGAGTTGCTCTTACATCTTTGCCTGACTTTCTTTTTATTCCAGACATCATCTTGCCATTGCTGGTAAGAATTTCACATTATCTAGAAAAGCTCTTTTTGTTTTTCAGCAGCCTAACTCATTTCAAATCCCAACATGAATATTCTCAATTTCTCCATAATCTAATTTTAAATTTAAAATTTTAATAGTTATCTAATTGAATCAAGTTTCTTGAAGTATGTTTTAACTAAGGTCCAATATATCTTTAAGGTAATTATTATTGTTATATTCTCTGCTGGTATTTCATAAAATACACCTTTTATTTTAGAAAAACTTTTCAGATGTATTAGTATATTGTATATCAGACTGATCATGTTCCACTGACTAAAGTAAGATATATTAACATCACACAACCTCAATCTAGAGCCTCACTGGAATATCATATATAAACCTGTCGCAGCCCTTAAAAGGTTAAACATGCTACTTTCATATAGTTGGGTTTTTTTAAATAACTAACAATGGTTTCCTATGAGGATACAATTAAGACTTAAATTCTAGTTGACTAATTTATTTTGTGTTCATATCGCAGATTTCTGACACAATCATGATTTAGACAATTAGCTTCAATATGTAACCCAAGCTAAAGTCTACTCTTATCATTCAACTTTAGGCTTTTGGCTGTATATAAGAGATGTAATTTCAAATACTACTTGGACATACGTAGTTAAGAGAATTGTGTATCATTTTCAAACAGTATTTGAAATTAAGTTAAAAAATGCATTTAAAATGTAAAGCTACAGAGAGCCATCTACAGTATATAAGGTGAAAGAAGGATCTGCAAAACTTTGATGGAGAAGTGTCATATCAATTTAAAAACATTTGGGAGTCTTCCAGTATGGAAAAGACAAAGCTCTTACCGTTTCCTTTGGAATTTGTGACTGGCTTTGTTCTGCATTCTAAAGGAAGTAAAAAAAATAAATAAGAACACAACTACATATGACATATTCTATCTAACAGCAAGGGGATAAACAATGAACTCTAATTCTGATGTGAAGTGGTAATAAAAAATGAAGGGTGTTAGTCACAGCCCTGACTGAAATTTGTCTAAACAACCTCTACATGAGAAGTGAACAGAAATTAATCCAGGGTCCTTATGGTACATGCACCTGACTCTACCTGGCTATGAGGGTGGTGACTGTCTGGTCAAGAAAGAACCACAACTGCTTGCACCATTTTCTGGCTGGTGGAATGTTCTTATTCAGGGAAGTTTCCCCCTGGCTTTTCCCTTCTACTTTGAAGTTTTCAGAGAATGACCTCAACAGTCCAGATCAACCCTTCCAAATATTTAAAGTTAGTACCTATTTTTTTTAAAAAATTCACTCCCATTTTTAGCAAGGGATTCCCCCTTTGAGCATCTTTTTATGAACCAGAACTGCAGCTCTGCATATCCCAGGACAGGAAGATACATTCAGTTCACCAGAGATGGGACCCTCCTGTACTTTGCATTCCTCACCTGTGTCTCGGGGCACATAAGGCAAACACACATCACTGGAAATTGCATCCCACAACCAATTCTGGAAACATGCATAAGGAACTATGGCTTTTCAAGCCCACACCTACCTATATTAAAACAAATCTGAGAATTCAGAAGACACCTTGGTTCTGGCTGGCTGATCACTTTTGGGCTAACCAGCTATTTCTTTCCATTCTGCTGGGCCCTAATGAAATGCTAGGGTTTACTGGACATTTTTGATTTAGGCTGTTTTGCTGCAGAATCAAATGATAAAGCACAAAAATGTAGTGGCAAAGCAGTAACAAACATCCAGTAAGCTTCAACCTCAAGCCAACAACCAGTAAGAAAAAATAAGAAGACAAGGAATATGTAAAGGTCCCAACATGTACCAATGGGCATATTAATTCTTAGGGTACTGAAGACTAATGCTGCCAGCCAGTATCTGCTGGTACTGAGAATAAAGCTCAAAAGCTAAATAACCTAAGTCAATCCTTCAGAGGATTTACACAATCAGTTGCAGCTCTAAGCAAATGCTTCACAAGTTATGTGAGGCAACCACAGTGCTCCAGGAGCTCTCCTTGACCAGAGCAATCCTTGGCCCTTTTGTAAAAAGAGGGGACAGGGAGGGAAGGCTTTTAGGAGATAATGTGTCTCTAGATCACGTCAGTGTGGACAAGCTTTATTACCTG
This sequence comes from Regulus satrapa, assembly GCA_013396955.1. Lineage (NCBI taxonomy): Eukaryota > Metazoa > Chordata > Aves > Passeriformes > Regulidae > Regulus > Regulus satrapa. Next base: position 304,963 of record VWZN01021057.1, on the reverse strand, counting down.
TCTGGCATTAGGTAACTGTGGAAGGAATAAAATGCCCAGTTATACTGGAGAAACATGGTGATTCTTCCAGATCTCACTAATTAGAAAAGCTGACTTCTGTCAACTTGATTTTATTCTCTGCTTCCACATTTTCCTCACTCTTATCATGCTCTGCTGCACTGGATCATCACACACACATACCTGACATCATCCACACAAGCTTCAGAGATCCCATACCAACCTAAATGGGCTCAGCTCAACAATCCCCTAAGTTTTAGCTACAGTTACACATTTTCATAAGCCCCTTACAGATAATAACAGCAATGATAAATTCCTTAACCTTTCCTAAAGTTTATTATCTTCCTTTTATTTTAAAAGAAACCCAAATATGAAAAGTCATTCAACAAGCCATAAGCCAAAACATAAAACATAAAATCTAAACATCTGTTTTATTTGGATTACTATCTATACAAACATAAAACGGTTTTAATATTGAGGGTTCTCAGTAAGCAATAACAAGTCCTGCCCTTAATAAGATGGATAACATCAAACATGATTTTTTTTATATATGGTTTCTGAGACACATTCAGTTAATATTTTAAAGCACACAAATGTAGAAAATATGAGAGAAATAGGGGAAGGATGCGAAGACAAATTGTTCCTAAGTGAACAGAGAAAGTCTGCATGTAAAAAATATGAATGGTCATGATTTCAGGACCTTCTCCTCCCTACTTCAATATCAATTGTCTTTATTTTTTGCTTGGCTTTTAAGTTTGTTTAGTTGGGCTTTTTATTTGTTTTGGGTTTTTTTTCCCAAAAAGCCAGTAAAAGTCAGTGACAAGAGCAAGTTGAAAAGACTTGCTTTCTTTTTTTGTAAGGATTATTTCTTATCAGAGAAGAAAGAAGACTTTATGACTTTTAGTTCAACACCTTCCCAGCAATTCTGCTCGTGCTCTTTGACAGCAGTCAGCAGTGCATACCTAAGAGTTCTTCATGTCAGAATGCAAACAAACAAATCCTTATTCAACAGAGGATCATCACACACATACAGTCAGATCCTCACAATACCATTTGTTCAACTGGAGCTGCAGGAAAACACACCAGTTCAGATCTGATCTCATGACACAGGGCAAAGCCCACCTGGCACAGCCACAGCAAGGTCTGGCTTCCCTACCCTGGACTTTGCCAAAGTAGTTGAGAGAATATTCCCTGAGCCACAGCAGGGAGGCTGCTGAGCTTGAACTCCTTCAAAGGGGCTGACTTGCTGTTATTTCTAAAATAGATAATGCATTGTTATTAAATCTCTCCATTACTTACACCACATATTTGTTTACAAGTATTTTAACAAAATCTCACGTCAAACTATGCATTAGAACTTCCTCATTTTGCCACAGAAATAATATACACAAAATTAAGACATGTTCTTAATTCTAAGTTTATTTAGAAATCTCAAAAAGCATTTTCATTCACCTTTATGAAAGATAGCAGTGCCATGAAAATTATACCACAGGAACTTATAAACAGATTGCTTTCACTGTTACAGTGATAAGGTAGGGTGTAATAGGATTTCAAATTTTTATTTCTCTTCACTTTATGACAGCTTTCACTTCAGCACTTGAAGACATATTCCAAGAATTTTAAGGTAGAAGTTGGTTTGTTTGCAACCTTCCCTGCCACTTTAAATTCCTAGGTTTAGTGGTAGTTTTGAATAGTAAAAGGCTAATGTTTAATATCTTGAAATGGCCAAACAAAAATTCATTTTCTTTGCATTCAAAATAACACAAATTCAATAGAAAAATGAAGTTATTAATTCATCATACTTATATTTGTTTATCTTCTCACAATAATGCAGCCAAGTAAGTTATTTTAGAGTTGTATATAGCTACAATAATACAAATAATAAATAACTTTAGCAGTTTAATTGAGTACAGAACAAAGTAAGACTGCTACCATTCACAGTCTACCTTTTCACAGCAGAAGTTATCTTGAATAATTATCAGAGAAATATCAATATACACTATGCAAGTGGAGCAGGTATAGTATGAAACATCATTTTATTCCTATTTAATGTAAATTCCTTAGAAACATCTTCTGAATTGCCCTGCTAAATTAATAACTGCAGGGTTTCCATTCCACAGAGATTGCATTTATATTCAAAAAAGGCTACTACTTCCTATATTTTCCACTTTTTGATAGGAAGGTATTTACATACCCTATTTTGGCATAATATTATATGTTTGAGAATATATTAGTGAGCAGGTAGTGGGACAAATGGGAGGCTATCAAACATAGATTTGTCATTATGAAAGATATGAAATAATCTACTTGTCTGCATACAACCAAATAAAGGCTATGCAATAGCTTCTTCTATAATAAACATTTTCACTCAAAATAAAGCTCTCACTTATACATTATCAACAAATACTTAATTCCAATAGTAGATCTTGAAAAAAATTGAAAACATGCATGCAAAATGTTTCAAATAAAGCAAAACAGCTTTTTTCCTTTTTTTCTTATATTCAGTGCTGGCCATGCATGTTTACTAACAGGAGACAAGATCAAAAAATTTGCTCATACTCATCTAAATCTCTTAGCTGCTCTTTATTTTACGCACCAGTTCCCTTGGATGGAATGTTTCTTCCTGTCGAAAAATCAAAAGGGCAACGGTTCCTCCCATCTTGGTACTTCGCAGCAAGGACACAACTTCTTCTTGAGTTTTGCCTGTCAAATCAACTCCATTTACCTGTAACAAGGAGATGTTAGACATCAGCAAGACTCCAAAACAGGGAAACCAGTGGACACTTACAGTGAAAAGTCGTGTCAATCATATGGGACAGCATTAAAAAACTCTCACTGGAGCAAACTGCTTATTAGCTCACATTCCAGCTTTCATTTAATAGAACTAATTAAATGGTCATCCTTCCCATACAAACACAAATAACAAGCCAGACATTTATACTTCCCTCCTTTTCAGCAGCAATGGTATAGTCCAGCCTACTCTAAAGCCAACTAATCCCATTAACCAGTATTTCTTACAATAATGTCTGCATAAATTTCTTCTGGCAAAATCAACGTATGATACAAAACTGGTCCTGTTTCCACGTGTCTTGGTGTCATACATCCTTCCCAAATATATTTAGCATAACGAATTGTGACAAAAGTAGAAAGTAATTCTTTCCCCTATATACTTGGGGTTGTTATTCTTGCCTCTGTTCAGTGTCCAATCCCTCGGCCTCTAAATGCCACTGATCAGGACAGGCAGGTATGGAATACATGCAGGATTTCCCACTATATGAGCTAACTTCAGTAAGGGAGAAGCCAGAGAAAGATCAGATAATCTCAGGCTAGCTTGCTCAGAAGCATTTTGGAAATGAAGGCAAATCAACTAACAGTGTTAAGCAAGGGAGCCTGGTGCTCAGAAGTCAGCAAACCATCTTTTTCCTTCCTCTCATAAGAGAGCAGAGCTCACACAGTTGAGATGCCATCAGGCTGTCATCTTAAATGTTTCTCAGTCCCCTTTTACCCAAGTCATCTGAATTACCTTGAATTACAATAATTATAGGGGGCTATCCTCCAGCAACAATTCAAGCTGACTTAGCCAATTTTGCAGTAAAGTGAAGTTAGAGCACTGAGAGGCAGTTAGAGACTCAGCTGTACCTCCGGTGTAAATGGCTTAGGGACAGTAATGAGGAGCTGTGGGTGGTAAAACATCACTCCAGCTAGATTTGCAGAAAGATCTCTGTGGTACACCTATCTTAAAGGAATTTTGTTCCCTTCAGGACATCCTTACTTCAGGAGGGAAGTGGCCTTGATTCTCTGTAGGACCCCCTCTTCTTATGTCCCTTTCAGTTAATTCACTAAACCTTTTCAGGGTATTGCCTCCCATCCTTGGCAACATCTTCCATAATTTCTGGTCTGTCACTCCATGTTGATTTAATTCTACTAACTATGTGACAATCACTTTGCTTCATTGTATTGCTAAACAGCAACGCAAGTATTGACAACATATTCACATAAGGAAATGTAAACTTATGTTTTTGTACTATGTACTATGTGTCCAGCTCTTCAAACAGCTATGTACTGCAAATGCCCAGCAATTTGATCTCTTACTTTAAAAAAATAAAGAAAAAAAAAATTTTAAAAAAATAATAAAAAAAGGAAAAAGAGGGAAAAATTATCCTGCACATAAAATACTATAAAATACTATCAGCCTCTGGAAGTGATATAGTGTGTGGGCATATGCCAAAACACAGACAGGGAACATGTAATGTTTCCTCACCTCAATTAATCGGTCTCCAGCTTTTAATCTCCCATCTTGAATAGCTGCACCTCTCGGAAGGATGTTTTTCACATAAATTGGAGCAGAGCCACCAATTGGGACATCTCTTGAAGTAATGCTAAATCCCAAGCCTTCTGTACCTGCATAAAGAATGTATATTACTAGTTAAAATGCACATTTTATATTACATATTATTTTACCACAGCAGAATGTAGAATGTATGCATACCTCACTGATACAATCCATGAAAATACATGTAAGATGCAAGAATGACTTCAAGACCAAAAAAAAAAAAAAAAAAACCA
>VWZN01021057.1:287566-300362 GCA_013396955.1 Regulus satrapa | reverse complement strand
AAAAAAATCTACAAGAAAGCTGTAGCTGAAGCACTGAGTCTGGGCACAGGTGGCTCAGCAGGCACTCCCTGCAACTTGCTGTTCTGATGGCTTCCAAGTCATTGCCATATTTCTGACTTTCTATTTCAGATGAGCTGAGTGACAAGGAATCAGAACAAAGCACATCTGATATCCTATCACTGTCTTCCCCCTTGTCAATCTGGATCTCATCAATGATCCTTTCTTTCTCTTGCAGCTCTTCGAATGGTGACAGTCAGCTGACACTGCTGGGCATGGGGCTCTGTCAGCTGACCTGTGGACACTGGCAGGTGACAGAACTGGAGCTCAGTGGTCTCATTTCTCCTGTTCTGGGACCTCAGGCTGTTTTAATTCAACAGCTCCTCTGCCCCTGGGCTTCACCTTAGCCCTCAATGGGTTCCACCCCACTGTCTGTCAAAAAAACCCAGCAGCAAACCCAGGCTGCCACTTCGGAGGTCCTGCTGCACATCCAGGTGACTGACTACACTTGCCCAAGACAGAATGAAGCAAAACACAGGCACTTAAAATGACCCGAAGAAATCCGGAGTGGGAGCCCAGTCAATACAGCAAACGAGACTTGTTTGTATTTCAGAGAAATTAAGTATACTATCGGTTCTGGGAATCACAAGCTGAGGACAAACAGAAGCCTTTCCTACTACACAGAATGCTCATTTGTAATCATCTCCTCGATACAACCTATCCAATGATACCAACAATCCCTGAAACTCTACAAAAACCTGCCACTCCCTCCCTCAACCTAACACACCAAGTCTATTCACTTAATGCAGCATGAAAATAGCTTGGCCATCCAGTGGAGAGCACCCCAACACAGTGTCAGCACCTACTGCTCCCATTTGAATCTTTCCAGAGGTTTTTCAAGACACGTTTATCATTCAAGCTGCCTCGCTAGGCATAGACAGACCCAACCCACATTGGAACTGACGGACAATGGCAAGCTGCAGTTAGGACCCTCAGAATCAGCTAGGTCCCTAAAAGCTACACAGCACACACCTCTGAAAAATGTCATTGGGACAGAAAGTAAACTTCTATGAAACAGCTGCCAGCTATGAGACCTAGGAAGCTTAACACAAACTGTGGGAGAGACATACAACTACCAAACTGTTCGAGGTGTTAATGCATTTAAGAAGGAAGAAAAAAACAACTGTGCAACAGCAGTCAGAGAGACGAGTGAGCAAGAGAGCTCTGCAGACCCCAAGGTCAATGCAGAAGAAAAGGCAAGAGGTGCTCCAGATGCTGGAGCAGAGATTTCCCTGCAGCCCACAGAGAAGATGAGTGAGGCAGCTGCCCCCTTGCAGTCCATGTAGGTCCGTGGGTGGAGCACTGATCCACCTGCAGCCTGTGGAGGACTCCACACCAGAGCAGGGAGATGCCCAAAGGAGGCTGTTCCCTATGGGAAGCCTGCACTGGAGAAGGCTCCTGCAGGGACCTGTGGCCCCACTGAGAGGAGGCCATGCTGGAGCAGGTTTGCTGGAGGAATATGTGACCCTGTGGGGACTGATGGACTGGAGAAGCCCATTCCTGAAGGACTGACCCCACAGAAGGGACCCACACTGAAACAGTTCTTGGAGACTGCAGCCTGTGGGTGAGGTTCACCTTGGAGATGCGAGCAAAGGACTGTCTCCTGTAGGAAGGACCCCGCTCTGGAGCAACGTAAGATTGTGAGGAGAAAGAAGTAGCAGAGACAATATGTAATTAACTGACTGCAGCTCCCATTCCCCATTCCTGTGCACTGCTGGGACGAGGAGGAAGAGAATTCATAAATAAAGATGAGTCCAGGACGAAGGGAGGGGTCAGGGGAACACGTTTTAAGATTTGGTTTTATTTCTCATTCTCCTACTCCGATTTGATTGGCAATAAATTCAATTAATTTCCTCAAGTCAAGTTGGTTTCACCCAGAACAGTAATTGATGAGTGCTGTCTCCCTGATCTTATCTCAACCCATAAGCTTTTTGCTGTATTTTGCCTCCCTTGTCCACCTGAAGTGGGTGAGTGACAGAGATGCTTGGTGGGTACCTCATGTCCATCCAAGGTCAACTCACCATAATACTGCTCAATTTCTATAAATTAATTAATTTCTGCTGCCTATGTTTAATTGCTAAACCTACTTTCCTAGAGAGCAGATTAATATTCATACATGAAAAGAAAGCAGGAGTCAAGCATAGCAACCAGTACTCAACATACAGATTTCTGAAATATGCACAATTGCATTTGATTAAAATTTAGTACTATATATTTTATTATCAAGACAGAAATCATGCTAAGAGGTAAACTGACACAGGTAACAGGACTGGGCCTGACACAAGCTTTTAAAATCTTAATCTTGAACATAACTATGTGCTTCTGTACACCCAGTAAAGGTATGTATATTTTATTGTTCAGGAAATATGGATCAGTTCCTCTAGGCTAATTATTTTGAGACCCTTCCTTCTGCAGCATTCAAGACCGTTGACATTTGAATTTGAAAGTCTTCATCCACTTTCAGGCAAATATAAAATTTATCTGTGCTGCTACATAGAGATAAAAAAATTACTAGATCTCATAACATCCACATTTAACTTGGGAGACCTCCCAGTTTTAATGATGCTTCAAAGAGCTCTTTAATTCCCTGCAATATGTGAAGATGATCTGAATAAGGTTTTTTTTTTTAAGTCACACCTCAGCTTTTCATGGAATTTATCTCTTTCTTATTATAAGGATCAGCATTGAATACTTCTCTTTGAGTACAGGTTTTGTCTGCTAAAATTTCTAAAGTAATATCAGAACACGAGTGCACTCCCAGGACAATATTTCATTATTAATAAGCTTAATCCCCATTGCCTGATTACAGCATCATTACAGATGTCTGGTTCACACACAGCAACTCAAACCCCCATGGAAAAAACAGAACTTGAAATGTTCACATTACATTACAGGATATAAATTTGGACTGTGGCATTTTCTGCTGTCAAATCTCCAGAAAGTCTTTACCAAAGCCTGCGGAACATCACAAATTCACAGTAAGCCCAGATATTAGCAGAAGAAAATTCTAATCACTTGTTTCTGTGGAAAGAAGGGATCTCAACTGGGCTATGTTTTACTGTGCTGCTCTGTGCAGCTTTGCATGAGGCAGCTTTTGGGTGTAATTTTCCTTTTACCATTTCTCTGCTTCAGTTGGCTGCTCACGCCCCATAGCTGCTCTTCTCTGGATGATACAGCTCCATAAACTACTATGCTTATTATATATAAATTAGATGATCACAACACTGGGAAATAAATGGATACATCCAACAGAGGACAAAAATAAATATGACTTCTGTGACTGAACTGATTTTAATTTTTTTTTCTTTTTTATACACGTAACTGATTTAGTTCTCTCCACTCCATTCATTTCCATTCTCCTGTTGATAGAAATATATATAAGATCTTAATATCTTCCTGCTGCTAAAATGTTTTCAGTTCTTAGGGTGCAAAACTGCATTATAATAATGAATTAACTGTGCAAACATATTGTAGGTTCCTCTCATTTATGCTAGGAATACAGGAGAGACTGGACACACATACAGGCAGAACCACAGTGAATAGAAAACAGATGAAATTTCCATATTTTAGAAAACAGAGGAGTCATCCTACACAAAACTAGGAGCTTTACTTTGCAATGTTTAGATTTTTTGAGCTATGTTCACCTTAATTTCTTCTAGACTTTAAAAATGGCACATTTTTTAAAGGGTTGAAAACATTTTCTTACTTCTATAGCTGTCATCTCTGACAATGATCAAATTATACCAAGTGATAATAACATTTTTAAATTATCCACTAATTTGTGCAATTCAAATTCTTAGGCTTCTTTGATAAATCAGCAGTTCTCTCGACAAGTTAGAGTTCTCCTTTTTTCTTGGATGTGGTGCTGAACATGCCTTCTAAAGTCTCATTATCCTCAACAGCTCAGCCAGTTCTGAGCTGAAGACAATGCAGTTTTAAATGAATAAAAAGGGCAGTTACAATGGTAAAAGATCTATTTAGTACAAACAGAAAAAATGGCAAATTGGATGTGTCATTTGCTGATGTGTCATTTGGAAGAAAAAGGTTCTGGTAGCTTTAAGGTAAGGGGGAGAGGAAATCCATTCCTATAATTTAATTAAACATATTTTCAAAATGAACATCATCATTTCATTTAGAAGCAGTCTGATTATAAACTGACAGAATGTTAAAAATTTTATTAAATTTTACTACAGGTGATTAGACTCTTGTCTCCCAGAGAAGAAGCATTTAATTTCTCACTAGTGCTGGGATTATCTTCTTGATTGTGGGAACAATGTGTCTGGCATAACATTTCTGCCCTCCTAAGGCTACCCTTTAGAAAAAGTTCTGCATTCGTCACTCAGCACTAACTGCAGGTTTAAATTCTTAGCAGCAAAACGCTCCTGGGTAGAAATACAGACAGGATACAATAAAAAAGCCAGGATCACCTCTGCAGTGTTTTCATCCCTCTCAAAAGGACACTGGTTTAGAAATCAGTAAAGCACAACTGAAGGATCTACACTTACAACACTTCTCTTACAGCTGTCTTGCCTTTCAGCATTGTAAGCAGTGCTAAAAGTAAATCAGGCTCTTCCTTCAAGTCTAATTTGAGAAAATGCATATGAGTTCTCAGTGATGTCAATACAGATCTCTATAAATTTAAAAAAAAACAAACAATAACTACAAACAAACAAGCAAACAAACAATAACAACAAGAAATGCAGTAAACTTCACATCTAAAACAGCAGAAAACATCTAAAAACTGACAATCGAGCACCACATTTTTTAGCACTTATGCAAGAAAGGCAGAGATCATTTCAGAGCAACCTTAACAAGGAGAACTCGTGTGGGTGAACAGTCCTCAGATAGAATGAAGGACTGTTAGGGGAACTGTAGATTCATCATGCAAGACAAAGAACACACTCTTCCTTGCCTGAAACAATGAGCAAGGTTGGTTGCAAACAGAAAAACTGTGTGACAAAAAAAATCACCAATATTACAAAATAAAGCCTTATCACTTAATGAAAGTAGTAGATTATACTGGGATGGTGAATAAGGAGAGAGATAACATAATAAAACTAAGAAGAAGGGCCAGATGTCAGATGATCTCTGACAGCAGTCAGAGCAGACACTGTCCTTCCAAGCACTTCAACCTCCTGTTTTTTTTCACAGGAGACTCTTTCTGGAGATCCAAATATGGATAGATGACTGCTGAACTAATTATCCTAGTGTTCCACACTGGAAACTAGTTTTTTTTAAGGACTGAACCTCATGTAAGATTTAAACAGCAAATATATTCTCATTGTAAGGGGCATCACTAAACTAACCAAAACCATTTTACTGCTCCTAGTTTAACCCCATATTTTCAGAATTTGTGCATGTGTAGTCAGGCTTACTGTACATGCAAATGACTGCTTAGAAGGCTGACTGCTCAGCTGTCTACAGAATTTCTGCAGCCACATGCACAATCAAGACTAATTGCATGCCCATTTTCATGTAGTTGAGTGCTTTGGAACCAGTGAGGTTATTTCTCTAAGCAAAGCTCAGACCGCTCAAGAAGATCTTTGATCAACCTAACAGAAACGTGCTTTTGCCCTTATGCTACAGCCTGCTAATGGTGATCAGAAGTGGTTTTTAAAAACGGAAAGATGAAACTTGATGCAGTTTATGCTTCTTCAGTCACTAATAATGCTCACAATTATTCACTTCACTTTTGAATCTCATTTCTCAAGGTCACTGAAGTAATTTAGGCATCTACATGCTTCATTTCAAAAGCGACAAGCACTCCTTTCTGCATCTGAACAGGAATTTTAAGAGAACATATCACTTCAAAAGAAATTTTAAACAAAAATTTAAAATGTCAGTTCAAAGTTTGGCTCCAGAAACTGTGTAGGGAAAACAGGAGAGTATAATGAAAAATGCATATAAATCTGTACACTTCAGATACATGATGCAGGATATCTTACAGACAGTTCAGGATCCTGTCTTGTACACTCTCCTGTATGAACCCAAGCAAAGCAAGTAATAGTTCATGGATGTGCTCCATTCCAGAGCAAATACATTGCCAGTACAGTGCATACTCCCAAACTATCCACGGCAATTTATTTGTGTCTCTAAAGACTTCTTGCAGAAAGGAACTTGGGTGCAGCAGGGCTGAGTGTCACTGCGCCATAGCATTGAATGCCCAGTCCCCCGGTGGGGCTTGCAGAGTTTCAGATCAGCTCTGTATGCAAGATGAGGCATTAGTAACCTCGGCAAGGCCAGCAAGCCAAACAGGAACACAAGAAACTCCGAAGAGCAAAGTCTCATAATCCTGCTCACGTCTACAATTTAACCATCTTTCTCTCCTGCACTGTGCAGAGGTGCCACCTTTGTTCCAGGACTCATCTTCTAGAACAGAGCTGCTATGTCCTGTTTGTGATGGACTTGGTAATTGCCATGGCTTTCCTGACAGGTCTGTCACTCATTTCTTTCCCTTTATTTTTCTTGTTTTGCAAGAGAGAGGCCAAAAAGGAATCACAACTCACATGGCTGGTGGCTAAGTCCCCCTCTGGAAGTGGGGAGATGTGGACTGAAGCTCTGATGCACTGAATACTTCAGATAAAAAATTAGCAAAATACTTGGTGGAAATAGAACCAACTTAAGAAACAAGAGCTCAATGCTGGCATTTTAATTCCAGAATTTTATATTTAATTTATCTACAAAAACATGCAGTTATAGATAGAAATCATATGATGCAATGATCAATATACTGAAGGGCAATCTAATAAGATTAAGTTAATTTCCAGTCTGAGTACTTCAAGCTTGTCTTAGTACAGCAGTATCAAAAGCAGTGGATATGAAATCTGAGTATCACAATGTCCAATGGAAAAGCAGTCTTTTGAATGCTTTAGTGAGTATCAGGCTAAATGCTGTGAGTTACTAAGTGCTCAAAGACTGACGCTTAGAGTCATTTGCTGTATAATTGGTTATTTATTATTTATAAGCGTTGGACCAAATTCCTCTCAGTTGCATTGGCTCAAACACTTGCAGCCAAAGAAGCAACACTCTGGGAGTGTCCTGTTGCATATGAAGTACAAGTTTGTCCTAACATTCTGGGTGTTTTGTCAGTGGTCTAATTTTCTTTATTCATTAGCTGCAAAGAACTGTTTTTATTTATTTATACTTACTGTGTATTAGTTTATACGAAAACATATATAAACACAGGCTCACTGTCATGCCTTGCATTATCTTAATTTGTGTGAGCTATTAAGCTAGACTGCTATGCAGCCTTAATGGCATTAGAATATCAGCAATAACCCCTACATCTATATGCTAAAAGTTCAGGCCTTGACCTTTAAGGCAAGATAAACAGATATCCATTTTCATTTAGAAAAGCCAACAAACATTCCACATTGACTGAAACATATGACTGACCTTCTCTTCTGACTTTATTAAACAGCTAAATCCTATGAAAGTTCAGGTTATTTTAAAATGCCAAATCAGCAATAAATATTAAGAAATCATAATTACAGAAGCACATACTGAAGGGTTATTCTAGATTGTCATCCTACATCATAAAGCTTATGCAATATATAAAAATACAGCTGTAATAAAGAAGGTCTGTCTGTATTGAAAAAGAGTAAATTTTCATATACTGCATCCATTATCGGAATGTACAGATTAAATGAAAACTGAATTTCAAGATGACACCTTGCATGCCCTTAATGCACCCCGCAATGACTTTTTAAAGTAATGATGCTAACTGGTGAAACAACTGCTGCCTGTAAACTACAAATAAGAACATTTGTTAAATATCTATAATGCCTGTATTATTACAACATCCTGTCTTAGAAATGATCATCAAAAACAATCAACATCCCTTCTGAACTCACATTTACAACAAAATACTTGGGGAATCCTCAACTGCATTGCTGCAATTTGTTGCTCCCTACGTATGTTTTCAGAGTGATCAAATGAAAGTCAAAATGGGAGGGGTATGCTTCTTTCTACAGTGGACGTTAACAAACGAAAGACAGCAATGATAAAATGGCATTTTTCTTTATGCACATTTTTATTTTTACCACGCATAAAATACAGTTTCTACTTTTATCTATAACCTGAGCTAGATGCCATTCCACCGTAATTAGTATTCTAAAATAAGCCAACTTTTAGAAACAAATATCCCCTTTAAACTTCTGAAATATATTCTAAATACATTTCAAAGTTCTTACTACTGTAAGAGCCATCAAACTCCTCTGGTATGAACTAGATGTTAAAGTATCTTAGAAATCACTTTTCATCAACAGGTGGCAAGCATCTTCTTTACTGCAAATCCTCCAAATCCAAAAAATATTAGCGCCAGCAAGGATAAATTACATTATAGACTTGGGGAAAGTATTTTTGAAACAGTATCCAGAGCAAGATGACCAAACATGACATCATATCACAGTCAAAAATCCATAACACACCAAAATATCCTGCATCTTATGAGGAGCTATAGCACCGTATTTGTTTAACACAAAAATATTGTGTTCCCAAATTATATATTTGTATGTTGGTGCTTTTTAAATTATATGAAATGTTTATTTCTACTTCTAGCTGAGAATTCTTTTATGTGCTGTCCAAGTAATATTTCTAAAGACTCCCACAGACACAAAAAACCCAGGTAAAAATCACTGTAGTGACTGAGAGCATATTTATAAGCACACTGATTCCTTACTCAACCAATAATGACAAGTTTTTCCAAGTAGGCTGATCTGAGCTGATGGCCTAGAGAAATTCTTGAAGGAGCATCAACAACAGAAGCAAACTGTCAACTCAACCTTATGTCATCCAAGTTTGTAGAGCTTAAAATTCAGCAACCAGAAAGAAGCAATCTGGTGGTTCATGTGAAGTTCATAGAAAGGAAAGCATAATGATAATGTGACAAGTAGCCTGGTACCTGTGAAACTGTAAAATCTCTACCATTTAATGCACTGTCTTCAATGTCTTTCAATAAAAATATTAATTCATAAATATTATTAACATTAGGCACATAGAGTATCTTAAGGGGGATGTACCCCAAGTTCATGGAGAATACTGTCATATGGGTAAACTTTCTGCTGTTTAATGTAAACACTATTCTTGTTGCTAGAGACCAAATTATAGCTAATCTTAAACATGCTCATTTGAATACCATAAAGCTTACAGCATATTTAATCCTTTTAAAAAAATCATTTCCCAGAAGCTATGAATACTGACACCTAAATGTCATTTTACTATACTTAAACTATCTTAAAAGCATCTACACATTAACTACAAAAAAATACCAAATTTTCTCACATCATAAAAATTTCACGGATGTACCAATGCATCTGCATGTGCACATATAACACAGATGTTGAGATAAGCACACACTACTTAAATAGTGTCTCTCACCCCCATTCAAATTACATTAGCATAAGGGCCAAGACAGGAAATATCACATTACATCTCAACTAAAGGTTTTAACATCTCAGTGGAAAAAAAAAAAAATAAAATGGAAAACTTTAGTTGGAAATTAGAACGTCCAATTTACCAACTGGATCCAAAACTCTTTCAAAATCCAAAGGCAAAACTCACAGTTTGAAAAGTCGTAACTGTGAAGCACAGAACATGGGCCGTTTTAGCTTAGTTGTTTATATTGAACAGCTCACCACTCCCTGGGTCTTGGCCAGCAGAATTTGAGACACTTACTGCACTACTTTATTAGCTGAGAAACAGAAAGAAATTCCGAAGCACTCCTCACAATGGCCTTTTGCAAGCACGCTGCACACGCTGAATGCAGGGTGGGTCTCCTGGGCCTGCTCTCAGGGCCAACTCAGTGCCTTGGCTTCAAAATTCAGCCCACTGCACGCACCGTGCTCCTCCTGCCCAGGACAGTGACACTGGGCACACACCACACACCTCCAGCACATCTCCCGCTGTACGAGGAGCACGCTGGCGCCTTACCTTTTCTGAGCTGTATATTGAGCCTCTTCCCTATCTTTTTGGTGTTATAGCCACTGTTGGCAGTGGGGGTGAGAACTTTCTGAGGTGACGGTAGCAGGCCGGAGGGCGGTTTCCCTGATGAGTTCACACTATGAGGTAGCTGCGAGTAGGAGGAGTCTGTCTGATCGGAGTGGGTGCCCGCTCTAGACATCCTTTGTAACGTGTGAAGTCCAGAACTGTTAATACTTTTCCCATCAGCATACTGGGACTCGGGGCTGAAGCGGCTGGAGTAGTACATGTTCTCGCTCTGGGACAACTGCTCGTACTGCTCTTTATTCGCCGCAGGGACCACGTGGAACCAAATGAACGGCGTACGCATGGCTTGGCGAAACATATGCTGTGCTCTACGTTTTGAAATGAACAGAAAATTAGCAAATTACGACTGGCAGACTACGAGACATTATAAGCATAATTACTAATGTTAATTAAGCAACACGAGCTAACAGACACATTGCACTCAAGCATAAAGCATAAAACTTGAATCTGTTCGCTAGCCTATTTGGTCTGCTTTTCGCTAAGGTTTACTGCTTTAGGGCAACACTATGGTTAAATACGCTTAACGACTAATGTAGCAAATACTGGATTCAGAAAAGCAAAAATTTTAACCACAGTCTTGAAATGCAGACAGTTCTATAGCAGGGCTACGGTGTCCTTTTGTTTTGAACCTAGATAATTGCAATAATTGCAATAACTGTTACCACAGTGACAACAGAATTATTAGAATGAAAAATACTAATTATAAAATTATGTATTCCACAATTGTTTGATTATATGCAGTCTTGCAACCAGTCTAGCTTATACTTCCATCTTTTTCAGACAGTAGTCTATCAGAATACCACATTAAGAAATAGAAAAAAAAAAAGCTCAATCCTGTAGAGACAGACACTGGGCTCAAGGTCACAATCCTAAGTATACAAAGCCAATGAAATCTCTTCACAGACTTTACAAACTGTGATTCAGAACCTCAGAACAAGCAGAGACAAGCTGCTTTCAACCATATGGTACAGGGTTATGTTTCAACTCAGGTTAGAGTCAAAGAAATTAAAGCCACATTTCAAATATATATTAAGTATAAGATGATCAGAACAAATGATATTTGGGCCTCGTGTGTTACTGATTTCAGAACAGCATTATCATCTGTGAAATCACTCATTACCAGCATTCCTCTTTTCTAATTTTCTCTCTTACCTGAGTGTGAACTACAATCTAATTTCCCTCTTAGAAGCCTTTCTGATTCGTTTTGAGATTCTAAGTCCAGACAACCACTAAGCAAATATTTATCTTTCAAACTTCTCCAGGAAGTTTCTGTATATACAGCGCCTTTAGTTCTCACACAATCAAAACAACACATATTTTTAAAATGTTAAAAATAAAGTCTTCAAGTTATCAATTTATGTTGGACGTGGTACATTGCAAGTATAAGAGCAAAAGTCATAAGGGAATCTCAAGAAAAACAGATTACCAACATAAGAAGAAAAAAAATCTATCATGTATAAAAACAATTAAATGAGAATTGCATATACTCTAATGACAATAATTATATTGTAGGGTTTTTTTGGTTTGGTTTGGTTTTGGTTTGTTTTTTTTTTTTTAGTCTGGCTATATAAAAGCCACTAATGTCCCTAAGTGTATCTTTTCTTTATTAGAAAGGCAAGCTCAGAGGTTTTTCCCTTACCTTTCTCAAATTATTCGAAATTTAAATAGATCAAATAATGCAATGTATCGTGTGGTAAGAACACTTACTGTTCAAATCTCCTGTTCCGCAGGTCTCCATCGTTAATCCTGACAATACAATCATTCTCACGGAAAAGGTTTTCTTGTTCAGCTTTCCCACCCTTCTCCAGTCGCTTCACCAGCAGCCCCAGGGTTCTGGAACATTAAAATTACAAATTATGACTATCTGAATAATTTGCAACATAGAAAATCCTATTGATTTGATATTTTATCATGATCACTACAGAAACTATATTTTAAATCATCTTTACCTTGAAGTAGGATAACACAGCTTCAAATAACTTCAAGAAATAGCTGATTTATTATCCCTTTTCCATAAAACAAAAAGCCTAGGTAAATTAAACATGCCAAAAGTAAGAATGAATAGGCTGTAGGATAACAGCATGTCCATTCTAGAAAAAGGCCAAGATTTCTGCGTAGTAAAAACTCTAAGAACCACCACACATCTGAGAAAATACAAATTTTGTGCCAGTTAACTGAAACTGAGTAGTTTCAAATTAAAATTTTAATTTCTGAATTAGCAAAGAATAAAGGCCACAGTCTTCACTAGTCCTATGCAAGTGAAATGTGAGCTCATCTCATGTAATATGCAGCCTGTAATGAGGGCATGGATAGAGAATTCAATAATTTCATCTGAATCAACTGCTTTTATTTTTAAATCTTAGCATTTTTTAATAAAACAAAAAGGAGGAAGTTAAAAATGTAAATGTATTTTTAAATTCAGAATCTAATCTTAAATTAATTAATTGAAGACAATTTCCATTTGATAGCCTCCATGCAATGAGTTAGTCCCCTCTGTCTCATGCTTACCCACACTATCATCTTAAGGCCATATTTAGAGAGAGGAGGTAAACAAATATTGAACCTGAAATTATGAAAAAGGATCCTGAAGAATAGACTTCTGAGGTACTGGCAGGATGGTATGAAAAGTTAGTGATGTTTCTACACTTGAACTCTCTACCCAAAGAAGAACTCAACCTTCAGGATTATTCTTGCATCAATGCTGCATTTGATTTTTTTTTTTTTTTTTTTTTAA
>VWZN01021057.1:252129-283458 GCA_013396955.1 Regulus satrapa | reverse complement strand
AAGAATAAATGGAGAGGCAGACAGCACCGACCTTCTACTTGATCAAAGAGAATATGATCATTAGAGAGGCACCTTGAAGCCAATATTATGGACTCAGTATAGACAATGGCCATTAGATATTATTTTAGTTTTCTTTGTACCTCGACTAAAGATAAGACTAAAATTTTCACANGATGTTACACTGCTAGCAACAAAAATAAGCTACAAAATTATATTTCCAATTAAAAAAAAAAAAAAAAAGAAAGAGAATTTTTTAAAAATCGAATTTTTAGATTTCTAGTAAGGGTAGTTAGGGTTTGTCTGTGTTTAAATGCCCACCTTCCTTTGGGGTTTTTCTTTAGTTTTAACAAAACCTGTTAAATTTGTCATTTAAACTGACAAAAATGCTCTCATTTTTCCTTTCTTTTGAGACTTCCTAATATTTAAAGACATTTAGGATATATAACAAAAACCATTTCTAGCTGCAGGTTTTAGGTGTATGGTTAATCATAGATTTTGTGGCATACGCCAACAGGAAGAAAACTGGCAGAGCTGTGCATACATGTCTGTATCAAAGTAATATGTCTGATACTTATTAGTGGATGTTCACTGTGGGGTTTTCAGATGAATATCCAAATCCTTTTTGGTTCTGCTTTACTAAGTAGACTTCAGAGTAGTCTTGGGACTGTGGGACTCAACTTCCATATCATTATTCACAGATATTTCTGATGTTATCACATATATTCCTCATGTCAATTGAATCCCTTTCCAAAGACAGACATGGTAGGATTTCAGAAGAGCAGCTAGGGTATAGAGCTTGGGAAGATTTCAAAAATAGAAGAGGTCATATAATGGTAAATTACACTAGAATTATTGTTGAGCTTGCAGAGAACTTGGTGCATCCCCACTTAAAGATCAACATAACAGCCCACATCATCCAGACTGCTCAAATTAGATTCTTAATGGACTGTTTGCTCCTACCTCTGAGCCCCTAATAAGAAGGAAGGATTGGTGGTATGGCAATTTTGCACACAGTTAAAGGTTTTCTTTCCTTTCAAATTTTTCTCTCATTCATTTCCCCTTTTTTTCTACCCTTATCTGAAAACTCTGCTACTTGCCTTCTCTTCTCCTTTCATTCTACTTTCATTTTCATGCCTGCTATTCTGCTCAGCATTGCATCCAAGCCATTGCAAAAATGTGCCAGCAGGTTTGCAAACAAAACTTTTATCCTTAAGAAATGCACAACCATAAGGTGATGAATATGCATACCCTCCTCCCTTTTGATAAGGTGAACAAAATCTGTTAACAAAATCATATGATCAAATAGGCCAATAAAAGACTGATACATTTCTAGAGGCAAAACCAGAAGGATAACAAGGAAATATATACATAGAATAAAGTTTCACCATGTCTTTACAAATCAATAGTACTTTTCCCAGAGAAACAGGTTTTTTCATGCTAAAAGTCTCAGTTTTACTGGGAACAGAAATAATGTGTAGCATCTATACAGATGAGGTAGAGACCTGTACAGATTTGTTCAAGATCAAAGGCCAGTACTCAAAAGATTCTTATTCCAAACCCTCAAAAGACCATAAAAAGTCAAGTATTTTTTCAATAGAAGTAAAGAACAGAGTTATGGCACATAATTTTTAGAGTTTTGGAGTGTTTCCTTAGGGAGAGATTTTCTGGTGTGAATTTTTTGGTGGGAGAAGGCTTTTGCTTGTTGCATAGGGGAGAAAAAAAAGGTGAATTGTATCTATTTTTACATTTTTTCAAGTTATTGATTTAATAACCATTGTCTATTGAGCAACATTTTCAAGAGCAAAAGAAAGGAACTACAAAAGTAATTGAAAACACAGCATAACTGAAATTGAAGAGCAAGCAAATACAAAACAACTATGGGACAGTGACAATCTATATGACACATGAGATCTTTTCTTTTTGGACATCCCTCAAAGTCTTTACTCGGTCCTGTGTTTGGTTTTCTATAATTAGGTTTCTAATTAACAAATCCCCTGCTCAAGTTATTGTAAGCAGGGAGCTGTAGGTTGATTGTACCAGGGAGAATTATTTTTTTGCACCCAGGGGAGGAACAAAGAGCAGCCATGTGCTACAGTGAGAAATAAGTAGGAAGCAGAAGATCCCTGCCATGCATCTGCTCTCCCTCTGAATCTAGCAAAAGGAGAAACAAGTGTGTCTTCTCTGCTCAAAAGAAGTGAGAAACCAGGAGGGCAAAAAATAATTAATTAAATCCCCACCAATTGCTTCAAACCTGAACCTGGGTATACTCCTTTCCCTTTCCACACTGGAGGCAGCTGGAGAAAAATGTGTTTATCCTACCTGAAAGCAGGCAGAGGTGTGGGTATGCAGGCAGTAAAGCAGCACAAGGGCTTAGAATCAATCTCAAACAATGAACTCTGCTTTTCCTTCATTAGAACACACAATGCATGGCAGAAAACTTTTGGAAATATTCTAGATCCTCTCCAACTCTGCTCCTGTACAATTTCAAGACATGGGACCAAGTATCTCCCGTCCTCAGCAGATTATTTTGGGGAGGGTAGAAAAAACTCAGCAATTGGACATATGGTCCATTTTTCAATGAAGTGAGTTTTAGTATTATGAAGAAAAGGAGGATGCATTTTAATATAAAAATTATTTCCCTTGTAATAGAATTTGCTTTTACAGTATGTCCTGATTTGAAACATCTATATTTAGAATTTGTCTTCTTGTGGTAGAACTTAATCACATACTTTTGCATGACACAGTTAAATTTCTTTTTAAAAAATTATGTATTTTATTTCTGTGTTTATGGTATTTTTTTAAAACATGGTCTCATTGCATATGAACAGTTTAAGCTTTGCCTCAGACTTGATAATCACATTAACAGGCTGGAAGTGAATTTTAGTCAAGTTAAAATTCTTATTCAAAATGTCAAAATATATATTTTAACATCAGTTTTATTAAACAAGTACTTAGTAGGCAGTTAACATTCTTAAACTGGCCTTTTCCTTGGCCTTCAAACTGTCGAAATCCCAGATAACTGTGTGAATATTTCAACCATTTCTAACTCTATCGGATTTACTTCTGAGTTATGTTTGAAGTACTGTTCACTCATGCTTTTTCCATCCCCACACTGAATTTACTGAATTTCAGATTATGAAGAGAAGAATTCACTACTTAACAGAAGTTTGCTCTTAATACTTGTAGTCCCCAGAAAAAGTAGCTTTGAAGTAAAACAAATTACATTTTCTCATAGTAGATGTCAGTATGACTATGAAAGCCTTGGGTTTTAAGGAACAACTGCAAATAAAGCTCTTATACTGTGCTTTAAAACCCATGAAGATATTTAGTACAGAAGGAAAAAAAAACTAAAATACCTAGTATTTTCAAAAATAGTGAATTAATATTTGAGATACATTTCTATAGCAAGTTATTGGTTTTAGTTTATATTATATTAGTTCATATATACAATATAATATATACAATTATATATATACAATCATATATAAAATCTAATATAATATAGAATAGATAATATAATAGATATATAATATATAGTATTTTTGTATTATATATAATATATTAGTTGATTTATATAATATTTTGTTCATTTTTAATTGAAAAACTGAAATTACTACTCAGACAACAGACAGGAGACCATAACACCCTTTTTCACATGCAAAGATTACTTTTAAGACATTTATATTTGCTCTCCTTTTCCTTAAAGAGAGAAAATAAAGTGTGTGCTTAGAATATGCAATACCAAAACAAATTGTGCATATATTATCATTTTTTCAGGTACTTATCCAGTTTCAAATCCACCACTAATTAATATAAAAGTTTAGGAGTTTTTCTGATATTATCTTCATGACCCTAAAGACTAGAACTCTACATGAGCAAAGTAAGCATTAGGGATTATATATTCTGTTTATTAATAACATCCCCCACCTTGTATTTTTTTAATGTAAACTACTTTCTTCACTTTTTTTTTTTTTTTTTTTTTTTTTTTTTTNTTTTTTTTTTTTTGTAAAAAATCAAGCTTCAGGAATTTCAGCCTGTAAACCAGGTTCACTTTCCCGCAAACTGAAATGTTTCAACTGGCTCTGCTAGTTCATTTTAACCACAACAGATGGGAAAACATGAAATTTTTTAAAGTCTGGCGATTGTTTTCTCCCCTACTCTTAACAAGCAAAAGCGTAGGATGCCTCTGGTTTAGACTCCTGCTGTTACTTGGAAACTTGTGGTTTTGAACAGTCAGCAGGGAAATGTTGCACAAATATCCACCTGAATTAGGGAACAACTTTATAAATTTTAGGAATTCAAAAGGAAATGTCTTTATTATTATTTTGGGGGAAATTGAAGGATATTTCCCGATTGCAACACCCAATTCTAACTCCTTCCAAGCAGAGCCTTTGAACTATAGAGTCCATTCCAAGCACAGAGTCAGTAAACTTGCATTTCCTTCCTTCCTTAATCAGTCAGACTGCCTCTCAAAAAACAGAGGGCAAAGGCGCACAATATGACAATTAACACAACCAAGATAAAGCACAGCAAATTACAATGCAAATAAAATCCTACACGATACTTTACCTTCCGCCTCGGGCACTGAAAGGCACTACATGGATTCCCAAAGGCCCGCCGTCATTGGAGACTTCTACGAGCTTTACCATATCACTGTGAGACAATGATGAATGAGGGAATATGAACATGTACTGTGAAGGAACCAAAAAACCCCACACAAACATACACAGAGAAACAAAACCATTCCAGAAACCAAGTCATGGTGATGAAAGCATTGTTGAATGCTACGTACCTGAAGATTAATCTGATGGCATGAAAGGAGATCAATCATCAAAAATAGTTCAATTAACAGAACCAAGAGAGTCAATTTTTTTTAAATTTAGCTGAATACATAAAAATAGGTCTCATCATCACTGCATGCATACTGCTTTCTTTCTTATTCTACAGTTAAACTGACCATTAAGCTGAAGTACCTTAAATGCCACACACAGTTTCTTCTCAGAAACCGAACAGCTCATCATAGCACTAGCACACTTTCCTTTTTTTTTCTTAGAGCCAAGGCTGAATTTTAACATTAGCTTTCCCATAACTACTTCATAATCAAATGAGAATGATTAAAGTTTTTAATTGGCTAAATCCTTCCAGTTTTAAACACATTAATCTGTTTTATTGTACTTCCATTTCCTTTACTGGAAGATTCCTGCATCTCCTTACTAAGCAAAGTTTCCAAAGTAAGATTTAACTGTAACATTCAAAACCGACCAGACGTCCCCTGAAGCAACCATGCATCTAGTTTTCAATTATAAATTTTGCTGTAGTGGGGAAAAAAAGCGGAAGAAGAAAATACAGGTTCTGAAAGAGACATGCAAAAATTGTAGAAATAGATTTAGATCAAATCTATTAATGCGTTTGAAACATCTGGAAAGGTGGAATATAGCCCATGAACCATAAAGAGCTATAAATACACGAATGAGAAAATAATATGTGAAGGCCAAACCTCTCAGTAAAACTGGAAGTGAGAGATCTGAACAGAAGCCACATTCTAAATTTGTGGCTTATGCCTCTCTCTAGTATTACATATTTTTTCCATATTTCCTGGCACTTGATATATACACACACAGATCATTGAAAAGCTTGTTCCACATAAGAATAAAAATAAAATTTAATCTCAAAATGGAGCAAAGAGCAAGGCAAATGCCCTGTGATAGCAGTAAAAGATTTTCTACTTCCTTCAATAAGCTCTTGATCATATGGTGGCCCATCATGAAAGCTTGCAACTCTTCATCTGTAATTTGAGAATTACCCCATATGGTTGGGAATTCAACACAAATCCTGAGTTACAGTTTGTTTTATGTTTCTCCTACATTAAACTTTTAAAATATGTTTTTTAAGGTAGCCTTCACATTTGCTGTATGCCTCAATTGGTGTCTGAATTTTTACCTTGATTTTTAACCAACATGAATGAAAAGTCATTATCCTTGTTGTCACCGTTAGCTCAAGAAAGTAGCGCAACAACAGGAGAGCAGACAGACTTCAGCCAAAAACATGCTATTCTTCAGACATAGACCAATGTTTTAAAACTGAGATCAATACAGCATTTCATACTGCCCCATGAGCAGTTTCTGTATGGGCTGACCTTGTTTCCCTCTCACTCTGAGTTAAGGCCAAATTTTCATTAACTGGTGTGCAAAGCAGCTCGCAGGATTCAAGCAACTCCTCTGACCTGCAAAAGGAGCTCTAAAAGACATTTTGCTATTGGCAGGCCTGTGATTCTTTATGATCAACTGTTTTCTGACTTTGCAATTAGCTTAGAAGAAAATTAAGAGCTAAGAAAGTGAACAAGTGAGAATCTGTGTGATACACCTCGAAGTGCCTAAGTGGAAACATAGCTTAAATTTAAAATTAAAAAAAAAAAACACTTATTTTCCATATCCATATCCAGCACATGCCATTCAGCTTTCTCTAAATGAATCTGAGTGAATCTTGAGTCAGTAATTTTTTCATTTGTTCAAAATGCACATTTAACATCTTTGTACTCATATTTTTACAGTTTCTCTTGAAAAAAAAAAAAAAAATCTCTCCCAAATTCAAATGTTAAATTTTGTAAAACAGAAAACAAGAGGAAATGATCACTTCCTAAAAGAGATTCTTTCAATCTGGCTTCCTGATTTTCTCAGAAGTTTGGGCCAACTGCTTCAAACAAACATGCAAAGAAGTATGAGATCAACACAAAACATAAATGAAGTAGCATATGATGAGAAGTCAATAAGTTACTTAAAAGCAACACTAGGAAAGCATTACATCCGACAGAAGTTCTGCAAGTTCTATTTAGGAAACAGCATTTGGAATTTACAATGTAACAGATTTCATAAATGGAACTGAGTAAAATGCATGTTCTACTGCTTAATAGATTTCACCATGATCTTTATCTAACATTTAAACCCTCTGTCCCTAACTCATAACTTAATTCAAAAATAGCAGGAGCAAAAGATTTAATTTTATGTAAAATTTTAGTTTAAATTTTTTTAAAATTTAATTTAAGGCTAGAAGGGATATTTTCTCATTAATTCTACAACAAGGAATGGATCAATTCTTTCCAAAGAAATGCAAAAGGTCAAGTTTGCTGCATCTTTCAATGGCATAAAATATCCTTCAGTGATTGTATTTTAAATTAGGTGGCGCTAACAAAACACTAGTTTTGATCCATTCGCAAAGCATGAGGTTTTGGACCACACAATTTGTGACCCCGACACATCTTCCTAGAGACTGTGAACTAGTGACTGGAATTAGGATTTTCCCCTTTGAAATTCTTGCCTGATGATCTATTTGTACTAGCACTGACCCTATTCCTTCTGTCAAGTTTTCAGAGTTCCATCAAAAAAGCATCTTCTTTGAGGCAGAAAAATCTACTGTATCATCAGCACTTATAAATGTCAAGTTTCCAATGCTCATCTTTAACACAAGCTTTTTAAACGGTTTAAAATCTGTTTTAAGAAGGCCCATTGTTTAAAACCAAAATGACACATGACCTAAAAAAGATTGCCCCACTTTCTTAAGAGCAGTATCACTCTGACTACTTCATCAGTCTGTGTTCCATCTTAAGACTCGTTAAAACAATATGTTCTGCCAGTAACTTACTCCAGGGAAAAATTGGTAGCATTCTCTAAGCCAGTGTCTGCATGTCCAACAGGCTCAACTCTGCTGTTGTCCTCCTCTGTTCGATCTTCATCCTAGATATATAAAAAAAAATTATTTAAACCT
The DNA here is from genome assembly GCA_013396955.1 of Regulus satrapa. Lineage (NCBI taxonomy): Eukaryota > Metazoa > Chordata > Aves > Passeriformes > Regulidae > Regulus > Regulus satrapa. The sequence continues at coordinate 275,697 of VWZN01021057.1, read as the reverse complement.
ATATTTAATTTTTTAAATTCATTTTAGTAATGACATTTTATCATTCTCAGGTTATTATTACTTATATGCAGTGGAAAAATTATGCTTCCACAACTATAAAAAATTTTCCTCTTCCTTCTGAAATTGTTCTAAATTGGTTTTTGTCACTTAATGTACTTTTGAAATGATATTTATAGTTTGGCCAGTGTTATATCATAATTTTAAGCCATGCTACAGAAGCTATCACAGTCAGCATTTTTTAAAAAGGTTGACAAGCAAAAGCAAAAAATCAGCTGATGGTCAGCAGTGTTTGGGGAAACTCCTCCCAGACTCTCCCTGGGCAGGTTGCTGGGGGCTTGGCTGAACACACAAGGCAGATCACTGAGGCTCATTTGCAAAGACTTAAAAACAGAATAAGAAAATGCAGCTTCTGTAATTCCATGAAGTACGAAGAGCTTTTAAACATTTTATCAAGGCCTTTATTAATAGCTTGCCAGAGAAGGCTGACATCAAAGAGCTACGTGAGGCTCTAATGTTAACCAGTTGATTTTATTTTTAATTTCACCTTCCAAAAAGTGCATACATTATTCACCAAACATATAACTTTAATGTCAAAGTTGTGAGTGCTGTACTTCCAAATTTAGATCAGGGTAATTCAAGGACTTCCAGTAAGAAGTCCTAAACCCACTCTTATGAGTATGTTAATTATTGGAAGCTTATACTTTCAAATACCCATGTAATCAAACAGAAAATGTTACAGAGTGTGAGCTGCAACTTTCAAACACAAACAAACTCTAGAGCCAGAGCCATCAGGTTACTGAAATAATACATGAGTTATGAGATTAGCACACAGAGTCAGACCACTTATTTAAGTATTGAAGAGATGTTAAAGGCAGGCAGAGACAACTGGTCATGTCCAATTGAGATTTCCACAGGGAATCTGCAAAAGCAGGAGGCTGGATGCATCAGGCTTCCATGGGCTATGGATGTGCCTTGTGCATCCTGGAAAGCAGCACGTTTTGTGAGGCAAGCTACCTGCAAGACTGATGATCCTGAGTCTCAAGAGGCGTCAATATGCACCTCCTCGTCATCTCTCTTTGTTAAGCACAAGGTAAGTAATACATTCCAAAGGTTAACCAGCATCTTGAACCTGCCTAGAACTGCATATTTATTGATTTCAGCTGAAGTTCTACATGTACCACTGCATAAAGTTTAAAATTAAATAAATATTCAAATCTCTATGACAATTCTAAAATCACATACAGAAAGATTTATAAAGAAAAATCAGAACATTTGGAGATGTTTCATACTGAAAAGAGGCATTGCACACCTTGTTTCATACAGCAACTTGCAAATCACTGTTGCCATAGGTTTCCTGGTTTGAAGTTAGGGACGCTGCTGGTTGTAGAAAACTGTATCTTTTTACTGCACTGAAGCTATTACTAGCTTAAAGAGATTTCTTTTCATCAGAGTTGCTGATGAAACCCAATTTTGAATCTCACTTATGACAAAAGCTACCACAGATGAACATGATTTTGTTAATACTATGGTTTTTGGCAATTTTTCATGTGTGATTTTTCCAAGCAAACATACAAGAAATATATATATATATATATATACACATCCAAGATTGAAATAACATCATATTTGTAGATATGCCTCTGCCAAAAAATAAATGTCTGGCTTTATGCTGTGTCATTTTAGCAGACATCTATATATATGTGCAATGTAAGCATCATTCACTTAGTAACAATTGAATCCTACACTTCATCACTTTTTAGCCCCAAAAGCTTTCCTCTTGATTACTTTAAGTCTGTAAACAAAGCTCCCCTTGCCCCACTCAGTATTTGCAGAAGTTCTTTGGGCTTTCTCTTGACAGACCTGCCTTCAGTGCTCTCCTGGGACACAGCCCCCTGTGCGATGCTTGAGCTAAATCCTTATACAAACCCTTCTTTGCACCCTTCCCAGCCTCGAGAGTATCTTTGCTCTTGTTCCCACCAGTCTCTCCACTTGTTGGACATTCTATTTCCTTTCTTTCTGTCACACCTGGTGGTCCAGAGGTTTTTTCTGCCTGACCTCGAGTGCAGGCAGGTCAAAGGAAACAGCCAACTCAGCTGCTTCTGCTGCCTGTATGCACCTTTCAACAGTGGGGTATAACAAATCAGAAACTGCAAATCAAAAGCTACATAGGACAGATGCTATCTGGCACCATCACATCTACATTTTGTGCCTTTTGTTTCGAGAATCATAAACACAGCAAGTTTTGGAACCACACTGACTGTCTGTTATCCAAGCAATTAAGAAACAGCAGCTCCCACACGCCTCTGTCTGGCTTTTCCTGGACAGCAGACAGATCTGTATCAGAAACATGCATGTGCCCATAAATAGGTGCTTAGAGGAGCAATCATAATCCTAATGAAAGCACTACTGCCATGATCAACAGATGTATGATGTACCATTTTAAAAATCTTTAATATTACAGTAATCAGACTCTCTTTTCTTCTCAAAATAACACAGATTTTGATTTTCATTGAAGTGAACAGAGAGAAAAATTGGACACCTGCGGAGGGATTTGACTTAAAATTCTGATTTACTATGAAAAGTAACTAACTAGCTGTGAAAATCTTTGCATCAAGCAATTATTTTTTTTATTTGGAAAGTAGTTTTCTTCTGAAAAGCAAATTCGACCTGGATGAGGTAAGCAAGGAAAAGGACATTTAACAGACCAAAAAAGTTTCTCTGAACCCACATGGATATTACTACAGGTCTTTCCCAGAAATAACTGATTTGAGCAAGCTTCCAAAAGTGTAAGGTTTCTTTTTTCTATATAAAACCACTGATATCTGCTATATCAAGAGATACAGTTTCTAAAGTACAGCTACTAAAGACAGAATGTGGGTTTTTTTCCAAAATTGAAATAAGAGTAATTAAAAGATCCTTTCATCTTTATAGCACAGAGAAAAATTTAAAGCATCTCTTCCAATGTACTTCATATCTTGATGTGCACAGTGTAAAATTTCCCACTGTTTGAAAAATAAAAAGAAATCATTATTTTTCTAAGTTCTGTAATAAAAGTAATGACTCAAAAACTGGAAAATTATCTTAACTGCTCAAAATGGACTATTAGTGCTAAAATTTCTACTTATAAAAAGGTCCATTTCACAGTTCACCTGCACAATGTTAATGAAATACATATGAAAAGTTGCAAATTGGGTTTTAATTTTTGAAGACAGTCTCTCTATCAGCACTTAGGATTACAAAGTCTGCAGGGTTAAGGAATGTTAGCAGTGTTCTTGCCAACAGAACCTTATCCAATATATATGAACCCAAACAGTTCTTTTAATTACATTTTCTCAGAACATTTTTGAATTAAATCTGCCTAGTGTAATTTCCAAAGCTCAAAACCAGCCATGCTTTTCCTGTCTCATTGGAAATGTTAGTGTCCATTACCAAAATATCAGCTCCTGCCTCAAATTAATCCACAACTTCATCTTCAAAGAAGCACTTTCCCACTCATATCTGCTGGTCAATACACGTCTCATGAACTCCCCAAAAGGGGAGCAGAACATCACATCCCCTTGTCTTCTTTTCTAAAGAAATTAAATTTTCTAAAGAAAGCTCAATAGCAATCACAGAGTCTGAATATTAAATTCCTATATGTTTCATTTGTGCAGCCTTTGCTTCTAGGTGCCTGCTCTGAGAAAGAGAGGATCCCACTCTGCATCGGGCAGACACAATGGGAAATGGGCTCGGAAGGCCTGTAAGGGGTATGTACAGATCTTTCTTCTCTGAACACTTAACCCCATCTCTCAATCTCAACAGCAACATCTCCGTTCTACCAATAACTGGGGGGGAAATGGAAGTAAAGGTGTTTGGCTTGGTGGTCTGGTTGGGTTTTTTTCAGTTCAGGGTAGGTATAATAACTAACTCATTATTGTACAGAAAGTGATATTTTAGGGGTAACACCTGCATAAAAGAGACCAAACTCTGCTTCCAAATTACCTGAGCACTCCTTGGCAAGGTTTGCTCAACTGACCACCAGTACCCCTACAATGTAAATACCAACTATTTTGTGCATTGAATCATTCCAGCTGGAAAAGTCCTCTAAGATAATCAAATCCAGCCATTAACCCAGCACTGCCAGACTGCAGCAAATGTGCTCCAATATGAAAGAACTGATTGTGAAAACAGATTTACATACACTGAACTCATCTGCACATGGGCAGGATAAGAGAGCTCTGTCTGGGCCTCCTTTACAGTTTTTTGTGCATTTTCCCAACTCCTTAAGAAGCCAGCAAGATGAGCTATAATGATTAGGAAAGCATTGATATGTCACTATTGCTGTAGTAATCATCTTTACAAAGTAACTTTTGCAAGTCATTTTTCCTAGGAATCATTGCTTTTATCTCACTCATCCAAAAGAAATATGATGTCAATACTATTTGCATATCTTAAAATTATGAAAAGACAACTTGCATGGACATGAAGCTGTTTACCTGCTGAGCTGGCAGTATGCAAGAAGCCAGACTTTTCTGGAAGTCTTGCAGTGCCCAGACTTCAATGAAATGAAAAGCAAAGAGAGTTGTTGTTTTTTTTTTCTTGGTATTTTGCAATTAAACCCTATATCCTCCTTCAAGAATGTGACCAATTTAAACTTCAGATATTATTGAGTGGATGTAACACTGATAAGCTATGATCATGTTATTTCTGTATCTTGTATTAGTACCATATATGAGTATGGTATTCAGTCAGCTCAGTCCCTCAGCAGTGGCTGTGTGGCCTGAGACCTGGCTGGGGACAGCACCGCCCCAGCGAGAATCACAGTGAGATTTACTTTCCCAGGGAGGATCAGACACAGGGCTGCTTGTTTTCTACCATTTAATTTTTTTATATCTTAGCATAGTGAGTGTAAGTCCTGTAAATACTGAACGGTAAGGACCCAACAACCAACAGGTGCTTTAGATTTTACTGCCAAAAAGGAGAGATTATCAATAATGACAAGCTCCTGACAATTTTTTTTTTCCTCAGCCAATACACAAATAAAATAAAGTTTCTGCTATTAAAATATGCCCTTCCCTTCATATTTCCCCTTTCAGTCTCCTGCACTTCTCTGTAATGATTATGGAAGAAGAGACATATTTGCTATTAGTCTCCTGGCAGCTGTGCTTCATAAATGTTTGTTTGGTTCTTGCAACATAAAGTGGGTTCTCTCTCTCTCTGTATGATCACACTTGATGAGAAACAGCTCCTAAGGGACCTATTTGCCTGTGTCTTAACTAGCACAAATACACCAGCATCAGGCTTTTGTGCTAATGTTCTCACTTTTTGATTAACCGGCCAAATCTCCAGAGAATGGCAATTTTCAATCAAATCTGAAGAGCAGTTACAAAGACAACATGGGGAAAACCCCAAAAAATATTGAACACAAAAAATAGGCTATGTTTCCTTTTGAACATACATACATACATACATACATACATATATATATATGCACAAATAATTAAATAATTAGGTGAGAGCTTTGTGTGATTCACAACAGCACTGCTTTTATCAGTAATCCAGGGAGAGAGAAGCCTTACATTATATCATCATCCACTTAAACACAAAAAAGCATGCAAAAATTATTTAATCATATATATATATATATATATATATATATATATATATATACACACAAGTTCATATTCTCTTTATATCTCAATTCTCCCTGTTACTCACGTCTTCCTGCAGGATGGTCACCTGCAATTGGAAGTGACGATATTCACATAGTTTTTATATGCTTCACTACTCTAAAATGAAATTTGCTTTGCTCAGTCAAATCAGTGAATAGATATCATATAGACATAGAGGAGTGCAGAATGGAAGGGATTTTTCAGGTCTCTGATGAATATCAAATTCATTCCCTGCTATCACAGGCAATCATCTCTTATTTCCCATTTATTAAACTGATCAAGCTGAGCCGTAAGCCTGGTTGGCTTCACAATGGCACTATTTCTGTTTTGAAGTGCCTTAAAAGGAAATGTTTTTACAGATTTAAAGAGAGATTAATTTGATTTCCTATTGTCCAAAAAGCAGAGCACCAAAGAGCCAATGAATATAATTTGATTCAACCTTCCTTTGGCAAAGGTATGTGACAATTCACTCAATTTTGAATAACTAGCTTTTTTTCATTCATAGTGACTTCTTAAAACATGTATTAAAAAGCTGGCAGTACTAATAACAGCTGAACAAGTCCTATGGTATCCTAGTTATTTTGTAGTGTGTATCAATTTAGAGCTTCTCCGAAGTCAGTGGTCTTTAGGGGCTCAACAACCTGTGATGCATCACTGAAATGACACACATATGCTCTGTAATGATTTGGTGGCACCTCCATCACACAGCAAGCCAGGCTGATGGCAGGAGCCCAACACAAATACTGCTTGGCTTGTAGAAGAGCTTCCACTAAAAAGATTTTTACTAGATTATTCTGCAGTTAATTCTTTTTATAGTAGGCATTGCAGACAGCACCGAAAAGTGCGAGAGCCTTTTGAGAGCTTTAGTAGGTTAGGCAAAAGGTTTTCCTGCTGGAGAATTTAACTTGAGACATTTTGCTGCTTCTGCTTCCTTGCAGTAAATAAAATTCTTGGGTATGTCCTTACAGTGGTAGCTTACCAACCAACAGCAAGAAATGCATTAAAAGCCAAAAGGTTTATTTGCTGTTGATCAAACGTGCTTCTTAATTAATGCATCTGAATAGTCTCTGACTGCCAGCAGAGAAAATAATAGTGAGGAAAAGGGAAAAAAATTATTAGCCAAAAATTGCAAACACTCATGCAAGTTGGCAACCTCATACACGGAAAACAGCACCAAATGGGACCTGACAGAAAAAAAGCCCATTAGTAATGTCTAAAGCACCACCAATTCTCAAGCATTTCACCATGTGCATTTTAACCATATTTCATAGATTGTATTTTCTGTTCAACTGAAAACTACAGGGTTTTTTTTACCCAGACTGAGGTCATCCCACTATGGATTATTCCAGTTGCTTCTCCAGGACCACTGACAGTCCAGGGTGGGAGGCAGAGGGAGGAGACATGCTGCAAAACGATAGCTACCAGAACAAATCCATACATCTAGGTTCCTCTACAGATGGCAAGTATCAAGTGGATAACAAAAATGTATGTAGCTGTTCCCACCAGATCATATTTAAGAGACATTTTAAGAAGACTCAAGTATTACTGGAGCACAAAACTATTTTTGCGGTCATTTCGCATCAGCTTTAAGTCCTCATATAATATGCACCACTATGACTCTCATAGCCATTACAAAATAATATAATGATGACAAAATAGTGTCCTAAGTTTCTGTTCACCAACAAATGGGCAAAGCGTTGCCAAATTTAATGTGAAAAAATATTTTGATGATATATTTATTATTTAAAGAGAGGCTTAAAATGAAGAAAATATTGGGTCCTTTCTAATTTTCTACAATGACTTGCTATATGATTGGGGCAAAAATCACTCAGAAAAGCATTTCCTTATTAATATGTTGGGGATAATATTACATGTTTGCAAAGGCAAATATAAGACTCTTGGATATGACACCTTGAAAAGCAGAAATATTAAAATGGATCTCAAATGTCTCAGCAGCAGCTTAGGATGCTAAGCCACAAAATGCTTCTTGCTGGAAGTTACCAGATGAGCTTCATCTCTTCCTTTTCTTAGCATCTGGTAACACCTGCAGTGCATAACCTATTTTTTAAACATTTTATTAGATGCCAAGTATATGAAGAACTACAAAACACAAGGCATTTCATCACATAATGCATTTGTCAGACAGTTCACTTACAGAGCAACCTCCAAGTAAAACCAACCACAGCTAAAAGAATAGCCAGAAAAGATTAGGCAGGCCTAGACAAGTCTTCCTAGCACTTATAGTGCTTCCTGTTGGGGAGCCCACTAAATGAATCTTTAAAACTTAACATAATGATAAAAATCAACCAAAATATTAGATGCAACAATAAAGCACTAACCTCTCATGTGCTACATATTTGAAATATATAAAGCATGGACTGTCACACTTTTAACATTAAACGAAGCGTCCAAAGAGTTTTCTGAAGATCTAATCAAGAATGAATTATAGATGTGTCCATTGTATTACAAAGAGAAGTAACTCTCTCACAGACCCACGTACAACTATAACAAATTACCTCAAATTGATTGTTGCCTTAAAAATGGGTTCATTTTTGTAACTGCCTAGTCACAATCTATTCCACTTTCTGTTTTTCCTCAGGATTCAAACGTATCTGTTTCACAGGTGTAAGTCTGCTCCTTGTTTTAAATAAGGCTTATCTACAGAATATTTCCATGCTCAAATCTCTGAAATTTTATACTCTTCTCATATGACTCACAGACTGACATACAGACTACCAAGATCTGCCAGTGTAAAACACCTATTAGGGTTCATATTAAATATGAAGATTCAAAGTCTTACTTAGATGTCAGAATCATGGGGAAGTGTCTTTAAAGGAAATAGTTATCAGCTTTACTTGAAGCAGGGCTACCATTACAGGTCAATATATAATTGAATTCTCCTGCAAAGTTCAGCCCAAAGGCAAGGCCTGGTTATCATCTACCTTGCATAACGCAGGAATTACCTCAATTACAGAGACATCCCCACATGGTGAACCAACATAAGTGTAGCACTTGGCATGTAACAAATACACTCTGGTTATGCCTTCATATACTATTTATTTTCCCTTTCATAGTGGTAACTGATACATATCTGCTCCTGTAGACCAACCCCTGCTAACTCAGGTAATACCTGCACACAGAGAGGAAACTGCCCCTACTTTGGTATAAAGTGCTTCACTTAAATTTTTTCACAACAAAAAAAGGGATAACTTTTACAAAAGTCTAATTTTCTTTTAGATTTTGAGTTCTTTCTACTCCACAGTGTCAGGTAATACAGTTCTGGGACTTCAGGACCAGAAACATTCATTTGATATGTAAAGTTTAGATGTTTACAGAACCAAAAAAACTCCATAGTATATTCCTAACATGGATTGTTACTATGGCATCCAGGAAATAAACATATACAGATATAGATAGACAGATATAGATATAGCTATAGATATAGATATGTAGATATAGACAGATATACTTTTAAATATACATATGTATTTAGAAGGCCACAACAACAAAGACATTATTTTGTTCCAAAGGTAGGAGAAAACCAGATTATGTATTAGTACTACAACAACATTGAGTTTGTTTTATTTCTGTCGAGTAGTCTAAAGTAGGTCAAGTTAGGCACATCCATTAGCTCTCCTATAAATAGATCCACATTGAATTCACCTGCTTGTAACTAATGTAGAGCAACAGAATTTTAAATAATTTTCCCTTTAATCTGACAAGCTGCTTTATTCTGTTATAGACACCAGGAAAAAAAAAAGTTATTAAGTCCTGCATGATTTTTAAAGGCAAAAAAAAAAAAAAATTACAATGGAGACATTAAATTGGGACACACTTTCCCTGCAGAAAACCAAGTGTACATGCCTCCACCTATAAGTTTAGAGATCTAACAGACTTCTGCAGAGATGTATTATAGATAAGTCACATAGTTTCCCCTTGATATTGAGACAAAGGAAAGGAGACAATTCTGTATTAATCACTTCACATTTTCCCTGTAACACTCCTGAATATATTACTATTCACCTCACCTTTTCAAAGACCGTGATTTTCATCCTTCTGAGGATTTTTTTTTAAGATACAAAAAGCATTTCTGATTTAGCAACTTGAATTTGTCATTAGGCAATTTTCAAACAGGTCTCATAGCTCTTTTATCCTTATTCATTTCTTTTTTCCTTTTTTAATCTGAAATGGTCCCTTGTTGCTTGATTTGCAGATCTGTATCAGCATGCAAGGATTTCGCTAGCTTCAGCCAAGTACAGAACAGTTCAATCCCCTGGAGCACTGAACGTAAGAGTCAATTTAGAAGCAAGGTAAAAATATAGCACTCTGTTCCCCATCATACAAAACATCGTTTCACTCACACAGGCATCTTAATAACAAAATTCAATTTTGGATATTTTTCTCAGTGTGGCTCAGGACTGTTCAGAAATTACATCAGAAAGCTCACTGAAGACTTGGCTTTTTAAAAATTTGATTAAAATATCTGTTTTCCAATCCGGCAAAAGTCTGTACATTGGTGGGAGTTTAAACTTAGGACATATTCCTTGAGGTCTGTCTCCTTCAGAAAATGCAACTTTAAAAGCTTTTTTGCATTGCTAGCAATCCTCCTGATAGTTCTGCCCAAAGAACCAAAAAAATCATGTAAGGGTTTTGTTGGAAATGGTCCTTTAAGCTCATCTAGTTAAACGCCCCTGCCACAGGCAGGAACAGCTTTCACCAGATCAGGCTGCTCAGAGCCCCATCCAGCCTGGCCTTGAGCACTTCCAGGGATGGGGCGTCCACTTCCCTGGATGTTCCAGGGCCTCACCACTCTGACAATAACAAATTTCCTTCTAATATCTAACCTATCATCTTTCAGTTTGAAGCAATTCCCCCTCCTATACTACATGCCTTTGTAAAAAGTCCCTCTCCTTACTGTAAGCCCCCTTTAAGGAATAGGAGGTGCTCCAAAGTCTTCCCAGAGCCCTCTCTCCTCCAGGCTGAACACTCCCAACTCCCCGGGCCTGTCTCCACAGCAGAGGTGCTCCAGCTCTCTGGTCATCTTCATGGCCTCCTCTGCACTTGCCCCATCAGGTCGGCATCTTTCTTATGATGGGAGCCCCAGAGCTGATGCACTGCTCCAGGTGGGATCTCACCAGGGCAGAGCAGAAGGGCACAATCACTTCCCTCTCACTGTTGCCCACGGGCTTTGGATGCAGTTCAGAACACACGTGGCCTTCTGGGCTGCAAATGCACATTTTCAGGTCATGTCCAGCTCCTCCTTAACCAACACCTTCAAGCCTTTCTCCACAGGGTGGCTCTCAAATCACTGTTTACCCAGCCTGTATTTTGTGCTTGAGATTGCCCCAATCCAGGTTCAGGATCTTACACTTGGCCTTGTTGAATGAACTTCATGAGGTTTGCATGTGCCCACCTCTCCAGCCTGTCCAGTTTCCTCTGGTATCCCTTCCATCCAGTGTCACCCACACCACCCAGCTTGGTGTCATCTGCAAACCTAGCAAGCATGCCCTGAATTCCATTGATATTTTAATATCTTATCATCTTGCTTAAAGAAAAATCCACAGCTTTCCTCTCATTTAGACAGTGACTTATTTCCACTGCTCATTTGCTAGGATTTGCTAATAACATATAGCTTTGGTTTGAAATTATGGCTTTAAATTTATATTCATATTGATTAAAAGTACAACCGCTTACACATCTGCTTCAAAAGAAGCAACTTGGGTTGTGTTACACATCAAGTAGATGGACAAGCACACTGGAGGTAAAGGAGCCCTAACATGTATATATATATATATATATATATATTAATGCTAAGTCTTACTGTTCCAGCCCTTACTTCCCTAAAAGAACAAAACTAGGCAAGGTTCTGGACCCAAGTCGCAGAGAAGGAAGACCCAGAAGGGAGCCCCAGCACTGTGATGGTGATGCAAAACACCTGGCTTTAATGCAGAGGGACAAGGCACCCAAGCCTGATCTCAGCTCCTATGAAATTTTGAGTGATGGGATTTCACCATTTTGCAGTTTCATCTTTTACTTCTCTATCACTGAATTCACAGTTGTATTCCACTTTCTTTTTTTTTTTCACTTCATTCCACTGAGAAACTCCACTAAAATTGCTTCAATTGAGTTTCTCTGTTATGCTGTAAAATTTTCTTTTTCGGTCTTTTGCACAACATGGATTTTACCTTAGGCACCAAACAAATTCACCATTTTAATAACAGAAAATGCTATAGCATTTTTCATTGTCCTTTGCTCAATTTGTTTCGTTGAAATCAACATGAAAAACAATTTCAAACTTCTCAGTAAATGCTTCATTTACAAACGCTCCATTCCAAGTGCCTACAGGGTTACAATCTGGTCTATGACAATTTTATTCTTTTTTTGATCAAAAGCATTAAATCAAATTTAAAATAAATACTACTCAGTACTTCTGTAGTGCCCTCCAGCACAGTATGGCAAAAGCAATTCATGGATAATAATGACTTTAGCTTCACTGTACCCACAGGAAGAAGACTAAAGGTTATTCTCCAAATTATTTATTTGAGGAAACTGAGGCACCAAAGATTTCTTATTTTTGAGGTTCATCTCCAGCCTCAGATGCTTTCAGTTTTGGGTGATGTCTCTGAGATAGACAGAGCCTTACTTTAAGAAAAATGTAAAATATTTACATGTACACCTGAACTTATCCAAAAAGGCAGAACCACAGGCCTCATGAGCTCTTGGAGGATGGCGGCTGGAGAAAGGCTGGGAAAAGCACTGAGTCCCTTGGAGCAGTTTGGTCTGCACCAGCACACATACATTGTTAGTGCCATGCTAAACCCTTACACAGCAGGGGAGGAAACATGATCAACAGCCAAACTTCATCATCACCACCTCACTAAGCTATCCAGGGACCACCAAAGACAACCTCTTCATCTAAAACATACCAAGGAACAAAGTGCAGGACTTCACACAGCTGCTCCAACCACAGCTCCAGAGGCATTTTGCTACTTACCTATTGAAAATAGGTGAACATTTCAAGAAATAACCCAATTAGTGCCATTTGTGGCAGCAAAAGAGATCCTAGCTCCCTAATAAAATTAATTATTTTTAAACTTCTTCTCAGAGAGCTTATTTCCATTTGCAATTCTTTCCCTTCCTTTTCCAAAACAAGTCGGAGCAGTTTGGACTGAATTCAGCATGTGTGATGGTGGTACAGAATTTCCAAACAACTGTATTTCCATCCTGCAGCCCATAATAACACCTCAGCCTGGCATTTCATTATCCTGCAAGGCCAGCACAAACCACAGATGTGGGCTGTTGAAAGCAGCAGTCTCCTCTTCTCCCCTCCCCAGATGGTCACGTCTGGCACCGGATTCCTCTGTCCACCTTCTCCTTTCAGTTTATTCATGCATTTGTATCATTATACAAAAGATCTAAATTAAAATTAATGTTTAATAAAAACAATTTTAATTGGTTACATTTCCCAGGCTGGTCCAGTTCAGTCTAATTAACAGCCTCATAAAAGCTTAGGGAGGCACAAGGGAGGAAGCAAAGCATGGCCAAGACTGCTTCTTTCAGCAGCAGAGACGACTGAAAATGTCTCTACTGCTGTGGCCTCCGACTGTTGTTTGAAAGGATACTGCTCATCTGCAGTCCAAAAGCAGCTCAAGGCACTCATTTCAGCATTCTGGAACTTGCACTATATGTCCATCTCTCTTTTAATATCATCCCTCTTTTATTACCTCCTTCAAAATACTACCTATTTTCAACTAATCTAAATAATTGTGTCTTGTTCACTGAAGTTGCTATATCAGCAACTCCCCCTTTCCAAATGAGCAGGCTTTCCAGGAATAAATCCCTCTTGCCCTTGCACACTGCTGACCTATTTTCTGTAATTTGTTTTTTCCCTGCCAGTTTCTAATCTAAAGCAGAACTTCATTTGTCACCACATAAGCACTTACTAAACAACTTCATGTGAATTACTAAAATTCTACCGTCTTCTTTAGAGGAAACCAAATTAAGACAAAGGCACAACTACGCTTTTAAATGTTATTTCTTGAATGCATTTAAAGTTATGACGCATAAACAGAAAGGGGGAAAAATGCATCTTGTGGTTGAATTCCTCTTCATCCATGCCACCCCAAAAAAGGTGAAAATAAAGAAGGCACACACACATTAGAGAAGCATGTACCTGAGTGCTTCTCATCAGAGCCTTTATGCACTTTATGCACAGATGTCCACAAAAACACTTTTTAAAGGTTAACATTAGCATCTTGGGGAGCAAAATTCAGTAAGGAACCAGGAAAAGCATAAGATTAAAAAAGGATTAAATTTGATTAGGATTAAAAAAACATAGACGCAGTTAAACCCCTCATTTAAACATTCTGATTTTGACACTTATCAGTTACAAACTAGCCAAAGCCAGGTTTAAAGTTTCAAAAGGTACAGGAACTTGTCAATTTCCCATAAATCACATTTGAATTCCAGATGAGCAAATCAATGAAACTAGTCCAGTGTAAGACCTCCCATAAGAAATGTTCATTTTGCTTTAACTCTTCATACTTATTTTCTGAACCTGGAAAAACAAAATGCCTTTAGGAAAACCAGATGGGATCAAGTCCTATTGCCTTCCCATCCTGAATCTTTTTTTCTTCGAACTATGGAAGGGAAGCTTGAAGAAACCTGAAGAGCAAGCAAATGCTTAAGTAAGAAGTGACCTTAGAAATCCAGCTGCACTGCGAGCTTCTTTCTCTACACCCCTGTGCAAGATCTTTGGCCCCTTCCACACTCCAGTGTCACAGAACACATCAACTTTTGGACAATCTAGCTGGGTAGCCCAGCACTACCAGCAACTCTGGCTGTTGCAGAGGGCAGTGCAAGGACAATGCTGATCTACCAATAACGACTAGATGGGAAATAGAAAATTATCTGCTTTATCATTACAGGACTAGAGGAGTGAACCTTTGAAACAAGGTAAAGGCCATGATATCTTATATTAAAACTGATTTACTGTATAGGCAAAACCAAATAAAGGAAAAAAAAAATTTAGAAAATTCTGTGACAAAGGTTCAAAGGGTCCACACTGAAATTAATAAAGCTCATGGTGTTCTCATAAGATTATATTATTTGAAGAAAAAACAGGGAGAAACAAAACAGATTAGTTCAAAACCTATGAATTTTCATTTGATGCAATCAGCAGCTTACTGACTTTTGTTTTTTGTGGTCTATCTCACCTATTTACAGGCTCAGAATGAATCCTTGGTATTAATATTTAGAATCTTTCTGCAGTTTGATTAAAATGGAAACAAACTACAAAATTTTAATATCTTGCACATATTCTAAACAGTGGAAGAGAAAGTTTTAGAAAAAGTGATGAAATTTGCCAGTGAAATATTACTTAGGTTTAAAACAATCTTTTAAAACATGATCAATGAGTTTTGTGGGACTTCACTATATTACACTGGTGGATTGAGAATCCTGGTGACTGAGGAAATTGGAACACAGATAAATGCAAGATAAATAATTCTGAGAAATGCAATCTAGCCTAAGCTTCAAAGGGAAGAATTCTGGAGAAAGTAGCACTCCTCAAAAACAAAAACCAATAAACCAGCAAAAATAACCATACATTAAATAATTGGTCTATTATAACATTGAGGTATATTTAATATATCTGGTTTTAACTGCAGCATGAAATAATTTTGCATCAAATTTAGGTCTAAAAGTAATTTCAAATAGCAATTCCCTTCAGTCTTTTGCCCTCCTGGGGTAATAAAGATGAATATTAATGTAATAAGTACTTCTTTATACTGTAGATGAATAAAACAAAAGAGAATGGGCAACGGTATAACATCAAATATTAATGAAGAAAATTAGTCAAGAAGCATAAGTAGCAGTGAAAACAAGAGATTACTGGAAAGATTACATTACTGCTCTGTCTCATTTACCAGCTCCACAACAACATGGGAGAAAGCAGACACGGAGTGGGCCAATGATTCAATATACAGGCAGCTAACCCACAGCACCATTGCATGGAAAAGTACTATATTTTATTTGTTTCAAAGGAATTCCTGGTCTGCCTGACCTACACATAGCACAGAGTTTGAAATGTCTGAAGTGGAGCAGACAACTGCATTTCCACTTGCATGTCTCTTTGGACATGACTAAAAAATATTTCTCTTTTTGGTGGAAAAACCATGTAGGAAGAAATTATTTAGAAACCCAGTAAATTTCCAGAGAGTAAAGAAAGTGTGCAGCCTGTGGATGTGGAGGGGAACAGAGGAACAATGCTCATCCACTGTTAGCCTGGCCAGACAAGAAAGACAGACAGACAGACAGGGGACTCTGCTGACTCACAGCAAGGATGAAGGAACATCTCTCCAGCATTATGAGAAAAAAAACAAACATCTTCCCACTCACCACAGACCACTATGAACATCAGACAGCGCAAGGCACAGATGCACACACAAGAACCATGGATCCAGTGGTGTACATTCTACAGCAGAGTTAAACATAGGCAAGTTGGAAGCTTTTCTCAATGTAGTCCAGGTAATCTAAATAGCAGCTGAGTACTGGGGAGTTTCCTTTCAAAATGAGCTAGCAAAGAAGAACAAAGGATGCATTTATAAACCTGTTTTTCCCTATAAGAAATACACAAATACTGATTTGTTATATTCTGATACAGGAAAATAAGGAGGATTAAATACTGGATAGGGAAGAAGATAAGAGCAGAACTTCCATGTGGTACAAATCCATGTAGCTGGAAGAAAGGAGGTAAAATGAGGCTAAATACCAGGAAAAAATTCTTAATGGAATGATATATCAGATTTTGAAAGTCTCCCAAGGGAAGAAGCAGAATCCCCACTGCTCAACACATGTAAAAGCAGCATGGACAAAGAACTACAAGATAGGCTACAGGGAATAACTCAATACATAGCAAGAGGACGGCTCAGATGACCTAATAATATAACAGGATTTAAAATGAGTAGATAATTCTATTATCATTAACCACATTCACAGTAGTACAAGCTAAAACACTGTTGCTATGGCAATCAATCCTTCTGCATCGTTGCAGAAAATGACTGAGATACAAAGGATGGAAATGAATTGAACCAGCCCTTCCTATTCTCAATTAATTCAACGTACCAGTCAGCTGGGAAACTACCTAAGACCAAAGTTTACATCGAGCTTCCCACAAGCCTTCTAAAATATACAGTAAAGTACAGCTGAGTGTCTGGCATTCAAATATAGGTTATCCTTAGATTTACACAGTTAGTTAAAATTCAAGGTAAGAGCGAGGCTCCAGTTCAGAGGGGATGCTGCTGGAAACAGATGGATTGCTCTCATCATTGCATTTGGAATACTTAATACCACTTGAGTTCTCTCAGCCCAAAGTAAACTGACACTATGGAAAGACCAATGCATGCATGGTTTTGGTCTCATGGTATTACAGCTCCATCTCATGAGAATATGAGACAACTTGCTTTCCATGTAAAAGGCAAGAAAAAAAGACAGCAGAGGTGCCTGGCACTTTCTAACAGACCCTAGTACTGAAAGCATTCTTCTTATTATTCTTACTTTATGCTCACAACTGAAAACACACCAATTTTTAAGAGCACAGGATAACAAATAATCAGTAGTCTCTTGATTACATCTTATCAACTCTAAATCAACTCCATGTTTTTACAGAGTAGCAAAAAACATGCACATCTCTCAGTACACTGGCAAACAGATACCAGTTTGCTCCCTCAGCTTTTCTCTTTCCTTACAGTAACTGAATATTTGTCAGGAAATTGGGAATTTAAAACTGTGAGTAACTAACTGTTAGTAACTAACTAACTAACTGTGAGTAACTAACTGTCCTTAGATCTGGGGAAAATTTTGGAACTCAAATTTGGAAAAATGTCATTTAAATAATTTCTGGTACCACTCAAATACAGTTTGAATCTCTACTAATAAATGTGGAAAATACCACTGTGTTTCTAAATGAAAATTATAATCAAAAATAAGCACTAACAGTCCTCTTCCTCTAAAACAAAACAAAAGAAAGTTTAGAGCAAGACGCAACAAGAATTGAGTAGGAATGAAAGCTTAAATACCTAGAGGAAAAACCACCATGCCCTTCCAGTTCTGTAGCACAGTAAAAGGTGGTTACAGTGTTTTTAAGAAAAGCTAGAATTGTATGCAGACAGAAGAGAAGACTTCTAATTCTGCTCCTTAAAAATTCACAGCAAAGAAATTCCAAAGAAATGTTTCTAAGGTGAACAAAGTATCACTTTTTTTTAGTCTTTTGATACTCTACAGTACTCTTAATAACGCTAAGCAGTCCACGCAAAGAGAGGGGGCACTATGGATTATAGGAGCCACATATTCAAAAAGGAACATGTTTTCACCTGCTAGTGCTGGTATTTTAATGTGATCCTTATTCGGTGCGTTTTGTGCAGCACTACACAAAATATTCATTAGAAACCAAGGAGGGTGAAAGATCAAAAGGGAAGCAAGCCCATATTCTGGTTTGAAAATCAACTAAGAGCAAGCAAGTACACCAGGAGGTAAACACAAACTCTAAAAGCCTCAGTTGCAAATATTTGAAAGAGGCTAAAAAGAAACTAGCATGCTTTTCAAAAGCCACTAATTTTGACCTTAAGAAATGTCTTATATTTTAAGTGAGAAGCAAAATACGTAAGTCAGGAAAAAGATCAGAGCAGCAGTGGAGTTTTCAGTACTCACAAATGCATACAGAAGGAAAACATTTAATAGATGTGCTATACAGTTACCCTGGTACATTAAAACTTTATTTACACAATGTAATTTTTTGTAAAAAAATTATCACGGAAAAGCAGAGAAAATTACTCAAGTACTATCAGAACATTCTTGAAATGCTAGAACAGGCCTGAACTTGAGAGACATTGATTCAGTTGATGAAGACACATCATTTTTATTGAAAACAGCCCGTAACACACTGCCTGTATATTTTGTTTCTATTTTCATTTTTTTCATTAGTATTTTTTTTTGAATTTAAACAAAAACCTTCCCACTTGTGAGAGCTTCAAGTCGTTAGTGCAAGAACTTCAGCCAATGTTTCATGAGAAAATTACTGAATTATGTCTGTTTATGATTATAACACAGATTTCTCAAGAAAATTATTCCCTCCTGGGCATTAAAAACTAAATGAGTATGAAAGACTAGAATGTGTTGAATGTGATCAAGCTAGCTTTTCCCGCCAAAATGCTTCAATTTAATCCAAAAGTAATTTTTTGAAACTTAAACAAAGTCTAATAAGTTATTTCACTTCCAAAAATGACGTGCATTTACTAGGAGACTCAATATAAAGAGATCATTAAAAAAATCAAAATGTGAAGGCCAAGAATTTTATTATGCAACTGCTGTAAATAATTTCTTTTTTTTTTTAATATAAGTTCATGGATGACTCAAAAAGAGCATGTGTGAGAAAGAGAAAGCAATCCCAGTGCAACTGAGAAATTAAACTGAAAAATTAAAGCGAGGAGCCAAAAAACAGACACACAGATGGTGAAAACTGGCAAAAATTAAACGTAAAAATCATGCTCTTAAGTACCAACAGATGCAGTGACTTTAAAATATTACTCCTTGAGGATACACAAAGACAATAATCCCAGATTGTGATTCCTGGGCCAGTCTACTGCTGCGCTACAGCCCCAAAGTACACTGTACTGTATGGAGAAAAAATGATGTGTCAGGGACGGTGATATCTGCGCTGCCAGTCTACTAAAACAGAAGGGAAGCAAGTTAAACTATCCCACACTGTGTGATTAATGTCTTTGGGAGGGGGCAAAGAGGGGGGGGAAATTAACTTTGTCACTGAGATTAGAGAGGTGACTTGCAGAATCCATTCACAGATTTATAATACTACAGAACTAAGCATGAACTGGTTATTTGAGCATTTCTGAAACATTCCTTCTTGAAACGATATTCAAGCTTCTTGCTCCAGATGCAAGGAGGACTGTGCTTCCCAGATTCCATGCTGTTAAACACTGCCACAGTAATAGCTTTACTGACCCCCAATCTTATTGAGGGTCTCCTAGGTTTTAATCACCATAATTACCTAAAAGCTATCCCAGTTTAGACTACTGGTATTAAAACTGGGGAAGAAAAATAATCCAGGATTTGAAAATCGAGAAATTGATGTGTAATACCTATACGCTTGAAGTTCAGCTTTTCCTGAAAAGTCTTCTTAGAATCTAAACTTGAATCATTATTATTGTTACTTTAAAAACACATGATGTAAGACCAATTTTCCTGATTGTTGAATGAATTCAGTTGATGCTGCTCTGTATGATCGAACAAACCCAGCATGCTATGCCATCACTGTCATTTCAGGCTAGCTGCAGACATAACCAAAAAGAGCACTGCTTTTTGCAAGGCTAAAAAACAGAGTCAAATTTAAAAAACCAAAAACAAACAAACAAACAAAAAAAAAACCTATATTTTTTACCACCTGTTCCAGTACACAGAAGTTAACACTGGGTACTTTCTTATCTAAAACAATTGCTGATGCTATCACAAACACAACATATAAGGAAAATGCCTGAAAACTCAGCAACATGAATGTTTAAAAAAAAAAAAAATTAAAAAGCTTTGTCTGAAAGTTCTAGAAGTTATATACCGACACAAGCAAACCTACAGATGCTCATATGTATGTATATATATGCATGTCATCAATGACAACACTTTAAATAGCGTTCCTAAAATTGAGCAGTTAATGAATTGCTCTGTATTTCTGGTACACAAACAAGTATGGAACTGAACTTCATTTAGCTCTAATGTTTATACTGATGAGCAGTAACAAAGCTGAACTATAAAAATGAACGTGAAGGCTTGCAGTGCACTCACTGGCAAACAAGGATAGCATCACAAATCAAGTGAACTTTCTCTTTTGGCTGAGATGGCCTGCAGAGGTACCACTTCTCACCAGAACACCCAGGATGAGCGAGCACCAACAGCTGCTGAAACAGCCCCGGGGAGGTTTCGAAGTGACTCCCACCACCCAAAACAGTCTCAGCTGCAATCCCCACTCTGGTTTCACCCTAGGTTGCTGAGGTTTGGCTTTGGAGGAAGACAAGTCAAAGCGTGCCCAACACCAACGTGCTCAAACCCCCAGGGGCCACCATGGGAGGGCACAACTCTTCAACTGCACCTCCTTTTATTTTATGTGCACAAAGCGTCTCAAACACAAGAAGCCATCAAATTAAAAAATCATTTTAGAGCTGTGCTGCAATGATGTAGGTGGACACGTGGGTTCACAATGATTCGAATATATCAACTTTTTTTTTCCCTACATATTTCCCAGCCTACATCCCAGTATTTTCTGATGTCCTCTGACACACAAGCATGGAGCTGAAATTCCTCCTACCCAATAACTTCTTTTTCAGTAAGACCGACATTTGCTAATTTAGAGAAAAAGAAATTGTCAGAGTCCTTGAGCTACATTAATTTCACCTACTAATAACGCCACAATGCACACTATTCTATCCTGAAATATGTCTTTTGCATGGATAACAGTTTTAAAGACCTTTGAGTCACCAGAAAAATCCATCAGTTCTGATGAGAGGATGAGTTAAAAGAGTTTTCTTGAAGAAAAAGCTATTTACAGTGACAAAGTGTAACTACAAGGAAGAACTACTGATGGGCTTGCTTTATGAAGTCTGTGCTTTGTTGTAACAATTATTGCCTAGAAAACCGAGATAAATAAAAATGGCATGATGGAATACTCAATGCAACTTTGAATAATTTGAAACAGAGATGTTCACAGAGACGCTGCTTTCTTTTGGGACATTCAATTTACTCTGTGCTTTGGATAAATGAGTGGAAATTATAAGCAATCATGAGTTCCTACACATTAAGAAAGTAAAGATTTTCGAAGACAAATGAGGGTATGGCAAAAGGAAGAGGAAATTAAGCTTGGAAACAAAGTGACTGAACACTGGCTTTCTGCCTAGTATGAAATAGTAGAGAACCAGAAGAAATAGTAAGAGAACCAGAGGTTTTGATCATACTGGGTTACCTCACTCCTCATGTGTTCATTCCATAGTCTGTAAAAATGCCTGCAGTACACAAAGGGTATTTTTTTCCCCTCCCATTTAATTAATAATTTTATATTATATTGCCCTGATTTTTAAACTGCGAGAACAAGCAATATTTTCAACAGCAAATGAAAATAATAGCCAACTGATTTTTCTCAATTTTATAAATAGTCATCTCTTGGCTGGAAAAAGAAGCATAAAAAAATTTCAATCCAGATGAAGTTGAAGTAGCTACATGCAGATGGCATGAAAGTAATACCTTAATATGGAATCTGGGCAACAATTCTTATTCTTAAAATATCACATTCAAGAGATCAAAATTAAAATCTGCATTTTTTTTGAAAAGTTAAATCTTTACAGCAGTTTATTACAGAAACTCTTTTGTTCATCCAATCCATTGTTTCTTCATAGAAACACACATTTTGCTGTATTTGCTTTAATTCTGTGTATTTTGCGTATGGAACCTCCCTTGCCCAGAGTAACTGCATCAGTTACATATTGGTGTTTCTTCTCTGGCACAGGGATTCATCAAAAAACCTCACCAGCACCACAAGGCAGCTGGCAATTAGTTCTTGGGTCTTTTGAAAAGATTTTTTAATTATTTCTTAAATCAGATCAAATAAAAGTATTTACAAAGAAGAAAGGTATTTTTGGTTTTTTCTATTTTGTATGTGACATATATAAAAGTAGATAACTTCTTCATACAGCCCCAACTCATTTCCTTTTGTCCCTGCTTGCCCCTTCCTGGACAGGAAATTGACCATTTCATATACAACTTCACGTAGTTTCAAGATCAATTCAGAATGGACCTATTTTCAAATCAGCCACTGAATGAACTGGCAGGACTGGCCTATTATCTTCTTTTCTCACCCAGTTATACCGAGGAAATAAATTAAAATCTTATGGTATCTCGCATCAGCTAGGTCATATTACGTAATTCCACTCACTCCGCTGCTGCACTCTCTAAATCTTGCTGTGTCGCTTCATGAGAACCGTGACATTTCTCAAAGTATCCTATAAATTACAGTAACCACTTAATACAGCCAGAGAGTACTACATTCAATAATGAAATGCTCATACTTAAGCAATAAAATCAAGATTAAATTTAAAACCCAAAATAAAACAAAAACCCAGACAAATTACTTCCATATAACTCAATTATTAACTCTAAGTTACACAGTATCATTCCCATTTACAGCAAAGTGCAACCACGTCATTAAAATGACCTGTCTATACAGGATTTTAAAGAATAAGCACCTTTCCTATTTCCATCAATGGGCAATAAATTTAACAGAAAGGACAAACTTGGCCCTTTTCTGAAAGCACCTTCCTCACATTTAGTGAAAGAAAAATTTAGAGAAAGAAAAAAATATGAAAATCATTCTGGTATTATTCAATAAATTAGATAAGAATGGGGTTCCCATTCAGATAAAATCTTTTTCCCTTGCCCAAAATAACCACTTTGTCTTTATTTCTGTTCTGCTTGGAGTTAACTGACTTGTAGGTCCCAGCATTAATTTACCTGAATCTCCTCTAAATACTAGAATGAGAAGCCAAGAGCTCTCACACCCATGTTCCAGTCCAGAAAATTTTATTTTAGTTTAAGAAGTGTTTCTATTTTAGTGTAGAAAAAACTAAAACTTCCACTGCAAGTTAATAATATAAATACTAGTTTAAAATAATTAACATAAGCCATTTAGAAGAAAAATTGTATCAAGAAGATAATCAGAGTATTAGAAGGCAATTATTTTTCCATTTAAGGACAAAAAAATTCTACAGTGCCAATTAGGTTAACTAAAAATTAAATTAATGTGCAGCATAAGCTAAGACCAGTGGCTTCTAATGCATGCTTATAAAAGCTAGGTTTGACCAAAAAA
>VWZN01021057.1:226024-252084 GCA_013396955.1 Regulus satrapa | reverse complement strand
AAAAAACCAAAAAAAAAAAACCCAAAACAAAAAAAAATTAACAGTCTTGGGTTTTCCTATAATTTGAAAGGATCAGTAAGATATTTCTTTAATTTGAGGGTGAAAGAGCACTGGAGGGCTGCCCAGAGGGTTTGTAGAGCGTCCTTCTCCCAAGATATTCAAAACCTGCCTGGATATGATCATGTGCAGCCTGCTCTAGGTGAGCCTGCTTTAGCAGATGGTTGGACTACATGATCTGCAAAGGTCCTTTCCAAGCCTAATCACTCTGTGATTCCACAGGGGGGAAAAAAAAAAAAAAATCAGCATGTGGGATAACCTTCTAATTTTGAATGGGGTATTTCTGATAGAACATTAAAAAACCGGTATCAAGACTGCACAAAATAAAACAAGAAAGGGATTTAGGGAATGAAGTGTAGAGATGGCACCTCTTTCCTTCCGAGGCATTGGCTCCTGCCCCATAGCAACTGTATTACAAACCATTAAGCAGGTTCAGAAGAAGAGAAAGGTAGAGCAGAGAAGATAAGAAGACAAAATGAAAGGGGAAAAAAAAGGAAAAATATCAATACCATGTACAACCAGTACCACCTTCTGAAACAAAAATGCATAATTTCTTTTTAAGCCTCGAAGACACAAGCAATCACATATTTACACTTTGGTTAAAAGGCTAGAATGCAGAACGAGCATAATGTGAATTTCAAATTAAGAATACTTTACCAAGAAGGGCAAGGGAGAATCCTCTATAGACACAATTAACAGAATTGCTTTAATACACTTAAAAGTTTTAACCTTTGTGGTCTTTGAAGTGAACAGTGGAACTGCATCTATTTCAGGTTTGCACCGAAGGGCTGTATTGCCCTGAAAAGTTTTACAGTGCCGTAAACTAATGAAATAAATTATCTTAATTTGGTTAGATCTATTTTCATTAACTGTATTACCCACCGAGGGAATGAGGAAAATTTTCAATTTTACTAATGTATTTCAGTTCTACATTACTTTGGCACTCTGTAATTGCGGCTCCTGCCCGGTGCTGCTCTCTCGGCCACCTCGGGGCCGCCTCTCCCTCCTCCTTCCTGGGCAGGGAGGGCTGTGCAGGGGGAAGCTGTGACCATCACCACCCCAAGCTGGGCTGAACAGGACTAACTCCTGCCACATTCCCAGCAGGACTACTGAAGACACAGCACAGTAACGTCAACAAGCACATTATGAATATAGAAAGCATTTTTGTTATAAACAAGTGGTGAGGATACATTATATACACCTGGAGTAGAAAGTAAACATATGAGAAGATAAACCTGTTTCACAGCAGAAAAAAGAAAACAAAGAAGGAAAAAAAAAACAAAACCAAACAAACAAAAATGGCCACATCCTTTGACAAAATGTTTTTCCAGGGCCATTAATGGATTTTTAAGATGTCATTATTTGACCTGCTGCCATGGACAGACAGAAGTCTAAAAGGAACGAGCTTATATTGTTCCACAAAATATTTAGAAAACAGTCAAAAAACTAATGCCAATAATTAGTTGAAAGCTTCCTACAGCATCTCTCTGCAATTTTAGAGAGTATTATTTATACTGCTGGTATGGTACATTCATTACCATAAATTACCATAACAACAGGATTATTTAAATAGCTTGGTCCAAAAGGGCAGAAAAATAGCAGTCTATGGTTACTAGCAAGTCAGAAAATGCCTTTCATGTCTGACAACACATTCCAAAAAGTTTCTGCAAAACAGAGTGGGTCTTATAGCAGAGACAGAGTCATGATATCTCTCTCCATTCATCGCTTGTCAGACTGCACCTGCAAAGCTGTGTCACATTCTGGCTGCCAGAGTCCAAGAAAGACAAGGATGCACTGGAGAGGGTTCAGAGGAGGCCTTGAAAATGATTAAACATGCACTGTAAAGAAATGCTGAGGAAGTTCAGTCTTTTCTTCCTGGAGAAGGCTCAGGGGGACCTCATCACATTATTTGAGAACCTTAATGGTAGCTACGGAGAGGACAGAGATCCTCTGGTCACAAAGAGAACACATGAAGAGAAGACAAGGGGCTACAGGTACAAGTTGCTTCAGGCAAGATTTTGTCTTAATACAAGATTTGTTAGTGGTGCTTTTTTGGTTTGGTTTAGCTTTGCTTTTTTGGGGATTTGGTTATAATCAGAAAAATCAATCACTGGAAGAACCTCCCTAAGAACATGACACAATCCCCATCACTGGAGGTGGTCAAGACAGGATTGGACAGGGTACCAGGTAGTCTGACCTAGGCTCTCTTACCCCACAAAAGGTAGTACCAGGCGTCTGCCCGCGTGGACTGGAGATTCTTTAAATTTCAGAGCAGTCCATCATCTGCCTGCTTATATTTAAACATCAGTGAGAGTGAAGTGTTTGAGTGTGAGGATATACACACCTGAACATGATGTGTGTCTTTTCCTATAATAATTAAAAACCATGAGTATTTTTGTAAAATTACCATTTCTGGTTTGGCTTTTTTTTGCCTTTTTTTTAAAATTTTTAATGTGGACACATATGGAGTTACATTCTGCCACTAAATTCATATCTACACAGCAGCATATAACTGAAAGTAGACCGTAGCCCCCAACTGTCTCACCTATTTAATACACAGTATGAAATGACATATTATTTTTGAAAGGAGAACAAGATAGATGCCAGCATGAAACTGTGTTTATAAAAGCATCACCACTACGGCTGTCCCCAAGCAATAAAGCTGTTTATTCCAACCTCCTACCTCATATAAACTGAAATCCTCAGCACTGAAAAACAACTTCAAATCTGTTCATGACTCCAAGACAAATACGAAGAGTCTTCTCTCTCCAAAATATACAAATATGGTCATGTCCAGAAATGTCCACTTTCTATGAAAGTGCATAGACTTATAAATTCTACATTAATATTTTCTTAACCCTAATACATATTGCATTGGTTGTATCTTGAAATTTGATTCTATCTCTGTACATACTGATGCATTTGCCATAAAAATAAGTCTTTCTCTTTAGGGCTTCTTTGTTTTTGTGGTCATACACAAGCAGTCAGAGAATATTCAACAAATATCTGTATTAACACATTCACATCTAAGAGTTATACAGGAATACATACTCTTTTGAGTTCAGGAGACAGGAAAACTCTTCTATGGGTGTAGGAATAAAAAAAAAAATCAGAAAATATCAAGATACTACTTAAAAATAAAATCTCTTTTAAATATGGAAATTACAATTAGATTTAGAATCAAGTTAGATCCAAAGTCAGATTTATACCTAAGAACAGACCTGGGGTTCTGATTCTCACCACAGAAAAACTTGGTGAAAATTTTAACCTTAAAAGCAGAAACCACAAAAACAGAAAGAGAGAACTTACATGCCCATCATAAGAGCTTGTTTCCCCTTCCCTGCCCATTTTTAAGCATTCTAACATGTAACAGAAGCAGCTCCAGCAATCCCCAGGTCAGGACGTGTCTGCAGGAACTGGGCCCTTCACCAGCACCACAGCCTCAACTGCTGGAAGCAACTCAGCACATAGTGATAACCCAATGCCACAACAGTCTCATGGGAAGTCAAATGCCATTAGAAATTGTGTAAGAATTTTGACCATATTACATATATAAAATATTCCATAGGGGTGAATAGCCAAAACAAAACAAAACAAAAAACAAACAAACAAACAAAACAAAACAAAAAAAACCCCACATTATTAACATTATTACAGGTGTATTTAGTAACATCTCCAAGAGATCAGGGTGCTTTTCTGGCAGCCAGACAGAGCATTTGGCTGCCTCAAACCACTGCCCTTACTGAGCTGTAATTGTCCCTCTTCATGCTGAGTGAGGCTGAGAAGCCAGCACTTGATAGCTTACATTTCATCTGAGCATTTGAGCTCCTATGTTGAAATAGTTCACATCTTGCCAACATAAAGAAATGAAGGGAGTAGTCAATACCTAATAACCTGTAGCTGCACCAACTAAGAGAAAACATTCTCTGGCCAAAACAAGCTTTCCACCATCTTCACAGTACAAAATCCAGAAGAAATGACTGCTGTAGCAGTTGGGGTGTTGACAGCCCTATCAGAGTAAAGCCAGTTGGATCACAGGGCAAAGAACCCATCTCAAGTAGCAAAAAACCTTTATTTGCAAGTGGATATGGGACTGGGGAGACTTTGAACTCTTTCAGGGACAACTTCAGGTCTTCTACCAACTCTCTGATTAACACAAACCTTAAGTAAATGCCCCACCAAGGCACTGGTCACTTTCAAATGCCCCTGGTTACAACTATGCCAAATGACTCAATATTAAATCATGTGTCAAGCCAGAAACAAGCAAACGCATGACATTTGGTTACATTTTTTCCTCCCATGATCAGCCTCAGTGTTCTTGTCTAGTTTCACAAAGGCTGGGCAGCCTCATGGCTACACACACGCACATCTCCCATGCTTCATACGGGACCTCCAATGATAACCCCCAGAAAGATGGATCTGCATTATGCCTAGAGCTCTGAACACATGCACTTCTGTCTTTGTGACAGGCATCCTTTATAGGGAGTATGATAAGCTTTAAAACCGTCTTTGTATTTTGTAATGTATATGCTGCCATGGTTCTATGTTCTTTAAGGCTGTTATCACCAGAGACAAATTATGAAGTGTGTGGTCCATGGAGAGAGAGGAAAGCAATAGACTCTACCCTAATATTTTACAGAGTAATGGATAACCAGTTAAAAATTATTCCTCTAACTGAAGCCTAGCTGTTCCTTTTTCCAAATCTTAAAGCCCAACTCCTTATAATGACAATAATTTTTACTGCAGTTTCAAACTCTGAAGAGTTGTCAAGAGTTTGAGGTAAGAGCTTCCACCCCTGAGCCTCCCCCATCTTCAGACCATGGAACAGAATTCATAGACCCTTCCACTGCAGTTACAGTCACAATAAAAGATAAAACTTAAGGGGTAAAAAACCAAAATATACCTGCCAGACAAGGAGAAGCACAAAAGAGATACACTAGTGAAAATGAAAACAAAAATATATACATTAGCCATAACACTATGAAACATTTAGAAATAAACAAAATAAATTAGCTGCATTGCTGCCTTCTCTCTTAAGGCATGAAATAGAAACCGTTTTTTCGTTGTTACATGAAAATTTGACAAATCCACATGAAATTAGTGGTTTAAATTCACCAACCTAACTCTGAAGCTTTGATTCTTTTATTTACAACTGACAGCGATGAAACGCATTAATTTACAGTATCCAAATGTTTGAAGAGAGTGCATTCAATCGTATTAAAAGCAGGCCTTATTTTGCTGAAAATACAAGCTGAAGGCAGGTACTCTACAGCTGGAGACTCAACACCCATATGCTACTTTCACGACTGATCCTGCTGCAACAGGAACCAGAGAAACTGTATCAGATTTCGATGGGCAGATGTCATGAACAAAAATAACTTAGGGGAGTGTTCCATACAGCACATTTCTGCTCAAGAAGACAGCAGTAGTAACCAGCTTCTCTTGCACCTCAGAATGAATTTCAGTTGCTCTAGTCTCTGTGCTGGATACCAGAAAGGGTGCTTAGGAATCAGACACATTCTTCAGCAATTACTATGAAATTTTACTCCATTTCCTACCTTCTTTTTCATGCACTGATAAATACATACACCAAATACATAAATTGTAAGCAATACATAAATGTATAAGTATATATATCTATATGTATATGGAATTTCATATCATTTTAACTGCACTAAACTTGCTGTATTTGCAAATCTGATCAACTACTTCACACTTAGGTGAGACTGTTTAATGATTTCATCTCCTGCTGTCCTCACACCCATTCCCAAACAGCTGAGCAAGAAATATACTGCTTCAATTTGAGGTGTCTTGTGTGCTGTTCCAATATTTGACTAATAAAAATGACCATATGAGAGAAAGTTTCTATGTACCTAAACTTAAGGAAGTGGTGAAAACTTTAACTCTTTCATGCATTCCCTTTCATGTGTCCCTGGTATGAAACAGCATGAGGCCAGATTTGATCAGGCCCAAGCAAGTCTTGAGGTGAACTGAAGGAAGAAAGAGTTCTCAAATAAAAGTGACATTAGCACATATATGAATAAATTTCAGAGAAAATAAGATTTTTCAACTATTCTTTAAAGTTTGGTTGCTTTGGGGAAAAGGAAGGCGTTGTGAAGGGCAAGGCAAAGAATAAAACCCAACTTTCTATTTTTTAAAGATATTTCAGAATTAAATTAAAGATTGCACCTTTTTT
Source organism: Regulus satrapa (assembly GCA_013396955.1). Classification (NCBI taxonomy): domain Eukaryota; kingdom Metazoa; phylum Chordata; class Aves; order Passeriformes; family Regulidae; genus Regulus; species Regulus satrapa. Next base: position 245,831 of record VWZN01021057.1, on the reverse strand, counting down.
TTTCCACCTTTTTTTTTCCCTAGTACTTGACAAACTGTAAAAAAATAATTACTTGAGTGAAAGAATAAAAAATACAATCACAGAATCACAGAATGGTTTGGGTTGGAAGGGACCTTAAACCAACCCCTTTGACATGGACAGGGGCACCTTCCACTAGACCAGATTGCTCAGATCCCCATCCAACCTGGCCTTGATGGGATGGGGCATCCACAACTTCTTAGAGCAACTTAGTGCCTCACTGCCCTTCCAGTGAAAAATTTCTTCCTTATTTCTAATCTAAATATATCCTCTGTCAGTTTAAAGCCATTCCCCCTTGTCCTATCATTACATGTTCTTTTAAAAGTCCCTTAAAAATCCTTATCTTTTAAAATGCATTCTGAAATTGAATTTGCATTTTTGGTTCCATAGTGGTGAAATTATTCTTTGGTACAGAGTTTCACGTAACTTATCTCATGGGCTTGATTAATACCAGAAGCTACTGAGAAACACATGGATCATTTGCCCTGTAGACAGCCAGAGGGCTCTGGAACTAAGTGGGAACAATTGCTAGGCAGATAAAACTAACCAGCACACACACCATACCTTAAGGTCTTAAGAAGACTTTAAAGGACTCATAAACCAGACAATCTTTTCCATTTACTTGATGTATCACTCTAATTTACTAGAGCCCAAGTAAAACTCAACAGATATGAGCAAAAGCAATTGCTGCTAGAAATTTTAATGGGCTACATGTATTCCTTCATTTTTAGGTGCTAAAACCCAGACAAGTTTACAGAACTACTTCTCTAACACCTACTTGAACATATCAAATTCTATGCCCTTATTAATCCCTGCTACAGTGGTTTATAATGGTTTCCTAGAAACAAGGTCTCTTTTTCATCTTCAGAATGAGCTGTGATGCTACAGAATTACAGTCTGCTCCCTAGTGCTATTTATAGGAAATGAGGTGTTTTCCACACAAAAATAACTTTACTTCTTTGGTGCGTCACACTTTCAACATATAATTCCAATGAATGTTCATTTATGCTACAAGGTGACAAAGATCACCCTGGAATTCTTTCTTGCCTTATATTCTAAAGAAAGAGATGGGGCCAGCTTTGAGAGAAGTAATTTGAGCCCAGACAGAAGAGCCTTCATCCAACAAAAAGTCTCTGGAGTCTGCAAGATGAACCCAGTGTTTTCTACTGCCTTCTCTGAAGAGCCATAAAGGCAGGTTAGATCAGACTATTAATATCCCTGATATCTGTGATGGGTTTTGCCCTACAGCTTTCCTGGCACGGCTGCTGCTTTACCCTTGGTGCCAGACCTGCTGTCTGCTACTCCTCATGCACGTCCTGGTGGGTGCACAGAGCACTCCAGCCCCTCCACAGCTCTGTCGAGCACACAGGAACACCACTGGAAGCTGCTAAACTAATTGATTGTGCCAGATTGCAGCCTTGCTGCTTTGGCTTTCCCTACTCAGGAGTCAAGGTTTAACCAGTGGGAAACAACACCCCACAGAGGATAATGAAGAAGATATTAAAAATGCCAAAAGGTGTGGAAGAATATCTCTGTCTGCAGCTACTCCATCCCCTACCAGGCCCTTCCTTTCTTCCCTATAGTGCATTCCACTCTCCCAACAGACTTTATTCTCCTGTATGTTTCCTGCTAAATGGGTTTCAGTCTAATTAATTATCCTGCTGATATGAAACTGCAAAAGGATTCTGATCTTCCAGGTACATGCAGAATCATTACTATTTTTAAAGAATAAAGCCTATATCTTAATTTAAAAAAAACACCACTACAAACAAACAAAAAAAGAAAGCAGAGAACTTGCTCTAAAGAAATGCCGTATTTTGAATTTCAAACTGCAAACAGTTAACTCTGGTAACAAATATGCTTCCAGTCTACCACTACTGGCAAATTATTTACCTAATTGGTGAACAAATTGAACTAGTTAAGCTGTTCAGAGACTAAATTCAACACAAAGCTTAATATGAAACACCATATATTAAAGTTTCGTGTTCCCAGCTTTTTACCAGATGATCACTATTAAGATTTCTAATCCAACTTCTTTTGCTGAGACAACAGTTTCATTAACTGCCATAGTGCTAATCTAATGAAGCATGGAAATATGCCTCGGCAACATCAAACAAGCAGAACCCACTCAGGAGGTGCCTTCTAATCTGGGCACTGACTTTGCCTTTCAACACAGGCTGGTACAGAGACAGCAGCTCACTTCATCCAACCTAGCACTGTATCTTCCTGGAGGAAAACAGCAATGGAAGGAACGCCAGCATTAAATGTGCAGAGGAAAGAAGAGAAAGACCAAAGACAGAATTTTTCTCATAGAACAAAAAATTAATTTGCAGATAATTACAAGGCATAAAAATAGCTAATAACTCACATTTGGAAGGAGTCTGAAGGGGGTTTTTTTTAATACTTTGTTATATTATTTAAGCTCCTTTTAAACTAAGAGAGGGCTTGAATAAAGAATGTTTGGAGTATGCTATGATTTGGCAATGCCAAACCTCAAATATCAGTAAGGGATTTGAGGGTGAAGGAGATCAGTCCCAGGACACCACCCTAATGTTGGATTATAAACTTTCCCCTCCATTCACGCAGTAGAGTGTAACAAAGCCCGGGTTGTGTCAAGTAGCAAATTTCATTTTGAAGCTCTTCTGTGTAAAGCAAATTCTGGGTTTATGTCCTATTGCTGTAAATTAGAAAATTTGTACATTTTTGTTCAATGCAAAAATTCAGTCTTTTCATAGCACATTGCATAAAGAAGAAAAATGAGGTAATAATTCTACATATGCACTACCTTACATATTGAGCATGCTGCTCTATTTCAAATTTCCATATTAAAGATGCATTTTCTGTATACAACTGAAGACACTTCTTTGAAAATTTCAGGCATATACAAAGACATGAAGTGATTGCTAGGTAATTTGAATTTCAGACCTTTCAACCTCTGCGACTACCAGCTTATTAATAAATTAAGAAATTTATAAAAAAATAAAAGAAACACCCCCCACAAAAAAAAAAAAAAAAAACAAAACCAAAAACAAAAAACTGAATTGGAACTACTAAGTATCTCAAAAAAAGCCTAAGATAAAAAGCAATATAAATATATATTAAACAAATATAATATGGTCTTAAATGTTAACGTTAATGTGTTAATGTCTTAATGTTAAGGTGTTAAAAATAATAATCATTTAAAAGTGCAGTGCCAAAACTGACCTACATTTGGCTATAATGTAGTATTATTGTTGGATTTCAATGTCAGAGTGTTTATCAAAATAATTCTAATTCAAATAACCCCATTGGGATCAGTTGTGAAGAACAGCAGCACTCCATATACTATAGGAATGTGTTTATGAACTAAAAAATTGAACTATTTTCAGGTGTCCATTTCAGTTAATGCAGGTTTCTTTGAAGCAGACGTTATCCCAGACAAATTTAGTCAGCATACTGCTGGTGCTTCTGTCACGCTTAGAGAGCTTATGTCAGGTAAGAATACACTTCTTTGTAATAGCTTGGAGTAGCATAAAGATTAGATTGATAAAGTAATATATATATATACACATATATATTACCTGTTCTTGCCTCTCCAGCCACTTGTCCACCATGGGATGACTGGCACTTAACGATGAACGAGCATTGTCTCTCTGAAACTGGTTAGACCAGCTACTAGTATCTCGTGGTAGGCTTCTGTAGTTTTCATCTTTCTAGTTTAAAAGAAACAAAAAAGTGTCTTATAAAAAACAACCAGTCCTTGCACATTAACAATGCAGCTGGTTATTAAATGAATACAAAAGGAAGGACCCAAGGACTGGACCCACGGACAGCGCGATTGCCCAGCCACGTAAGGGCAAGAACTCCCGTTCCTTCACTTGGCCAGGGACACCCAAATAAAGCCTTGGTGGAGCTGCAGCTCTTCCACCCACTCATGCTTCCCTTCCTCTTTTTCCAGCCTCAAAGCTCTCATGCACAGATTCCCAAGTACATACTCAGCAAGGCTCTCAGAGCATCACGCTCCTCAGTTCCTTCTCACTGAGAGCAAATGAACCAAATGAGCCCATCCAGCGACCACTACGGCCACTGTATAATTTTCCCAAGTCTCTGTAGGTAATAAATTTTACAATCAAAGCAGTCTCACTGCTCCAGGTGCTGTCCTTTAGAAAAGAATAGTATGCTGTAGAGTTCAAAACTTGAATTCATTATTTCACATAATAATGCTTTGCCTGGTTTGCCTGAAGGTATACAAATACAGTCACATTTGTAGAACAGCAGCAGATGGAGATTGTGCTGACAGAGATACACTGATCCTACTGAGACTGATAATTTTTCTCTTTCTTTTTAATTGATGAATTTGTCTGCACATCTTTCCTACAAGCTGTACAAATTCTTCAGCTTCTAAAGGTTATTAGTCCTTACCCCGTCTGATCACTAAAAGCCAACAAAAGCACAGAGGCAGATTGTTAATGATGGGAGTTACCTTTAGCCTAAAGTCAGTGTTACTGATAGCTTACATAGCTTAGTTCCCTCCAACTGAAATAATACATGGAGTTAAAATTCTGCTTAGCTTTTCAAAAGAGAATTATAAATATACTATTATATATATAAGCATACTTCCTTCAGAAGCAGAGTATTTTTTCCAGTCAATGTTTGTCTATCTTCATGCCAAATCAGATAATTTAGAGAGAGTATCTATTTTTAAAACAGGATTGTCATCCTCCATATTTTGCAATATTACCACTTTTAGGAATTTCAAAACCCTCTAAAATAATAAACAAACACCAGTGCACTTTTGCAGCTAAAAGATATTATTTTCTTTATTTATAGCACACAGCAGATTTTTGACTCCTCTTAAATCAATACTTCATTCCATCACCATGAGCATTTCCTTTCCCTGTTTGCCATACTGATATTTCTTTGGCCTGGAACAATATTAGTCCAATACTCTAGATGTAGTATCAATTCCCTTAAAAATTGTCCTTCACGACTTTATTTCTTGTAAATATATGACAGGCTTTGCTAAGAAATTCAGATCTTAGTATAAATGGGAAATACAGCAGTTTTCAAAAGCTTCCTGTGCAAGACCAATCTTTTCCCAGACATATCAAACCTAAGCTTTCTTAATTGATTACTTTTTTCCTCAAAAGACATTGTAACATAAAATAAAGTCTTCCATTTCAATACATTAAAGCTTCAATTCATCCAACACAAGATAACCTTGTAAAAATATGTTTGCACAGGTAACCAGCCTAACAAAAAATCATCATAAATTACTTTACCCTACCAGAAATGAGCAAAAATTTTCTGTCTTTCAGCATCTAAAAACAATTCAGTATTCCACTGCTGGGTAACCACACAGTGAACTAGAAATTTGCTCAGCATCTTGCTTAAAAAGGGGAAGTGGAAGTCAGTTTTGTACAGCAAATGCCATAAAAGCCAGGGAACAGTGTGTACAAATTGATTTTTTCCTGTTGCTTCTCTTATTCAATTTTTCTCTTCAGGTGACAGGGGTGGCACAGTTCCTATAAGCCAAAACAATGATTTCTCTGGTTCAAAGTAGTGGGCAGGTATAACAACAACATCAAAATCTGACAAAGTAATAACAAAAAATCATTTTATGCACAAAACCACCCATACAGTTGGAGCCTGCTTTATTGTCACCTAACAATAACCCACTACCTGACAGACCATCACCTAGTCTGAATGAACAGAAATTTCTTCCTATGAAACAAGATGTTTTCTGTATTTCTGCACTTTATATATAATTCCATTTTTTTATTGATTCCCACTTGGAATGTTCAATAGAAACTTTTTTGAAAAGACATTTTTATTTATAAAACACAAAGACCTCTCTCCACCCAGCATCCATTACGCCTGTACAGGAGTGTTTCATAAGAGCAAGAGACAAGGGAAGATGTTCATCTGAGGATGAGTTGTTCTTCAATCATTCAACCACAAGGTCTCAGAATCACAATGAACAGCCACATTGCACAAAGTTTACATTGGAAATTTGTGCTGTAAAAAGTCTCAATTATCACAGCACCCAATGTAAGTGAAATTATCTAAACTAAGAGAGTTAAATTAGGCCTCTGTTTTGTGTATCTATACTAATGTCATGAATTTTGCAATGAGTTTGCACCTAATATTATTTGTGCTGACAGCAAGAGTACATTCATCCCACATACCAAAATATTTCTGCTTGTAGCCCACTTTTGTTGAACACTGCCTTTATTCTGCTAAGAATCTGCTTATTTTATACAGAAGGCATCCAAGTCACTCAGCAATCTTTTCTGACAGCAGAAATAAAAGTGGGAATGGTAGAGAGATGTGGTTTCTGTAACTCTTTTTGTTTCTCGGCACTTTGACCTCTCACCTTTCTTCAGAGGCTCAAAATAGTGCTATTATCAGATTGGAATAAAATCCCAATGCTGCAATCACACACACAGTCATGTTGGTGTTAGCCAAACAGTGAAATACTAGAAGATCCACCAGGCACAGACCAGCCCCCCACTCCATTCTCTGTCATTGCTTTCTGGTAAACAGCTCCCCCTGTACCCCACGAGTGACAGCACTGGGACAAGAACCAAGTCGGCGGGATCAGCACTGCCACACGCCATCCTTCTCACAGACACCTACACCACACAGCCTTAAGGTGCTCCTGGCTACCTGTAACCCCATTTCTGCAGAGGTATCCATTACTGCCAGAGCGAATTCAAAGATAGCTGTGCTGACAAACTATAGAGGTTTGGGTGAAAAACATCGCTGCAGCTTACACTTTGGGATTTACTGAGCCAGCTGTGATGATGCTATTTAAATTAGATATTGTTTTGGGATTTTTTTTTTGTATAAAATATTCAGTTGCTGATCCAGAAAGCTGCGTTTGTCTTCAGCATGATCTAGCTTTAGCACACATGCTCCCAACATTCCCCTGAAAAAGGTTTGTGTCACTTTTAGCTACAATGCCATAAAGAAGAAGATTTCATGGTACAGAAGCCATCAGGGTCACACAGGGAATTCCCATTTCTTCTGGAAATGCAGCTGTAAGCCCTCCTGGGACCAGGGTTGACATGCATCATCAGTTACAATTAAATGCCCTAATTTTTTTAAAAAATAAGTTTCTTTCCCAAGCATATTTGGGGACCATGGGCCATGTCAGCTTTATCACGTTTAAAATGGAAATTGATCAATATAATACTAAAACTGCCAATTCATAATACCACTACTACATTTAACTGCAGCATTTTTGAGTAATTTTAATGAGGACACATCATCTAACACTTTAAGATTTAGTTCAGCATGGTATCCCTGAGGGGTTTTGCTGGAGGATTGGGTAAAAGGGGACAGGAAAAATGAAGCAATTTTGCTATACTTTTAATTTCAGATGATTTGCAATATATAACAACAGTCTCACCAAAGACTCTGCAGCTTGTAGATGAAATGATGCATTAGAATGATCTGTGTACTTCAATTACTAGCTGTCATTTCATAAACTCACTTATGATTTTAACTTGCAGTTGCACTCCTGCAAACTCTCAGCATTACAACCCAACCAGAACATTCTCCACATAGTGTGGCACGGACAGTTCCATGTCTGCTAAATCATTCACTTTCCAAAGTGTGAAGCTGTGTTTTCCCTTCCTTTCACCTCCTCAATGGCTAAAGTGTGGCAAATTTTGGTTGCTTATTTAGAACAAAACTACTCTAGACAGCATTATACAATGAGGGTAAAATACATTGAAGACCTCTTCAAAATAATTCTCTGAAAGACAATTCAAAAACACAAACCCAGTTTTCACTTTAATTATTTCTACAGCAAATAGCCCATGTGTCCTTTGGACAGTCACTAAGAGAGATCATTTTGGGCAGAGATCATTTTCTGCTATACAGTCCCTTTCCTTGTATCCTATGCATTTCGGAAAAGGCTGCTTGCTTGGCTTTAGTTCCTTGTGATGGCCTCAGACTGAGAGAGGATTTGTGATGAGCGATGAAGAAAAAGGCTTTGTTTAGTCTTTTGAGGTTATAGTTTCACCTGAAAGGCTTTGGGCAGATTCAAATCTATAATGGCAATCACTACTGTCGAATCACTATAAAGGTTATAAAGGCTGTTCCTCTTTCTTTTAATTCTCCACTACGATCATGTTAGACCCTGAACAATTTGGTGTCGCTCTCAGACAGGACGCTAAAAGCTGTAATTAATTACCAAGACATTCACACAGTTTATGTAAGTAACTCTGTCTGATGAAAACATCTGTTTATAAATGAAATATTATACACATAGACCCATTTTCCATGGTGTCCGATGAAGTCACAAATAGATCCCTGGAGTTTTTTTACTTGGTTGAGGTTTCGTGGTTGCTTTTTAACTGGATTTTAGACAAATATATATGGGATAAGACCAAATGGATTCTCATTTCTCAAAAAACAAAATAAAAAAACAAAGAAGGCTGCACAAATAATATCTATTTTATGAGAAAAATACATGACACATAAAATTAATTAACTCAAAAGATGCATTGCATGAGCAGAAATTCCATTTTTTTAAAAAACCCTGCTTACACAGATGTCAGATTTGGAACTGTTCTCTCTATTAACATAGCATTTTTTAATAACTATTTCACCCAAATGCCAGTAGCTTACCTCCAAACTAATTGTAGCAGTCACTTCCTATAACTATCCATATATGTTAGGAAACTGACACTACTGTTTGAGTGAGCTTCCTTTTATTCCTGGTAGATTCAGTTTTCCAAGGTTGCTCTTTTCCTGATGTATACTGGAAAACATGACCCCAGAAGCTGCAATAATGCAGATACAGCCCAGGCATTTAATGTAGAGAAGAAGGAATGAGTTACAGTCACCCAGTATCAGAAACCTTTGATCTGAGGCCACTCTCCAAGGAGTTAAGTAAAAGAGGACTCCCACATTAAAGAATTATCACAGCTTCATGTCTTCTATCAGCTCTGACCCGGAACACGGGTCATTTCCAACTGGTAAAAACTGATTTGCAGAAGATACAAATATAATAGTCTAATAAAGAACTTGCATGCCCTAATTATGGTGAAAATAGATGAGAAGAATGACCACTCCATATTTATTTGGATATTTTCAGAAAGACTTGTCTCAGAAATGACCCTCTGTATAGCTCCCTGAAAGGGATTAATATATTATGCTTCTAGAAGCCCTCATTAAATGCCAACAAGGACAAAAGCAATTGAAAAGTCAGTGTTCTGCTTAAGTTCTATCACCTTACATTCAGAAATTTCCAGAGTTGTGCTATTCCAATTTATATATTCCATGTTATCCTTTGACTGACAAGTAAGGCCTGACCTTAAAAAAAGAGCAGTTACTATGGGCCATGATAAACAGCTCTCTGCGCAAGTGGTGCTACATGTAAACATTCAGTGTCGAAGAACATGGGCTACATTAGGAGTAAAGTAAAAAACATGACACTGTCTACAACACAAAAAATGAAAAATGTCATGATCTCTGCCCGAGCACATGCAAAGCCAGATGTTTCAAAAAACTGCGTGCTGTTATTTCTCGGATGGAGGGACAGCAAAAAAGCTACTTCTGCCTTTCACTCTTTACTTATTAATCTCCTAATAAACCCCCACAACAGATAACGCAAAACAACTCAAATAACATACAGCAGTTCATATTCAGTAATTATGATTCAGATACTGGCTTTTACATCTGTAAGTGTAACTAAAAAGACATGGGTTCCCACGATTCCATTTTACAGAAAAATAAATGAACCGGTTAAAATGTCATGAAGCTACAGTTCTGATTCCTCTACACAGAATAATGTTAGAAAACCATTTCCTCTTCTGCTATTTTTCATTCAAGTGAATATTCTCTTTTTCTGGGCCACGTCAAAGGAATTTAAAGAGGTTTTTATTTATATCCACCCCTACATGAATCTATATGGGTATCTGTTTAAATGCAATAATATAATTATGCACAATCCTGTCATTTTCACCAGATATTTGCTTTTGTACCCAAATTTATACATTTTATGCCAATTCGGACATAGAGAAAATATATTTTGTAAAGTTGTTTGTTTGTTTTAAGTGCTGACATGAAGAATTTAATTCCTTGGGAAACCCAAGAAATAAAAGAAGGAAAAGAAAGCTGCTAATTAATTAATTTATTTCAAAGCAGCCTCTGAAAATAGGATTTAACAAATAGCATGGCAATATTAAATATATTTGAGAAACTACAAGAAACAAGGGTATATAGGAAACTTAACTAAGACCTTATATTTAGATCTTGAAATGAAGAATATCTTATAAACCACCAGCAGCAGCCTTTTAAGCATTGATTAGCTGCATTTAGTTGGCCATGCCACTAAAATGCTGCAACTGGCTGTCTGTATGTTTAGAAACTTGCATCTGATGTCCTGAAATAAAGAAAGGAGGCTGGGATATGAGGTAACCAATCTGTCTTCCCCAGCCAATGGATCTGATTTTCTCCTTTCTTCATTCTATTGGCCAGCATGGAGAAGAGCCTGTCTTTAAGGTCAGAAGCACAGAGGCAATTGTCCCAAACCCGTGGTGCCTTCACACACGTCCCACCAGTCAATCTTCCCCAGGGTCACCCACACCACTGCCCTCCTACATGGAGGAGTGTACCAGGAACTCCACTGGGCTCCCAGCAAAGCACCCAGCCCCTTGTCCAACGTGCCCATTCATTTCAGACCTCAGCCAGAATTCCTCCCAGGGTCTGTGGAGAAAGGCTTGGGGAGGAACCAGGCCAGGAACCTGTAGCAGTTTTTCTCTTTTATCTGGGTTTACAGCAACACACACACCCCCGGCTCCTTGCAGTCTCACTAGTCTTCCTCACAATGAACAGCTTCCCATCTTTCTTCATCTTGTGGTTTTAGCTTTTCAGCTTTTGTCCACATCTCAATTCTTTCACGTGCTCAGCAGGCAATGCTCTTAAATTGGACATGTGTATACAAGAGCTGAAGAGCTTGTTTATAAAGAGACAATAAAACTGGATGGTAGCACACAATGATCATCCCATCAGGCTGTGAAATAAAATCAGGCTAAGTGACCTCTGTTTCAGCCTCAAAATCAGCCATAACAGAAGTAAGTGCAAAAGGTGACTAGGAATTCCTGAATTTACTGGAGCTGATTTTCCTCACTAATTAAAGTGTAATATCTCCACCCCAGCCTTACTACTCCTTTGCACTGATTAGTTCCACATATGAGTGAATTTCATTCTGATACTGCTTGGTTGTCTTGTCTTTATTCACTGCTAGATGAGATAAGTGAATTTCAAAATGTGACAAATTTGGCAAAAAAAAGATGAAATATTCACTGTTTAAAACTTGCAGGTTCATGTCTGACCACTGTTGGGAAGCACAACTGGCAACCTGAACTGTATTTGAAGCTTCTTTTTCTTGATAGCTACACATTCAGCCAAAATCCAAACGTGTTCTGCACCAATACACAACCTTAATAATCAGAAAGCAAGACAGACAAATATTTTAATCTGCAAAAGCTCTTGAACAATAAGCATATATGTTTGCATGGTTGTAGGTTACAATTAAATTGATGAAAGCAGGTCAAAACACAGACCCAGCTATTACCAAGGAAAACATATGTGCTTCTAACCTCTGGAAATAAAAAAAAAATAAATCCACTAAACCTGAACATCTATCTGTTGGGGGATTTTGTAAACTTACTCAATCTTTTATCAACCTACTTTTTTGGGACCACTCTTTTACACTCAAACCAAGGGAGAGCTGCAAAAACATAAAAAATTAACACCAACAGAGACGAACACAAACATGGGAATTTACAAAGTACAGCCTCACTTAAAAGAATAGCAGAGGAAAAATCTTCCATTCTCTTATACCATGTACTTGAGAGCTTTTTGTTTTCAGTGTAGCTTTCAGTGGCTCTCAGGGAGGGGCTGTACACTGCATTTACTGAAGTGAAAAGACAAACAACCTGTGCACATTCCACTACTCCTTTATCACGAGTAAGAGACTCGCTCACCCCGACCCTCCTTGGCACTCCCAGCCCATGATGCAGCACCGTGTCCCCTCACCTGCAGAGCAGACATTGCTCACCCAGACATTCCTCACCCATCACTCAGAGTGAGACATGGGATAGCACAGCACTGGGACACAAATACACATTCTTCCTACATTGCTGATGAAAAACAAAGGTGGTGTGCTTAACAGACTTGCTCAGCCTGAGAGCAGAAATAGAAAAAAACAACCTGCTCTCAGATCTTGCACTGTCTGTCTCTTTAGGGGGACAGAGAGGAGATTTGACAGATGGGCATCCACGAACAGATAACTTGGAGCAAAAAGAGGTAAAACAATAAAGGAGAAAATTACACCTTCACTTTGGATTTATCAGTTTTGTTGTTGCTTTTTCCCTGCTTAACATGTGGTTATGACTGACTTTTGAATGCCAACAGCTGAATCCTGTCCAGTATACACAGTCCTCAGCAAATGGAACAACATAGCATCAAATGATGACACCGGCCATTACCTCCGTGCACTAGGCAAGGATTTTTCACTTTGTGTCTCTTATTCACAACCTGCTGGTGATGATAAGGAACATTATATTTGTTTTCACATTTTGAAAGTCAGAGATTTTGAGCTCTTTCATAGAGTTTCCATGGCATTAAAATATCACCAGCTTCTCTGTTAAAGACATTCAAACAATTTTTCACAGTAGCCATGAAATCACTTGAGGCAAAGGGCACATGAAGAAATACACATTATTCCAGCAAAACATAAGAAAACAACTTTCTTATTCTGAAACTGATCAAACACTGGAAGAGGTTGCCCAGAAAGGTGGTGCAGGCTCCATCCTTGGAGATGTATATACTCAAAACATGACTGGACACAGACCTGAGTAACCTGCTCTAGCTGCCCTTGTTTGGCCAGGCAGGCAGAACTCGATAATCTCCAGAGGTCCCTTCCAACTTCAGCTGAACTGTGATTCTGTGAAGCTCATGAATTTTACAGACTATCCAGGACAAAAACAACACATACTATTTTGATGTCAGGCTCTTTGCAGATACCCCAAACTTCTCCTGAGTGGATTCATCCGTATTACAGCACTTTAGTAATACTGTTCACCAGGTACACTGTACCTCCCTTCTGAAGGAGTCAAAACCAGAGACTAAGGCTCCCAAGAAACATCAGCAACATGTTGGTCTCTGGCTCTCAGATTTATGCCCACTCTCTTAATCCACAACCTTCCCTAGTTAATTTAATAGATTTACACTCTGCCAGCCATTTAGACTTCCTGGCTATCAAATGACACCAACGTACAATTCTAACTCAGGGCTCTTCAATCCTCTGAGTTATATTCAAATCCTATTGGAGTACCATGACTTTGGTGACAGTGACAAAACAAACTTCTTAAAGCTGTGCTTAAAAGGACTTCAAGGTAAATGAAACTAATTTTCACTTCGAATTTTTGAAACTGAAATGCCATTGTTGTTGAAGCTTTTGAAAAAATGTATGCATGCTTTTCTTCTATCTAAACGTATTTCATTAGAGAATTTTTTTTCATTCTGTTTACAAAGAGGATTAGAAAGCATTGCATCTTTTACATAAATATAAAACTCTGCAACCTGGAAATCTGAAAATTTTTACTCATCAGTCTCAACCCACAGGAAAAGCAAAACTACCTGCAATAGGAGCTGTGGGAAACACAGTGTTTTGCAGGTAATGTAATTTATGCTAGATAAGACTTAGAGCACTCATGTGAAGTTTAAAATTCTTTCTCTGATGTTTATGGAGCCCAAAAAATTAGTTCCAAGTAGGAAGAAAGCATATCCTAGAAAAAAATTATTATTCCTTCAAGGCACATGATAGTCCACCTCAAAACACATATATGGACAAACCCATTTAACAACAAATAAGCAAACAATTTGGCTGCTGACTAAACAGCGAAGACAAAAAGCAAAGGAAAAAAGCAATTACAAATTGATGTGCCGAGTACACTGAGTTATGTGCTTGCTGTTGCTGATCCACCCCACAGAGCACATTGTGTGTCATTTGCTTTGCTGCAGGTGGGTGAACCCAAGAGCCAGAGGCACAGAAGCCCATGCACAAATATTTCTCTCTCTCTTGAGCCCTCCTTTTTAACCTACATTTTCAATTCTTTCTGCTGTACCAATGTTGTTATCTCTGACAGGGCAACATATGAATCAAAATCAGAAAAGCCACAGTGGGAAGTTTGTCATAAGCCGGTTATCCACAGTGAATCCCTGCATTAAGCAAGGCAGGTTAACTAAATGAGCCTCCCGTCTTTCAGAGAAGCAGGATCAAAGCAGGTAACTAATTCGTAATGATAAACCATTCCTCGCTACAAATGGAGTTGTACATTTTAAAAACCACACTGAAAATAAATGGGATAATTAATTCACAGTCATTATAAGATGCCAAGTAACTGGTTGTTGCATTTACACTCTTCCAGTACTGTAACACAACAGCTAAGGGGAAAGAAACATTGTTTTCATTCATGCAGCTCACATCTACTAAGGACTGATAGTTAAGCCAATAGGCTTTGGTACTGAACTATTAAGAATGATTGAAATCAACATTATTCAGAAAACAACAACATCAAAAGAGATTTTACTGCAGTGGGAAAAAAGCACATATGATATCCTTCAGCTGTGTACAATCAGTTCACCTGTACAATACAATGCAGTTCAATACAATTCAGTACAATTCAAACAAAATTACACCTTGCAAATCGGGTATTACTCCAGGCCTCTGAAAAGAGATTTCTACTTAGAGATTTCTCTTTTTTTCATTAGAATGGCTCAAAAAAGCAAGAGAGAGGATTAAGTCAAGCTGTGAGTCACTAGGTAATACAGATATGTATTAAACACAAAAGTATCTGAAAATTATTTTAATATTCAACTTTAAAAAATAAATCCCAAGAAGCAAATTTACTAACTAGAGGTGATCAGGAGCAAATTTTGTGAATATTTCACAGATGGGAAGACCAATTTATTTGGTTTAAACCATTCATGGGAAGGATTAGGTCAGGAATTACCTAGCTAAGTACAGTTAACAGCACTACAACAACTTGTAAATAATAAATAATTCTGCAAATAAATGAGTACCTTGGGACAAAAACCACTTGGTTGCCAGTTGCTCTTACAGGAGAAAAACATAGAAAGTAGAAATTATGTGAGATTCCAATTCTAAGGATACAGAGTGTATTAAGATATCCTGATAATAAAAACTATGTTTCTTTACAACGAGATGATTTGAAAAATGGATGAGAATGCACGCCCAGTTTAGGGCAAGGATTTCATATCACAGCATCCTACTTACTATGACAGAAAGGCATCCCAAGTTCAACACACATTTAAATTTTGCAGGCCCAACTCAAGCCCCTCCAACACATACTCTGTCTCTCTCAGGTCATTCTCTTCTTAGGGACACAGGAGATCCTGGTGTGAGATCCTGGTGTCTCGTTTCATTTACCCCAGTAACTACAGGCAGTGCCACAGTTACACTGGTAACAAACAGCCCATATTTTTGCTCTTCCCCAGCACCCTTTTCCCTTTCTGTTTGGCCAGAACTACTGGCATATGTCCTGGCTCCTCACAGCCTTCTGTGCATGGCAGCACTCTCACCCCTTCATTTCATCTCAGCTTGGGCATCTGCCCGCTCTCCTGCCATTCCAAATTCTTCATACCCAAAATGAAACAAACACCAATAAGACGTCCTCTCTCTCTCTTGTCCCTGAGAAATGAATTTCTTCTGCCAGACACACACAGCTTCCCCTGTGCTAATTCCTCCAAAAATTGGACAGGGTTTCTACCTGTCAATTATTTCTCTTTAGAGGTGACGGGCTGAAAGTAATGTCACTTCTTAGAGTCAGTAGGTGGATGAAGCTTTTGGCAACTCTCCCAGAAACCCTTTTCATGTTTCTGCAAGATACTGCTGGGGCAAAGTTGCTAATCTACAACTGTGCTGCAAATCTCAGCCCAAGAACATATGTTCTTGTGCTGTCAAGAAAGAGAACTGCAGTGAAAACATTACATAGTGCCAACCACTCACAAAAGATATATGGGTGCTCAAGCCCAATGCGCTGAGCAGAAAATTAAGATTGTTCTCATTGCTTTTCTCAAAATGTCTGTGTCATCTATAATCAATGAAACAGTCTGGAACAAAGCACAGCCATCTCTTTGTTATCCGAGTAGCTGAAGGAAACAACCTAACATAAGAAAAGTACTGAGTACTTGTTGTAGCTCAAATAACACAAATATACTAAATAAAAAATATTTCAGATACGTATATATTTACAATAGATTATATAAAAATTCCTTGTTAGTACTTTGTCAAGAGAATGGTGGCAGGGACTTCAAAAATGCCACCATTTAGAATAATAATACAAATGAAATTGTTGCTAATAATGTGAAAGCAAATGAGAACTCTTAAAATCCATTTCTAAGAGAAATAGAATTGGCTAAAAAAAATCTCGACTCTCATGAAGAAATCAAGACACTGAAAACAGAAAAAAATCAGTCAAGCATAAATGAACTCACGATTAATTCGTAACACGCAGCACACAAACAATTATTTAATTCCAGGTGTTTACTGAATCTTACCTATTAAAAATAGCAATCTGCTCTATTCAAATGAACAATATAAAGACTGTTCAAAAATGATACAAGAAATTATCAGCATCTATGTACTAACTAATGTAACTTCAGTTCTTTCCAATCTTCTTGATTTAATGTTCTCTGGTGCCTTGTTTCACATCTCTATATGAGATCATATGCATTCCTTTCCAGTTTGGTCACCGTGCTCCAATAGACATGAAATATTTCCACAAAAATCAAGAATAAGTATATGCTGAACAACTAATGATGCAAAAAGACTAGTGCGAAAGATTAGCTGCTGTTCAATTCTCTCCAATTTCTGCTAAATTCAGACACTCAAAGAAATCTGATTATGCTATGCATAGCCCTTCATATCCATGCTTGTGGAGTAACAAAGTGTCATCTCATTATCATTTCACAAAAATTAACTGAAAATGTTAATATTTCAAACTGATTAGATTATCCTTTTTCTTCTCTGAATCAGAATAGTATAAAACACATATTTACAAAACAGCTCACACTTCTGTGCCACGCCAGTGCAAGTGACAGAAAACACACCTGCCTGAAATCCTGACCAAGCAGAAACCTAAAGATACCGAGTTAAACTGCCACCTCTGCACGAACAGGGACCTCAGTGCCTGTGAGCACTGAGCTTTCATAGATTCTTTTGAAATGACCAAAGGCCCATTGAAAATAGTTTGGTTCATTAGCAGTGTATAAAGACTTCTTTATTTGGGGTATGTGAATCCTGACTGCTGAGACTTAGTTTGCATTTATACAATACAGAGTTAACAGAAATGAGGGGAAAAGAATAAACGCTATAATATGCTGCATATTTTCCAAGAGGACTTTGTGCTGTGTAGTCAGAATGGTCCCAAAAGTGCAACATTCTTTTAAAATTACTCATTTCTATTAGGGAATATACATTTTTTCCTTTTGAGTTTGTCTGCAAGTTACCATCACAATTATGGGCAGTGTGGGATCTGAACAAAAGGGCATGATTCTTCCTTTATTTTTTTAATATTGCACTGAGAAGACCACTTCTTGCTGACTTCCCCAGCAAGTAATGCAATTCATGATGAGACACTGAAATCATATTGAAAAAATGAAGGAAAAAATATACTACATTTCACTGTTTCATTTTTAAGATTGTTATCAAGGAGAGAAATCATTTTCAATTTGTGTTTTGTATTACTCGACTAGAGCCTCAGAAAGTACAAATTAGCAATGCTGTGTTAGCAAGACAGACCAGACCAGCTGCGGGCATGCAGATTACTCACTGACATTAGGCCTTCTACAGAGATCAGTAAAAATTATTATAGACATGGCCTAATAGCATTAAGAAAAAGTTGGAAAATAAAAAACTTTGCAGAAAAGTGAGTAATTAGAGATTCAACTACAGCTAAGGCAAAAATCACATTTTTAGAGTCCCTGCCGTGGTTATCACCAAGAAGGGCAGGACACGTGTGACTCAAACACTTCACGGACAAAGGACCAACACAAGTTTCAAGCAGGAGCAGATGAGGGAAGCAGGAAACAATTCAAGATTCGTGCACATTTATCATTTATTTACTAAAGAGGGAGAAAGAAATATACCTTTCTTTCATGAGCATTGGGCACGCCAGGGGTGTTCTGCTTGAGGAAGCCTGCTGTTGTGGACCACCTGGTAGGGTTTTTCCGAGAAGGCTCTTCTGAAGAAAAATTTGTGTCACTCACAGAGGTTGAGAGGCCAATCAGTGCAGGGTCACTACTACGTCGGACATGGAGAGGCATATCTGAAGGACAAAACAGACAGTAAATAAACATTGGCTAGATTTAAAATGTTTCTGACAAAGGAAAAATATTTTTTCTAGCTCTGGAGGGGTGGCTGCGACCGAATGTGGTTTCACAGAGTAAGGAGTTATTGACCTCAGCATAGCTCCTCAAGGACAAGGTCTGTTCCCTCAAAACCACAGCCTTGATGCTTGGCCTCACAAGGAGAAAACGAAGGGAAAACCAACCCGTTTGAACCAAGCACAGCTCAGCAGCTTGCCAAGAACAAATCTATCCGTTGGGTGTCATGCAAAATAGAAAGATGCAACGTAAACTTGGACAGCCAGGAGGTTAAGGTGACATGAAGGTATTCTAAAGAGCAAGTAGCCAAGGCCCGGTGGCAAAGTAAGGGGTGGACTTGGATGACGTGTCCCCCACCCCTCTGCCAGGGCTGCAGCCTGGGCACTGCTAGCACAACATGCTGCCAGGAAGCTGCAGGCCAGCCAAGGCAGCCTCCTGACCTTCTAAAATATACCCAGCATTTCTTTCTCAAAACTTATGGAAGAGACTGTTTTCTATTCTGCAGTCTTCCTTTGCCTCTTCCTGACAGCTCAAGCAAGATCTGTGCTGATTTACCCCAATTCCCTTAGCCTTCTAGCTGGCATAAGTGACAGGAGAAAAATATTTCATTAGTAAAAAATGATGCAGCAGGAAGGTAGACCGGTTGGAAAGAGATAAGGGTTTTTTTTAATATATGTAGAGGTCACATCCATTCTAGAAACTTTAATGGCACATTAAAGGTAGTTTCTTTGGAAATACAACTTAAGTTTTTCCAATTTCATTTATTATCCTACAACAAATACCCACACATCTATCCTCTCCTTGCCCAAACAGAAGTTTCACTGCCTGAATTTGTGACCTCTTAGTACTCTCCCACTCAGCGTCAGAACAGAAAGGCTGTGATTTATCAGTTTTATTTCTCTTTATTGCAGCACTGGGAACTCTGAATGCAAAGAGCAAAGGAAAAAGGTGAAAGCGATAGCACCTAAGCAGTTGAGTCAGTGGGAAAGGCACAATGGGCAACAGCCAAGAATAAAAACCAAGACTAGGTTTTAATGCTTTGACAAAACAGTTCCCAAGGAAACTAAGGGTGCATGTCTGGCAATACTAACAGGAAAACACCATGACAGGAGTTGTTTGTTAAATGACTTGTCTCAATCTTGGCAATAGCTTCACGTTAATGTAACATTTAATAATATTAAAGAATCTTATTTTGTAGGGCATTATGAAGACACTGAAAAATACAGTAAAGTCATGCCACACAATGAAAACTTATGTTTTTTTAAATCCACTAGGATTCCTGCTGCTGAGATATAAACAAGTGTTACATGATCAAACAACAAAACAGTCAATCTATTTCATGTTCACTCTGGTAAACAAGAATAACAAAGAACTAATT
>VWZN01021057.1:180327-222354 GCA_013396955.1 Regulus satrapa | reverse complement strand
TTTCGGGGCGACAAACAAACAGAAAAATCTGTTTTAAAAAAAAATCTGTTTAAATTAAAACAATACAAAAACCCCTTAAGCCATTCCAAGAGGTGAAGAACCACTGCAGGGAAAACAGCACCATCTGTCCTGCAGAAGAGAACTTGCACACTACAGGTGGCAGCTGGGAAGGATACAAAACAGGAGCATTGCAAAGCTACCAGTTGCAGACTGTTTCAGAAATATACTTTTGAACATCACAGCAAAGGAGGAAGATATAAATACACTTTTTTTTTTTTTTACACCCACCACCAATGTTCTACTCATGGGCCAGGGCAGTATTTTTCACTCTCCAGGAATCCATTAAAAAAAAAATCATTTCAAATGTCAACATCTCCAAAATTTGTTTATTTGTATTATTCTCCCCAAGTTTATCCTACCCAAGTTACCCCCCTTCCCTTAAAAAACTCTCTTTTCATATGTCACAGACTTCTCAATTCTCCCCGAAAGAGTGCTATGCAGCACATAACCTTTGCCTCTTTTAAGTTTCTACTGCTGTTCATTTTTGTTAATATTATTCCTGTCTTAACTTGTTCAGAAGGCACCTGAATAGTGCATTTCTTTTATGAAATACCCTCAGTGCTGTTTAAATCCTCCCTGTCATTTTTTGAACTTTGATGCTAATACATAGTCAACAGTAATCATATTAGGGTATGTTATTGTCATGGCATCAACCCAGAACATCCACAGAAATCCTAAAACTTTTTCTGTAGTCTCACTTCAGCATCTGTCTGCACAATTCAAGTATAAGTTCAGTTTAGATCAATGCTCTTATGCATTATCTTCTATTTATTAAGGCTGAATCAACTGTATTCAGTTGTGTAGTACATATCTGTTGGGTTATATATCTTTCCTTCATTCATGTTATTCTATTTTCCCAGTCTATTAATATCTGGAAATCTAATTAAGATATTCTCTACAGTACTAATTCTCTCAGATTTAAAGCTGTTAAATAAAACCAAAAGTGACAGGAAGCCTCATTAAACCCTATTGGGCAATAATCTCTAGACTAAGATTGCCACCAACTTTTATGATATCTATGTTGATTTTTAATCCATACTCAAGTGTTTATGGTCACATTTCTAGACACTTAAATTTCTATCAAATGCTTCAACATTTGCAAATACTACATGAATTACACAGCATTCACCTGCAAATGCCAAGTATTTTGTATTCATGGCTTTCCCTTTCAGAATTACAAGAAAGGTGACATATTTTAGATAATTAGCATTTCTCTACTTGAAAATACACATTTATGCATAAAAAGATCAACTTCCAAAATTAATTTTCCTACATTCAGAACTCTTGGTTAAATACCAAGACTTACACTGTTCTTAGAGAGAAAAAAAATCATTGTTTCACACAATTCCAGATATTTATAACTACTTCATGTACAAACCAACTGTTTTCAGTTGTTTTTCTAGCAATTCATCGTCAAACAACAGCTTATGTACTTCTCACAGACATATTTTCAATGTTATCAAATATTCTCTGTTTTCTTGTATCTTTAGTTTTAAAAAGGCACATTTAGAAGCATTTGCACATTAAACCATGACAAGTCACCACTAGCCTGTTTTCCTCCCACCACTGCCCCATGCAGCTGGAGCTCCAGCGGGCAGGGCAGAGCTGGGCCACGGCACTAAAAACACACAGCGTGGTCTGGCAGATGAATGCAGCAGGTTGTGTCCCCAGCCATCACATAAATGTAGAGAGAAGACATTTGGCTCTGTCAAACACACAATCAGAAGCCCACTGCATGCTAGCGTGCCTTTAACAAACATAGGACAATTTGTAAGCATGCCTATGATCAAAACTGGAAGAATGGACAACAGCGAAAAGAATGTAAGCAAGCCACCAAAAAAAAAAAAACAAAAAACTTGTCACAAAGCAGAAGAAAGAAGAAAAAACTTTACTCTCCTGGTATAATTTTTGGTTTCTTTCAATACAACCTAAATTTCCAATTTCCCTAACCACAACTGCTCAAAGTCTTTGAAATTCAGAAATAAAAAAACAACCTGCCACAGTCATGTTTTAATAATGAGGTAATGTTAAATCCTTATCTTGAAAGGCCTTTAAAATAACAATCCTCCTTCTCTTTCTCTAACATTCTTTCTTCTTACTTTTGAATACTAGGATCGGGGAAAAAATTATGATTACACCCTGAAACTCAATTTACTTAGACACTGACTTTTAAAGCTAATTAAAGAAAGATCTTTAAAACTGAAATTAAAATTTAATTACCTTCACCCTCTCCGTCTCTTTTCTCTGGGCTCTTTTCTAAAATGCAAATAACTTTATATGCCAAAAGAAAAGACAAAAATGTCAGATTTTACAAATGTTCTACTCATCTCTGTCAAAAAATTGTGTTTCAGTATATTTTAATGAGCTACAGTCTCAGGATTTTGGGTACATTCTTCATGATTTCCCTAAAACATGCTGGATTACCTCTTTACCTATTTTCATGCTACTGCTACATATGTAAAAAAATGCACTTCTAGCTCCCCCAGATGCAAAAATTTTTACAAAAATTTATATCTTGCTTTTTCAAACAGTTCTGTGACAATAGGAAACGTCATCAACTTTGCTGCTGCTGAAGTTATTTTGCTTTCATTAAAGATAATGCCTTGCTAATAATAGTATGATTTATATTTAGTTATATTATCATTAAGACACTGTATTACACATCTTCATTCATTCTGCAGTGCAAGCAATTGTATACAGTGACAGGAACAAATTCCTGGCTGCTTTGAGTTGATAAAACTTCAGCACTCTGAGACACAGGAAGGAAGCTGGCAGATATTTTTCTTACCACAACTTTGAAACATCCCTTGAAACTTAATGGAAAAATTCTTCCTGTTACTAAACATAATGCAATGTTATGAAAACTGTTCATTGTTTATGGTCTAAATGCTTTGGGTAGGCTCAGAAAAGAAGGAAGATGTTTGCAACATTTTCCTGGATGGATAGATGCAACAATAGGATTTAGACTGTAACTTGAAGAGCTCGGTTGGGAAGAACAAGGAATGCTATAACGTGTATAATAGTCAGCACAGTTCTTTCATCAGTGTTTCAGGCAGAGAAAACCTGCTGTGGTTGCCAATGTCATGGCCCCCTCCTGGTTCCCAAGCCACGACTGTGCTTTTATGTGAGGAGGAAAAGGGGTGGGGAGAAGTGCAGCACCAGATATTAGGGCTTCAGTACTAGTTATGGTCTGTGTCCATTTCTGACTTATCACAGAATAAAGTTTCTTCTGACATCTGTTGCCAGCATAGCCTCATACACCACTACATGACCTCATGTGTGAAGTGAGAATTCCTATGGGATCATTTGCAGGTGACAAAGAGTTAAGCTTAATTGCAATTCAGCAGGTATGTGTACAATTAGTAAAAGGTTTGTCATGACACAAGTCCTTACAAAGCTGGTACTGGAACGTGTCTCCTTCCCTACTCTCCATCAAAAGCGAATGCCTCATCCACTGGCTCAGGAATTACATCACAAAGGGACTTGATAGAGAAGTAAAGGCCTGCACTGTCCAGAAGGCTTCAGAGCCTGCAGGCTGCCCACCAGCATCCCCTCTATGGGAACTGTGAAGGAAATCCTACACACCAGCCGCTCCCTGGGAAGGAAATAAAAACCTGCAGCATTTCTACCAAGGTTCAGAACAGGAAAAAACTCCTAAATTTCTGGATTAGTAAGACATCACTGAACAGTCTAGCGTGTACTCAGTGTACGGTAAATGAAGTGTGGAAGGAGGGATCCTACAGGTGTCTTAATTACAGGAACTATGAATAAGTTACATATGCTGGTTGTTTACCTCAGTTGCTTTTGAAGCAGTAAGGGAAGAGGTATTTCTTTGCCAGTTATCGGATGAATTGCTCAATCTTTGGAGGTGTCTGGCTGTTAATCTGCTACTTCTCCGTGTTTGCATGGAGAAGTCCATTGCCACTGAGCAGGCGCTTGGCAACCCTCCTTTTCAGGCTGGGGTGAGCATGGCTGGCTCCAGCCTTGCTCCACTGCAGGGAAATTCAGGAGTCACCAAGAACTGAGCTGGGGGGGAAGGGGGTTTGAGATATAAAAACAATCCTGTATATTACAGGCTATTGTCAAGCTGGAGAAGAAAACAATTTGGAGATATCAGTGCCTAGAGGTGGATCTGAACCTGAGTTACACACAATCCGGAGAGTTTCATTACAGAAATTATTTTGACAGGTTTTTAACTGAAGCATAATAATTATGACAAGCAAGGAAACTTGACCACAATCATTTAAAGGGTTAGGATTTTTGGACAGAAATTGTATGTGCATAGCTACGTGCACAAAATACAAATAAAAACAGAACATGTGGGAAGGAATAGCCTCTATGCACACTACTGAGTTTCCAACACAGCAAACAAAATTTACAACTAACATCTATAATAAGACTCAGTGAACATAGTCCTGAACTTCTATTAAAAATTACCAACAGCTTCTGCAATTTTAATGGCACTTGCTCTTGTTTCCATGACAGAAGCATTTACTAGGATTATTAGAAACATGTTGGTACACTCATTAAACATGCTCTCATTATCAAATATCTGTGAGTTAACGTTCCACTGAACTCCTATCTGCCACTGATGACCAAGAAGAGCAAAAGATCTCAAGCAGAAGTAGGAAAAGGCCACGTCATGCCACCCCATGTGCTCAGATAAACAACATTTAGCAGAAGGGTCTTCTGCACGCAGGGACTAATACAGCTCAAAGGCAAAGCACAGAGCATAAAGATCTCAAGAATATTACTTTCTGTCATTCAGTTTCAAGTATCAAGCTGAATCCCCACAGACAAGTGGAACATTTGCGTGTTTAAGTAATGAGATGAAATGCCACCAGCCCTCCTCACCCCCAGGGGACGCACGGCAGTGGAGCTGCCATCACCATGACATGGGAGGGCAGATAGTGAGTGCTGCTCTCTGCAAGTACATGGGATGTTGTGCCTGACCTTTCATTGGGGGTAGGTCAGAGAACAGCCTGGGAAGCTGCAAAGTTTGGTGACTACATAAAACTAATGGTGACCAAACAAGGTCTTTCCAACCACAGAATGGGGAATAAGAAGTGCCAGTTTCAACACAACATGCTAAAACCCTCTCATTAGTTCTTAACATTAAAGATCACCTTCTGCAGAAAACTCTGGTGTTCCCAGTAGCCAAATAGTAAGACAACTTAGACTACACTGGAAGCTGTTGCTAAATTGTTCAGAAAATGCCCACAATGGGACAATAACACTTGCTGCTCTTAACAGGCTATCATACCAGCAGACATCCTTAATTATTTTCTAGATATCCCCTTACTGCTTAAAACTATGACTAGTAGGAAATTGAGCATCTTTACCTGTACTTTCCAAAGTCCCCTACAACAACAGGGAACATAAATTGTTCTCTTTTGGAAATGCAGAACATTTTCTACACCTAAGAAAAGTTTGGCAATGTCTTTTTTTTTTTTTTTACCCTTTTTCAAAAATTATTTTTATTTTCCCTCTGTTCCTCCCCCCCCCAATTCCTCTCCTTCTACAGCCCCAGAAACATGCAGTTACACTGCATGCTTAATTATGTGCCTCTCACTCCATTTTTTTATTTTACATTGCCAAATCTGAAGAGAGTAAAAAATTATTCCTAAAAGTTCAAAACCAAGAATAAGCCAATAGAACGAGCTTCAACTGAGGTTCAAAAGGAAATCTTGCTACATGAAAGACAGTTCGTGAATTTTTGGATCAATGACTTTTCATGCTTGCAGTTGCCAGATTTCATTAAAATTTGTGATTGGTTCTAGCCCAGAGATGAAGATCATCTTTCTTAGTGGAGAAACAGCTTTAGCCAGAACTAACAGAAGATATTTACTGAAATACTATGGTATATACTTCGTGCCAGGATTCGTCAGATTCCCAGCAGCTAACTTTTCCAAGCTGTTTCCATACCACAAGGCTCCCTCCTTGTATCATCCTAGAATGTGCTACAATAATTTCAAGTATCTGTATGCAGAGAGGGCACATGAGGTAGACAAATTTTATTTTAAAAAACCTATAAATATTATTTTAATTACTATTATTACAGTTATTATTAGTATTTTTGTTGTACCTATTATTATTATTATTTTATATTATTAAAGTTTACTCATTTTGCTTCAGTCTTCAAAGGAGATTAATAAGATAGTTATTTTTCTGCAGCCCAAAATATATTGATAACTGAAATGAGAAAAAGAGCAGACTACCAGTATATTTTACTTGGTCCTCTTCCATTAGCATGAGTAAATGGAGGTTGTTGCCTAAACATGAGGAATATCAACAGATTCCAAGGAAAATCAATGACCCAGGATAGGTTGTCCTGAGATGCTCTGCAAGTAGTACTGGACAAGAGTACTCAGCAAAACCCCTCACACTCTGCTCTCTACACTAAGCAGAAGAAAACATGTTATTCCAACTGGCCTGGCGTCTGAATGGCTTCTTCTGCACCTGACCCCAGATAAACACCTCGTGCACTCCTGCACCTCACTCTCCCCCACGACCTCCCTGCAGAAAGATTGTAAGTTAACAAATTCTCTGCTGAGGATGGACAAAAGGAAAACCAGGAAAACAAGGGAACAGCAATTGCTCTATGGCCAGGGTTGCTTTTCACGAGGGCTGATGGACGGAGTGCTCACTTCCCTGAATGCCACAGCCCCACAGTGTCAAGGTTAATGATCTCACTCCATGGGAAAATGTATCCAGGAGCAAAGCAGGAACATGGAAGGGTCACTCTCCATCCAACTGCCAACATGGAGATGCAAAAGTAGAGCTCCTTTTCTAGCCAAGTGCCCCAGCTGCACTGGGATACCAGCCAGGATGTAAAGCAGAGCTGTAAGAGCACTACGGCATCCAGTCCTCAGCATCCAGGGGCTTCCCCTACCCACCCTGTTCCTGCATATCTGTAAGATGCTCCTGTTATGGCCAAAAATGAAATTCAATGGAATAATACTTTTAGCTTAAGTTAATTATTCACAAGGGCTCTGTGAAATGAAAATCCTTTAAATTTTCCGCTCTTCAAAAGAAAGTTACCTTGCATAACCACTAAAAGAAAGCCACAGAATGAAGAGAGCCATCTCCTGTACTGATGGAACTATTTCTTTAACCTACGTGAGAGCAAAGGGTTTTAGGGTTATTAGTCTTATTATCATCGGTTTTATATTATATTAGAATTTAGAATACTTTCCACTAATAAGACCTCCCTATCATATTGATTTTCAATCCATGCATCCTTATATGACTTGTGCAAAAGACCTGGCCGTTCCCAAAATAAAAACAAGGAAGATGCACAAACAACTGTGAGCAGAAGAACACCCATAGGCTCTCACAGATCATCAACTTCTCTACAGCATGCACCGCAGTCAGTGTGCTTCCAGCAGGAACCACCCCTGGTTTTTGAAATGTTTAGTTAAAACCCTGAAAATTAACTCAAAATGTTCTCGTTCTACACTGGTTTTTACATTAAATATAGTGCTTCTGACTAAAACCACTTTACTGGTTAATAAAATTAGCTGTTTTGTGTTTTATGCAAAATAGGAAAGCAGAATAATAGGTTATTATTGTTTAGCTACCTATATTTAGGCAATCTCTGAGGGCAGAGTATTTTTATAACTGTATGAGACCTAGTATATTTAATATTTCATTTGAGATATCAGAAATCTACTGCATTAACTAACATCTAAGATGCTTACTGATCACTACAAATACAAAGGCTACCTAAAACAGAGAATGCTCCTGCAGATGTTTTTTTAAGTCATTCCAGAAAAGTAAGGTGTGTTCATACAAATACATATTATTTTATTTGGGATTTTGTTTTTAGAAAAAACTGAAACATTATCTTTTATACAATTCTCATAAAGACAAAAAATACTTCTTAAACTTCCTAATACTTCTTATTTCTGAAACAAAACCGTTTTCTGAGAACAAGTTTATTTCTTTGTGATCTTCTCTGGAATTTTTAGAACTATTTTAAAAGCTATTAGTTCATAACAGAGTTCACTTTTTTTTTTTCTTTCAGAAGAGATCTTGATTTATATATTTTTCAAGCTTTTGAAAGTATTTCCAAAGGATGTTTAACATTTTCATTCTCAAGTTCAAGCTTAGGAGAGAAATCTTATCCATTGGTCATGCAACACATACAAAATGCAAACCTTCTCAACAATTATAAAAAGGAAGCAAAGACTTTGCATATATGGGAAATGAAGCCTGAATCTTAATAATGTAGAGTGTTCCAGCCCCTCCACAACAGCATATTTCCAATAAAAGCAGGGGGTTTTATCATGCAAAAGCCAACAAGACAAAAGACAAAACACTCAAGAGCGAGACAGGTTGGGCTGCATCTTGTACCATGCCCAGCATCTAGCAGGCCTCACTAGCCTCCCTCAGTATCTATCGCTGTTTTTATAGTTGTAACTTGGAACACAACCATCATCGTACCTTGTTGTATAATTACTATGGCAATTCTAATTTAGGGAAGATTAAAATAAACCAAACAGATGCACGTGCTTTTTCTGAGATGACCAAAACCATTTGTACAAAGAAAGGCTGCTCCCATGTTCCTCAAAAGCATCTGGGTTATGTCAAATACAAATGCTGGACTAAAACCACCTATCAAATGTAAAGAGTTTTTCGCTGTTTCCACATAGCTGTGCACATTTTGTGCTTTAGGAAATCCTGTGAGACACAGTGAGAGGAGAGAGCGCCACCTTTTCAGTAAATGGCACTTTCCAACCCCCTTCCTTAGGGGGTTTTAACTATTTTGTTTCCCTTCTCACACTACAGCAGAGGAAAAGGAAAGAGCTGGACATCACACCCTTTGAATTTTATTCCAGTGGGATTCACCTAGAGATGACTGAAGGATAACAAGCTTAATCCACAAAAATATAATACTAAGTTCTTTAACAAAATGCACTTTAGCAGATTTGCTATCAAAGAAAACCAACCTCTCTGCTCCCAAACTGAAGGATTAAAGTCTTTGCATGAACAAAACATACACAAAAATTCTTGGATCAAAATTCACTCAGCAGCATGAGGCTGAAAAAATTTTCCTGCTGATTTACTACATGGCAGTTTGCTTGTCTAGCCCTTCCAAACAGCAATCTAACATCAGTGTGAGGACAGCAAGAGGGAAAATTGCTGCCTAAGTGGCAGGTTTGTTATTGTTTGACAATTCTAAAGAGTTCACTAGAAACTTCTAAAAAGAACATCTTTAATTCCCTGAAATTACTGATAATCGGCCAAGTGAATGGAGAACAATTATGAGGAAAATTGAATGCTTCCAAATGCCAATTTGCTGTATATCCTGAATTAATATTGCATAAGCATTTCTAGTCTTTTGCTGCAAAAGTAAAGGACTAAAATCCTAGGCCCACAGGCAGTCTTGCATAGCTCTCCTCACAGATTTCTATATCATCATTTTTGCATTTTATAATAATACTTAGCATTTATGTGGTGAATTACATATTTAACCTATTTTTATCTAAAAAAATCCCTTCACATCTGTCAGGTAAACTATCTTCTGCATTAAATGTTCAACAATAAGCAGCTACACACAACAGCATGAAGCCCCTAATACAGCCAGAGATATGAGCTGGTTTTTCCTCCTAATTAAGTCAGAGTACACTTGAAGCCATTGTTGCAAAATACAGTCTTAAGAATTTCTGTAATACAGCTATGCCAGCAGTTGGCCATGAAGTACAGTAAAGAGAATAAATACTCTGGGAAGAAAAGGGCTCAAACTATTTTTTTTTTTTGGCTGAGCCAAACCAGATCAGTTTTTGTTAAAGGGACCAGAAAGCATTACAAGTTAATCCACAATTTTTGTCAGCCTCAGTTTCCTGGGCAGTAGCTGATTTGCTAGCCAGTCCCACAGCAGAGCACGAGCAGCCCAAGCCATGGTGAGTCAACCAGATGCTGTCCATCCTCCTTAGCCTGCATTTCCTCTGCACCAAGGAGGAAATTAATCACAAAACAAATGCAAAAAACCCTTTAAAATTAATTTTCTCCTTTTTATCCTTTAAAAAACCCAAAATGCACAACAAAGCAAGACAAAACAAACCTAACCAAGCGAACACACTCCACCAACAAACAAAATGTAGGGTATGGATGAATGGGAAACCAGCTGCTGGAGGGTTTGCAGGAGCAAAGGTATTGGAGCAGTATATACAGATTTCTGTGGCAGATAAGATAGGATGACTACAGAACTGGGAATGGACAAGGTAAACAATGAGAGAAGGTGCAGCTGGAAAAGCTGCACCAAAAAAATAAAATGTTAAGAGAACAAATACAGAAGAATCTTAAAATGAGAAAAGCATAGGTCCAAGTATGCAAAGAATCATTTGCTACACTCATTGCAGCACTACTATGAGACTCCAAACAAGACTCATAACTCAAATCCTGAAGACACCCTGTGATCATCCTGTCAAACACCTATATAAGCCCAGGTACACCATGCAATAATGTCTGCATTTAGTCTTTTAACTTCTGTTGGAAATACAGAAAAATATTGACTTTAATTTCAAGACTTCGGGAGACAGAGAATCCATCAAAGCCCCAGGACTGTCATTTTTAAAGCTCTGCAATTCAGTGAATGTCTTCTATGTCAGACAATCCACAGTTTGTGTTTCAGGAAAGGTAATTCAAAATGTCATCATGCACTTACACAAATCTAACATTACACACTACCATTTTTCATTTTGTGATTAACACTTGAAAAATAACAAAAGTGTAATCATGTTGGATTATCCTTCCTTTTCATGTCTTTAACTTTTCTTTGGTTCTTTTTTCTTCAGTTTCTGGCATGGACCAGGTCTCAGGTTATACAGAGTTTTGCAAAGAGAAAGGGTGAGCAGGAGGGCAGCAGCAACCTACTCACTTTCCCTCTCATAGTCATAAATGATTTACATGGGTCCTGGAGTAACTGTTTTTACAGCAAAGTAACATCTAGGAAACAGTTATGTATTTTTATTTGTCCTGAGGGAGCTAAGCATTCCCTACCACTAGCTCCCCTTCCTGGCCTCCCCCCCCTCTCCTTTTGTGATCCATGCATCTTTGTTCCTTTATTCTTCATGCCTTCTCTTTTCCACCCTCCTTCTGTTTCTGATCACAGGCTGATACAAAGTGATTGTCTCCTTTCTAAAATTTCCATGAGGCATCAAGTTAACCCAGATGCACCGGGTTCTCAATCTGGAAGTCAGCAAATGGAAACAGAAGGAAGAAGCATCAAGTCACCAGCTAACCTTCTCTCGGGTTAAAGCCTCATCCCATAACACGTGCAGAGCATCTCACATTCTACGGCTTGATAACTACAGACAGAAAGCACTGAGCACACAAAGAGCCTTCAGCAGCAGCCCTATCTTTGACATCTCCTCACTTTTCATTGTTAAAAATGACCCTTCAGGTATCTTACAAGCAAATTACAGAAAAAACAGTGAGGGAAAAAAATCAAGGAAAGAAACACAGAGCGAACAATTTACATTGCAGTTAAAGTAATAAAATAGTTATGACTAAAATGAAACAAAAGCATTTAGTTTGGCCGGTCAAAAGGAAAAGAAAGCTGAATTAACAACAAATATCTACAGGTGAAAATTACCATCCCTCTAGCTAAAACTATGACTTTAAGAAAATTTTCCAAGGAAAGAGATATTAAATATTGTATTTGGTTTAAATTTTACATATAGAAGTACTAAAAGAAAAAGAAAGGAAATGCAAAAAAAGCCCCACCAATACAGCTTCCCTTACAAAAGCCATCCCTTTTGATACAGCACAAGATGAATTACTGGATTTAATTACTTACTAAACTTACTAAACACTGTAAAAACATGTGATGAATGAAATGCCTTCCTCCCACAGACCTCTGAAACTCTGATCCTTTCTGAGGAAATTCTAACTATGTACCAATCTTATCTGCTTTGATACAGAAAACACTCAAAACCTGTTGTCCTAGAACTCAAGACATCTGCCAGATCTGGGAGGCATAAAGTAGAGAAAAATACAACATCAATTCACAAGGACTCAGTGCCTGTTAAGCACAATTGGATTTGCAGAAAAACCTTGAAAGCATATGTACTGAGAAGATATTTAAAACATCTGGCAAAACCTGGATGAGGGGAGGGTGGGAATACAAGCCCATAACACGAGAGCAAATTAAAATATTTCATTAAAAATATCTTTCACCCTTAGTAAAACATTCAGACTTTGAAAATGAAAAATAGAAACAAATGGAGCAAAATCACAGCCCTGGGAAAACTGAAAAACTGAACCTGGAATATGATACATATAGCATAGCACAAATTGCTCAGGATGAGTAAAGCTGATGTACTGCCTTCAGGGTTTGAGGAGTAATTTAATATTTGATTCATCCCATAATAGGAATCCCATGCAAAAATTCACATGCACAAAATCATTCTGGTAAAACAGAATTAAAACTCCTAGAAGCTGGCTTGTACACCAGCAGCCACCCAGGCAAACAGCACATAAACAGCTGCATTACTATCTACCCTAAAGTGACAGCCATTGAGAACTACATGGAACTGCCATATAGCAGTAAAATCACACACACAAGCCCAGCTCTCCTCATGGAGCTCGCTCCTCTGGGTACACACCCGGCAGCTGTGAGCTGCCACGGGGACTGCATGGTCTGAGCCCAGCAGAGGGTCTGAGCCCAGCAAAGGGTCTGAGCCCAGCAAAGGGTCTGAGCCCAGCAAAGGGTCTGAGCACAGCAAAGGGTCTGAGCCCTGCAAAGGGTCTGAGCACAGCAAAGGGTCTGAGCCCTGCAAAGGGTCTGAGCCCAGCAAAGCCCGCGCTGCCCCGAGCACTGCTTCCCTGCCTAGGGCACAGATGACCCACAGCAAACCCAGAGTCTGCTCCCTCAGAGGGCAGCTGCTCACTCCCAGCACCACTGAGGACATGGCTCAAGCATGTGCTGCTTTGGTAGCCCCATTTTCTATGGGTTCTCTGGATTTGCTACCACCACGACATACTACTGCACATCAGCTGCCAAGACACACAGTTAAACTCTTCAGCTAACAGAGAAAATATGCAGACCAGGCTGCAGTCAACAAAAGTCTATGAGTTCCCAGCTGCAGTTTCACTGAAGCTTTTTCACCCTTGGCTTTTTGGGCGATAGATTTTTAAACAGTTCCGTTTTCTCCTCCTTCCCTCCATTGCTGCTTACACATGGCTTCTCCTCCTCGAGCTCCTGGAACAGCACCCTGGCAGTGACCTCTCCTCGAGCCTTCAGCTGCACGTCCTGCTCCCCCGGTCACTGCCGAAGCACAAACCAGAAATAATATCTCAGTACCAGCACTAACTGCAAACAGATTTCCCCCCTACCCTTTATGGGTGGAAGAACTGAAAATACTTATTGCACCGTAATGTTATGTTTTAAGCAACATAACAAAGAGCTATGGGAAAGCAGGATTACAGGAAGACTTTGCCCACTTATGTTTTATTACTTTAAAGGTGAACTCAAAACAGAGGTATAGGTAAATCATCCACATGCACAATACTCACAGAAATATTGCCTACTATGTCAAACTAGAGCAGTAACTTTATTCACTCACTTAATGGATATTTCCCATGGATAAATGTCATGCAGTTCATTTGACAGAGCAGTTTCATGTTTTTTTCACTGCAGTAAGACCTTCATTTTTATTTATTTTTCCATGAGTCAAGAGCTCAACTAAAATTTTAAATAAAACATGAACAGACTATACCATGTAAGACCCTTCAGATGGAAATCATTGTGAAAGTCAGGCAGTGTTTGACCTACAATCTCTCTGTCATCTAATGAAAGCCTTAAACATCAGAGCTCAAAATGGGCTGGAAGAGAAGAAGCTAACGTCATTTTAATATTTGGTGGAGAAAGCTTTCATAGGCAGAAAACCTCCAAAAAGACAAAAAGGAGAGAGATCAAGTCAAGACTTACCGAAAACAATGAAAGACTTATTTGTGTATTATATAAGGCTGGTTAACAAGGCACATGTGTCCATTTTTCAACTTGTTAGAAACTGCTGAACATAATTTTGTTCTTTTATAATCTACTAAAAAGAACCGCTAGCATTGTTTCAAATGTTATTTCATTTGAAATCATCTCAGCAGGTTTTGCCCATGATTATTCTGTTTGTAAACCTGCAAAAGCATTTATTTTAATAGCCTATATTTGAGGGATGCTCCCTTACCCTGCCACCCATTCCAGAGGCTGAGCATATATATACAGAGAACTCTCCCAAGTCCACAGGGAGCCAGGATACCCTGAACATCAGGAAAGGCAGGATGACTGTAACACCCTGCCCAGTGTGTGAGAGTACAGAGACACAACTCATAGCGCTGGGAAAACGACGCACGTGCTTCAGACCTCATTAACTCCACATCATGTTCATTCCTCCAGATCTGGGCTGGCTTTCAGTGCCACATGGCACTGAAATCATGCTTCAACATCTGAGAACACGTGTCAAGAAAAAGCACAGCCACCCCTTTTCAGAGGTTTACCCGTTTGGGACCAGCACCATGAGGTAACGAGATATCAGTGTTGGACCCAAGACAGATGCCACTGTTGGTTTAACCATAAAATTCCATCTAAGTGTCTCAAACCCAATCTTACTCCGAAAAAAAATGAACTTGGGACTTTCTACATTCATGACATACTGTCTACAACCCGAATATACTTTCCAAGCATAATTAGGGCTGTATAGGAACTTCCCGGGGCCATGCAAAATTGCTCAGTAGGTAAAAATGAGAATTTCTTTGCTTTGTAAAATGCCACTTAGCCTCTCTCCCAAATTTGCAAATTACCTTTTTTAAGGCAACAAAAGCAACATCCTACTTAATGGTTTGGTTTGGTTTTTTTTCAATCTTTCACGTAAGAATTTATTTTCATGGTGTGAGTTAAATCACAGACAGAATGGGATTTGCAGACATGTATTTTGGAACTGGTCATCTCCATTTCTCTCCCAACAAGAGAGATTAGCCAGTGCACCTAGTGTAGGCAATGGTCCATTTCACCCTGAAATAAGTTGTAAAACAGGTCAGATGAATGGACCCTAAAGGTCACCGAGAATAAGAAACAGGGCTGCCTTGAGCATTTAGCTCAGATGCAATACCTGAAGTCTGCTGATATTAACCTCATCCATCACATCTGTTTTCACCTGATTTGAATCAGCTATTGCCCAGCAAATGTCAAAAGAGTCCAATTTTACTTTGAGTTGTGAATATGAACAGTGCAGTACAGAGAACTGAATCGAATCTAATCCCTCAGGATAAGGTTTTAATGGTTGATCAAAGTTTGCTTTGAGAAGCCTCATTTCTGACTCACATGCACAATACTTGGAAGCTAATGCAAGCTTGCTCTTGCTGTCTTTGTACAACCCTCTGCTGTATGCATGCAAGCAGTAGTAATATTTTAGCTTAACCTAAGCACCGCTGTTTGCTTTTGTTTGTAAACCCACATGGTTCCCAACTCCCTCTCTATGTATACAATCATTTCTACTTCCTGTCAATCCAAAACTATTGATATATTTAGTTGCCTTAATCTATAAGAGAGGCTAGAAACACAGACCAGGAACACAGCCCAAGTTCACATTCCCTCCAACCTCAAACAGCCCAGCTCTGGCATCAGCCCAGGCAGTAAAAGCAAGGTGGCAACTGTGTCATGAAGGGGTTTCTTGTCTGCCCTTGCAGCTTCACAGAAGGGGAGCTGAGCTGAGGGTCCCTGGCTGCAGAGTACTGGGGACACTGGGCTACAGTGAGCCAGGCCAAGGTGTGGCAGCAGGAGAGCAGGTGCTGGGCTCGTGCCTCCTCCTCAGCTCCGAGCAGGTCCAGGGGCTGAAGCCAAGCTTGTCACCTCCACAGCATCCCGTGCCAGGCGACAAAAAGAGAAAGGTTCTTCTAAAGACATACACTTTATTTTCACCCTGAATGCTTCATCTGCCCCTAACATGAACCCACAGCATTCTGAAGCTGGCACTCATCTTAATTACATAATTCATTTGAGATTTACAGCAAGAGATGGGTAGGAGAAACAACTAATTTTATCTTTGTTTCAAGTATGAAATAAGGCAATAAATCAATGGAAGTTATTTCTCACCACTCCTTTATTTCAATATCATATTTCAGTCCTTTTCAGGGCATGAGAGTAAATAAAAAACCACCCTCTTCAACTAGTAACCATCTGTTTCTCCCTCATCCTCCTCAAAGGAACATGTCAAAAGACATAGAATTTAAAACAACTTTTTCCCAGTAATTACCCAAAGAAATGGACTATCTCCAAAACACATCCCCATCTAAGAAAAAGAAAATAAACCTAAACAAAACAAAAACCAAAAAAGTGTGTTAATGCGCTGCAAATGTAATAACGGGAACAAGAAGATCCCTTGTGAATTATGAACAAAAGTAAGCAACAGTTCTCACACTGATGTAAAAGTTTAGCCTAAAAAAGTATATACTTTAAGTGTAATACCTTACAACATTAGGCTTGTGATCAAAAGTACCCAGATGTTTTTCTACGGGGGAGAGACGTGCAGTAGCTGATGCACTGAACACAGGGCAGCACCCACATGTTGCAGTGAACAGTCCCCAGCACACATCCCTCTTCATTAGCCCTTAAACACCAATCTCACAGGATCAGCCTGCTTAAGAACAAGCGAGTAATTAGGCACACTTGATAAACTTTCCATCCTCTCCTGTTGAAAAAAAATTGTGAGTTCCTAATGTCAGTTGCTCACCCTCCCGTACCCCTTCAAAGACCTTTCCTGTTGCCTCAAAGCAAAGCAAAACATGACTGGGATACCAGTTACTGCCACAGACTAGTGGCTCTGGATGTTAAGGATGCCTTGAAGCATACTGTTTTATCACATTTCAGAACAAGTATCTATAAATACTGCATAAGGTTTGTAGAAACTGCTGGGTAAAAAAGAAATGTAGTATGTACATATGCCTTCATAGAGTAACAAATTTCACAGGGTGGTTGTCTGTATTGTGAGAAAACATTCCCTACTCATTTCAGATTCACCCTCCTTTGCCTTCACTGTGCTCTTCATTTGCTTGTAATGAAATTACAAGAAATAAAGAAGCAGTCAAGAAAGTATCTACTTTAAGAGTTATTACATTTATTGATATAATACTTACTAATATGTATGATGACAAAGTCTTTAAATAAATATACAGCTTTATCTCAATGGTATTAAACCCATGATGCCACAATATAACAGACTTGAGCAGCTACACTGCAATGTTTGATTGGATAAAATGGCATAATATTTTTTCATACACAAAAACAGAGTTCCATTAAGGACAAAGTCACCTTTCATTTAAAGAAAGGGAAAACAAAACCAAACAACAACCAAATGAGTGTTGAAATATACTGAGAATACAGCTCTGATTTCCATAATAGCTTGTTGTTCAAGTGATCATTAAATCTATTTAAGATGTCAAATCCAGACTAATATCCAAACCCGACTTCTTAAACTATTCAAATTCAATACTTATATCTTCACAACCCTTCCTTATTATCTCTCTTGTACTATATCTCTAGCTATCTGATACCTCTAACCATGTATCAGATACAATAATGTATTTTTATTATTTCTCTTTATTAGCACTTGTAGATAGAAGTCTTCACCATATGGAATAATATCTTGAAATGCACCACAATTACTCAGGTTTCCTCTAGAGAATCAGTAAGTTCTAAATTTTTAACTTTATTAGTTTCAGGGATTTTTTTAATCCTACTAGAAGCAACAGTATTTTGCTTGCTGGTATACCAAGAAGATTGAAGATATTAAAGGTTAATTTAGAAACTTCAGCAGTTTAAAATCCATTTGTTTTTACAAACGTGTCACAGTCTCATCAAAAACACATGGTTTTTTAAACTGCTCAACAATCCCAAATTAACAGCAGAGCACTACACTTGGAGAAAACACCAACTGGAGATCACTCAAGTCAGAACCGTGCTGTACAAAGATCAAATTTAGCCTTATGGAAGAAAGCAGCACCTGGTACTGATTTTTTGATTCAATAACTCTGGCTTTTAAACAATCATATCCCTCACAGAGCTTTAGGGATAAAATGTGATAAGAATTCCTGAACGGCGAGAGCACCAGAAGGTGAGGAAACAGACTCTGCTAAATCTTCTCAAACTCCAGTGCATGAGAAACCTCCCTTTTCAGATGCCAACAGCTGAGGTGCAAGCCTCAGTTGAAGGTTCTTTTTGTATTATCCAACACAGTAAAAGAAACCTAGGAGAACCTGTCAAGAGAGTAACAGTGTGAACAATGGTTTGGAAATCCTTTGTATTTCATTCATGTACTTCACTGGAATGACAGGCATCTGATCATCAATGAAGGTGACCAAGGAGATACGCTGTGGAAAGCTGAGCTGATCCAAAACTCAATGGAGAGAATAGAAAACCTCCCCCTGACTTTAGCAAGCACTGTCTGTAAAGCCTTAATCTTTCATTATAAACATGGATGACTTCCTCTCTATTTTGTTATCAGCTATTCAATCCTAGACATAGCTCGATCTGATAAAGCTCCTAACATCTGGGTTTTGATGAACTCATCTTTCTTTTCCTCCATTTCCAATCTCTCGATTCCTTAGTTCTTCAATATTTGAAAATATATTTATTTCCATACATAAAGATGACTCAGAGTTGAATTTGGAGTCAAAGAGACATAAACAAGAAAGAAAAAGTATCTAGTGGCCATATGTGAGAAAGAGTGCTGAAATGATCATCATTTTTGAGATCAGAACAAATGTGAACTCAGTTCTGTAATTCTTTGCCAACACACTAACATGGAGTGCTTCAAATCATGAAAACAAAGCCCTTGCCTTATAAATATTTACATATTAATCCTCAGAATATACATTTGGAACCCTAGATAAATACAGGTATCGAATCAGTGATGTGACATATTTAAAGCAATTTTAAAGTACTTGAAATTCACACATTTATGCACTCCCATCACTAAATAGATAGCTTAGCACTGGATTTTTTGAACACTCCAATTTGAGACGCAAAGACATACAAATGGTTACAATAGACATGAGAAATGCCTCACCTGGGGTCACCAAACAACCCTATGGCTTAGCCAGGAACAGGACAGATTGCCCCAGTAGCCCTCCTGCCTCATTGCACAGCGCAGGACAGTGCTCAGCAGCACCCAGAACCTGTCTCTGAACCGTTCCCACAAATACTGCCTTGCTCCATCTGGTGTAAACATGTTTTTTAGCCCTATGGGTTACAAAAAATGGCTTTTGCCCAGGAAATCCCAACTCTCCTCTTATCAGACATGAAGAATGAGAAAAATATCAACGCATTTGAAGACTTGGATCCCGCCAGTTTTCATCTTTCCTTAACTAACTAAACCAGTCCTACCATTTCATCATAGTCTCCAAAGCAACTTCGTCTTGTGACTCCAATTTGTTCAGAATTTCTCCATGGCTGGCACCACAACTGGTCACTCCAGCTGAAGCCTTCCTGCTCACCACAGCAAGCCCACAACAGCATTTGCTTTTGATCTTTTGATGGAAGAGCACAACGCCCTATTGCATTGTGATAATG
Organism: Regulus satrapa; assembly: GCA_013396955.1. Taxonomy (NCBI): domain Eukaryota; kingdom Metazoa; phylum Chordata; class Aves; order Passeriformes; family Regulidae; genus Regulus; species Regulus satrapa. The sequence goes on along the minus strand of VWZN01021057.1, from coordinate 202,727 downwards.
TACCATATTGCCAGGATCCTTCTAACGGTGCTGTGGACTTTGTTGTTCATTAGTACTGCCTGGCAAATTACCTTTTTTCTTCCTAGATTCAGTGGTTGTGCCCATCTCACTGATTCCAAAACAGTTTATAAATGTATCAAAAGTCAATGCTGAACTGAAACACTGCGCCTGAAACTCCATCTTAGTTTTTTATGCAATACTTTATATTCCAGTTCAGATTTATTAAAACACTAAACAGTCCTTATACTAAGAGAGCCTTCAGGGACTATACTTGATATGTCCTTCTAATTTGTCAGTGAACAACTGGAAACTACTCAGAAAGCAGAGAAAGAGACACAAATTCAAAGGCAAGCAAGGTCAGAATCTTTATTATAGCAATGAATTCCCAGTCAAAGTCTGCATGCATGCTCTTACCTGTGAGGAATAAACTTGTGCTGATTGCAGGGTAAGAGCACACTTGCACACAGGGAAACTTAAAGCAGCAGCCACACTGCTGGATAAACAATGAAGCAATTTCTTTACTTCTCTGCACTTCTAGTACATCTTAACAGCCAGCTGTGCACTCACTTCACAATATTCTCATCTAGACTTTTTTTTCAAGGTCTGGCTCTGTGACCAGAATATTAAATTGATTAGAGTCCTAATAAAATATATGATACAGATCACCTGAGCATATAATTCACTGGAGTGCACCAATTCCAACTAGGTCTTAGCAATTTCTTAGGCTCCCTGTCCCGTGTTCTGGGAGATACTGACCCTCCAGCCTTTAGGAGAACCTTACAATTACCCCATATCTCTTTTTTAAGGAACTGAAGCACCTACACCCTGCAAACAAAAGCAGCAGCCTTCCAAAATGCGCAGGCAGGTGATTTGTATCACACTGCCACAAAGCAGACATTATTCATTTTTACAAGCAATAGCTTTGAGAAGCAAATACTTTACTTCTATTAATTATATTTGTAATCAAAGAATTACAAAGCTTGGGTGAAGGTTATTTGCTTTAATCAGTCCACACACACAAAAAAAAAAATGATCAGGTTGACCAGGCTGTTCAGGGCTGTGTTCAGTCAAATTCTGTCCAAACACATGGAGACGGCACAATTTATCTGAGCAGCTTGTTTGGCTCTCCAGGTGACAATGGTTTTCCTTATTTCTAACTGGCATTTTCTTTGTCAAAATTTGTGCTGCTTGTCTCCAGCAATAACGTGCCTATGTGCCTTCATTTTCTCAATACCCTTCCATTAAACAGCTGAAGAAAAAAGAGGATTGCCAAGTCCCCTTATTCCCCTTACAGGAAAAAACATCAGCTCTCCAAACCTCTCTGCCTCTCTTATAATGCTTTCCAAATAATGTTATGTATCAAAAATGGTTTTTTCATTGTAACTGCTGAAATATTCAAAGAGACTTGTTACACATAATCACACCAAGACAAATAACCAAGGGTGGTCTTAGTTCTTGAACAAGCTAAATAATTTAAAAGGAAAACAAGACAAAGAGATGACCCTTTTCACAATATCTCATGAAGCTAAAAGGGGATTTTATTTACAATATTTAAATGCAGTACTGTGAAACAAACAACTTGGTTCACAGGCAGTGCACCCGCTGCTGAACTGTCACTGCCTGACATCCTGTCTTATCTGCCAAATTGCTCATTAGGTTTGGCAATTTTCACCTGCGCCTCCAGTTTATATTTCAGCAGGGAATAAACATCAGTCTGCTTTAACAATCTTCTGCAGTGAGCTTCCAACCTCTTCCCAGAAAACACGCAGGCACAACACAAAAAACGCCTTGTGTACTGTATGCTTAGAAAAAAGATGCAGCTGAAGTGATGAAATACAACAAGAAGAAGTTTAACTTGGGTAACAGAAAAGCAGGAAAAAAGAGCGAGCTAGATAAAAAGCATGAATAAATCAACTGCTTATACCAATGGATTGTGTTTTCAACAGTGCAAAACAGCACAGGGGGTATGGGCCAGTCTCTTTTTTGTTTCCATGTTTATACAGGAAGATTGACTTCGACACACACACACATCCTCCCCAACACGCAAAGCACAAGGCTGTGTTTGTGCATGGGAAAAGAGGGACTCCGGATGAATATTACTTTTCCAGCTGGACCTGATCTAGCTAACCTTTCCCTTGCTGGGAGAGGAGCGATGGTGTGATCTATAAACAAACAAAAGGGGTAGCATGGCAACCAGAACAAAGAGAGGAGGACCTCTGCAGGCTTTGAGCCCCAGCCTAATGCACAGAGCTGCTGCCTGGGAGCAGAGGGTGCAGGTGAGCGGCAGCACGAGGGCACCAAACTGCGCGGCCACGCGGGAACCGCCTCGCCAGCAGAATGCACCCGAGGTGTAAAACAAAACGTCTCAAATGCTATAAACCAATTTCAGACGGAATACTGTTTTTCATTTGTTAGAAGTAAAATATTCACCGCCAACCCTGCAATTAGCTGGAAAATTACAATAATTACAGCAATTTTGTATCCCATCTCCAATCCAATTAATAGATATATGACCTTGTCAACATGTAATAATCAGGATCTGCATCTACCGCAAAACTGGATGGGTTTTATTTGCTGAATAGAACTTACACAGTAAGAAGATAATTATTTGAAATACTGAGAATACCATTTGTATGCTATGCTTCACTTCACAAGTTATAAAGGAAATACAATAAGGATAGTATTTCCATTTTCAATGTATGTTTAAATGAAATTCCTGAAATAGGTATGTTTAATATGGGATAATATTACTGCACTGGGATTCCAAGCCTGTGGTTTGGAACATTTAAAACCAAAATATATCTGTCATCATTTAAAGAAATAAATTAGATCAATAGGAGAATATTTCTGATTTCTGAACATATTTATTACAAATTGTTTTGCACACATTATTTGTGCATGCTTCTATATAAAGTGTCAAAGAGCTCTTTCTAAAGAGCTATAATCTTTCTATCTAAACCAACAGTTTTAGACCTCTGTATTTCTAAAGATCTTTGTATTGAAGGGTTTCAACCCCCTTTTTGGTCATCTTAGCAATCAGTGAACTAACCAAGTATTCCTTGTATTTTCCAGAATGACACCAAAGATAAGTGAGCTGTCCAATATATCACTGACTTTTATCTATACTATATGATTTTAATGCACTAAAATTCATGTATTGTATAATACACCGGATAATCACCTAAAGAGAAAATGTGCATGCATTTGCCTGCTCTAACCCCTGCTAAGTTGAGAACCAAGGAGGACAGTTCTCTGGCTTATGCATGGAAATTAGATGTGCATTTAGCAGTGACATACTCCAATGACAGCAAAATGGAAGGGTCCTGAAATTCCAGGATATTTCTTTATCCTGCCATTAATCCTTCCCAAATTCAATTCTGTCTTGCAGTGAAGCATAGTTATAGCTTAAAAAGACAGCTCTATGTAAGCTAATTGTTAAACGCGATTCCCCTAATTTTACAGAAAACATTCTGGTACAAAACCCCTCAAACATAACAGAGTGCTTATTTTTCCATTTGCATTTTACCTGATTGCTTAAACACAGTTTTAGCCATTAAAAAAAAAAAACAACAAACAAACAAAAAAAAAAGCCTGTAAAAAATCAATGCCTTGAAAACTATACATGTTTCTTTTAAACAGTGTATCTGTAAATATCAAATATTTACAATACTAACTTCTGCTAAGAAACTTCTGGAGCAGAGTCCCTATTTTAAAAGTTCAGTGAGCAAAATGATAAGACACTACACATAAAAGGACACAATGCCTTATCCACATTGTGTTGTTTGCATGGTACTTTTAACAACAATAAAAGTTACAAAATAAATTTCATTACATAATTTTTCTTCTTAATAAGCTGAAATAGTCAAAGTACCTGCCTGAGCAAGAAATGCAAAAAGTAACTCCTGCTATGTGGTTTTCCAACAAATGTTCACCATACTGAAATAAACAAATTAAAGGGATGTTTCTGGCTGCAGTTTCTGCTTTTTAAAGTGTATTTTTGCAACACAGTAAATGCACATTTTAGCAGGTGTTTTTATGGAATGGTGACAACATAACCTAGCAATACTGACAGGTTAAGTAGAAAGTGCTCCTATCTTTAGTTTCTTTTTACCATTTTGTTCATTAAATGGAACAAAACTGGGAAACTGAAAATTACACTGCGCAGCAACTGCATTTGGAGATATTGCTGTGATTTTCAATGTAAGGACAATTTTGAACTGGCAGCATAGAAGGAGCTTATGGCTCCTAAAAGCAATTTATAAATAATTTATTAAAGCAGAACAGGTTTGTTTACTTGCATGCAAGAAGCATTTACGCAGTTTCTCAGTTCTGATCAGCTTTCGATAAGGACAGATAATGAATCATTTTTTCCCAGCAGAATCGATGGATAACAGCACTTGGCATCTTGGTAAATTTAGACAAAACACACTGAGACACCCAGAACGTTTACTCACTTGCACGGAGGACTGATGGGGTGACCTCAATTTCACTTGTTGCTTGGTAAGGCTGAAAGGCCGATGCCGCGTTGGAGCCAAGCTCACTGCCAAAAATCTCCGGGCTTTGCGTGCCTGTCGAGCTGGCACTGGTGCCATCACCCCCATGGTGAGGATCTTGCTCATCAAACACAGCCACGAGCTGCAAATGACAATTTAATCTATTGTTAAAAAAAAAAAGCCCACAACACCTTCAAAGTGCCACTGCAGATCAGCATTTCATCATTTCTTCCAACCAAAGAGCAAGAAGTGTCTATCAGCAGAGACTTCAATCAATGCCTAGATCACATCGTCATCAGCCCAAGGAAAGACAGCCATTAATTGGATATTACAAAGGGTCAACAGCTCTGATGGGACACGAAACTCATCACTGTGAGACACAAAAAGAGTGGCACCAAGTCAGGAATGCAATGCACCTTCCCCAGCAAACCACTTCATCTCACCCAGAAATGCAGAAAACTATCTGAGTGTGGATTGATGCATGTGCAGAGGAATTCAATACCTGTGTTTAGATAGTCATTACTACAGAGTCAAATCATGAGCAAAACCAGTTTTACAGAATAAAAACAATCAGGAAATTGTGCTGATACACACTGAAAGCTGCAAACAAAATGCAAAGCCAAGGAAGTGTTATAATCACAACCAGTCATCATCTATTAGTCTGCCATCTATTGATGTATTATTTCTTATTATGACTTAAGTTGTGGGCTTGTCTTGCAAAATTTCTTTAGTCAGGTTTATGGAGATACTCTGTATCTATTTGCCACCAAGTTCTCCACGACAGGTTTGAAATGTCAAGTCCTATTTAGAGCTTTGCCAAGTCACTAATTTAATAAATATTTACTAAATCTGTTTTCACTACTGCAAGAAAAATGGGGAAACATCAGTGATTTTTTTATAAATCTGAGATATTTTTTCCTCTGTAAAAGATTTTATGCATTTATTTGAAACAAATAATTTATCCCAATACATCTTTGGTAACATACTGAAAGAGGAAACACTGGTTCGTGTACACATTTCATTTGAGAACCTAATTTTCAAGACGGAGAAAAAAGCGTTATGGATAGAAGCATTCTGCAGCCTGCAAATTAATTTATGATATAATATTTGAAAGACATTTCCAAGAAAGCATTACATTCTTCTGTCCAAATTGGTAAGGTAAATGGAGCAAATCAACTTAAACCTATGCTGGTCTCTGCAGATTGTTTATTCTGTTAGCAAAACAGCTAAAACTTTATGTAACCAGAAGGCAACAGAGGTCATTTTCCCCTTTTTTTTTTTTTTTTTTTTTTTTTTTTTTTAGCTATTTCAACATCATCTTAGCCAAAAGATTTTAATAATAGTCCCTTTACTCAAATTTAACTTACATAAGCATCAACAAAAAAATTTTAAACTGCAACTCTAAGCCCAAGTGGAAACCATTTGGGAATTCAGCCTTTGAAAGTACTCTCAGGCATTTACTTTTTTTCACCAGTCATTTTGAAATTACAGAGAGTAGCAAACTTCTGCCAATAATTCCATATCTAATCCAAATTTAGGCTCAGGCATGCAAAAAAGAGAAAGAAGAAACTGGCAATGGATAAAGGATCCATGCTCTCTCCAGTGCTAGCTGAAAGCTAGGTAGCAGCAGGAAAACCAGACTGCAGCTGCAGACAGCTGGAACATGTTTTTTACCATAAAAGTCATTATTTTATGCTTGAGAAATCTACACACAAAAGAGACGTGACAACACCAAAATGTCAGTAGCTCAAGAGTATTGGAAATTTAATTTTCTAACACAATATGAAATATCAGTGCTTACAAAAATATGTTTCTAAAACTTTACTCATAACTCTCTTACTGCTTTATAGCAAGCTAATTACCAATCTCCAGCAACTGAAAATAAATTAATCCACAAGAAAAGATCCGTAAGGTATTCCAACAAAAGAGAAACATAGCATTTAAGACTCTTAGCATGAAGCATCAAATCTTTTTGTCCTTCACATGTCATGTATCAAGATAAATCCCCCAATTACATTCTGTTCCTTTGAGGCTGATTGAAAAATATTATTTGATGCATGCAGCTGCAAGTATTTTATAGATATTCTATACATGCAAAAAGGTATGTGCATATAAAGCTCTATATATGTTATCTCCTACTCTAAGTTGCCTCCAGCTTTTTTACCTATTCCAGACAGTCTACAACCTATAACTTCAGAACATCTAAAAAGGAATGTTTCTTATTTCAAGCTTAGCTTTTGATCTTATCATTTTTTGCAGGTATTCACAGTTTTGACAGCATCAAAACCTTCAAAAGGCTTCAGTTCCATTAAAAGGCACACCAAGTTGTAACATTTTTTCAGCGTGAGGAAACACAAGCCATGTTAGTCTTCTCCAAATTTAATTAGCATTAGGAACACAGCTTAGGAAATTCATTGTAAAGCAGCACTACAACAGTGCAGTAGCCATCTGAACTACAATAGCTCAGCCCCCATAATGAGCTAGGAAATCTTTGGGACTGGAAGACAATGCAAATAAACACTCTTGAATCTTGATTTCCAGACACTGGCATGCCATTCTGCAAGATTAAGAGCTCGCAGGAAACAAGGACAGCCAAAACATCTTGCACAGCATCATCATAACACCAAGCATTTATCTCTGATTTTTTTCAACACCCTTTATTTTAATCAAAGGAGATTATCTAAGGACAGGAATTGTACTGCTAGAGGCCCAGAGATCACACCTTGACTACCATCCTTTCAAGAACAAGAAACAAACCAAAAAAATTTCAGAGCCACGTTAAGCTTTGTTGAAGGAAGCACAGGGGTAGGTCACTGGAGCTATGAAGAATCCTCTGCTGCAGGAATCCACAGCGACAAACACTGCTCTGTGCCAGGGAAAAGGCCTCTTCATGAGTCATGTTTAAAGGCCACAGAGATGTTTTTAATTTGGCAAAGAATGAAGCACACTAGACCAGCTTTTATCAGCCTTAAAGTCAACAGTAAGACTATGGTATTTTGCTGGGCTTTAGATGTCAGATTTACGAGAGTAGAAAATGAACATGATATCTTTTTCTAGAAACATCATCTTTACTGTCAGAAGGCTTCTTCCATGTTGATCTTCTTCTTCTTCTTGTATAAGAAATAAATGACTGAATTTACCCTAACCTTTCGAGAATCACTCTATGATCTCCAATACCTGAAACGTGCCTCCTGTTATCTGTCCTTCAGTCTTAGATCTCATCACCTGCAGTGACGTGACAAACTCATCATAGCATCCACTCTTACGCAGAAATGAACAGCAGAAGGACTAAACAAACCATAGTAACACATTAATAAATAAAATAGCTTCTGTTGAATAAACCACTCTTTAAAAGAACTTCCACCAAAATTCCGTGAGTACTGGTGCCATTTGGTTTTATTTTATTTTTCTTTGTGAAAGACAAACCCACACCAAAACCCAATTATCATATAAACAACAGTTAATAAATATTTATAATATATTTTACCCTCCCATCCCCCATGTTCCATGGGACCTCAACTTGAATGCATCAAATGTATGAGAATATGGCTTAATAGACTACCATACATTTAATCACCTGAGGCAACAGTCCTATCCACATTTTTCAATCACTGAACTAGAAATCTGCAAATAGGAAATAAAACCAAGTAAAAACATACCACCTTGTCACCCCAAAACAAATGCAGTAAATGATAGGCTTGATTTAGATTTGTGTGCTTACATTTCTTATCATAATATGGCAAAGCAACATAAAAAGTGAGAGGTTTTATTATCATCATTCATCATGGTAAGATAGCACAGGAAGTGTCATCAGTTTGAACAATATAAGATTTTGGTCTCCAGTGTATGTGTATACAACTTTTTCAAGGAAAAAAAGTTCAAATATTCATTAATACATTCAGATATAAAAACAGCAGCTTTGTTCGGATCATAATTTATGGAAGGTTAATCCCATTTCAGCAATGGAATTAGATTAAATCTTCAAATGCTCAACTGCATAAACAAAAATACTTTTTAAAGTCTAGAGCAATAAATAGAAGCAATTTTGGGTGAATTATCAACAAAAGATACAATTGTTTTAAAAAGCAACAGCATTCAGTGTTTGACCAGCCATTTTTCTCTTTTCAGAAATACAAAACTGCAGCAAAACTCAACAATTATCCCAGCTGTAAAAAGTACACTTGTGATCATTAGTATATTTCAAGAGCTGTAAGGGATTTCTTTATTGCCATCTTTATCCTCTGAGGACAAAAAAAAATAGGAGTACAGTTTAAAAGACAGCGACTCGTTGCTCTTCTCTTTCAACTGATAAAGAGTCTTTCCATAGCAGAGAGACAATGAAGGGAGAGTAAGTGTAATTTTCTTTTCCTAAATATGTTAGCTTCATCAATCAAATACCTTATAAAGAAATCATTTCACAGCCTGAGATATCAAAACAAAGTTTTACTGAGGCGCCTTTGGATCTGGGGTAGGAGGAAGGCATTCCAACCTATGACTGCATTCAGCCCTCTAGAACACCAGGTTGTACTGAATTAATTACAATGCAACATCTTGTTCTTTCTAAGGGAGAGGAGGAGGAGCTTCTCTATTACTCTGTCTGGGACTCAATACATGATGCTAACCAGGTTATATTTACTTAAATAAATACAATGCATGAAGATTGATTTATTTTAATATTGACACAGCAGCAGTAGTCTGCATTCCAACATTGTTACAATTTCCATCTATTCTAAAGTAATTAAAAATTAGTAAACACATATGCAGGCTTAATTAATAGACTAGATTAAGCACTTGAATGCTAATTAACTGGATTAAAAAACTATTTCCACCAGCAATGGCTGTTTACATTTTCATTAAGTACTACTATTACATAAACTAATTAATCACTATCAAATGGTCTGATCAGGTCATCTCTCTTCAGCACCAAACCATAAAACCAGACATCTTCCACTTCAAAGAAATTTGTAAAGCTAGAAACTTTTGCTGTATTTTTCCACCACTATGATAACATTGTCAAAAAGATCGCTTGAATTTTGCCTATTCCTAAGTACTTTTCCAAAATTTGCTAATTCTTTGGTGATATTTATTGATGAATCTGATACTGGCTCATGTGTAGACACCAGCAATTTTATTTTTTTTTTAACACTGAGTGAAACTGAAATCACTTGCCTTTTTAGATATATTAGCAGTCATTTTAAATATCTGGTTTCTTCTCACCAGAAGGACAGTTAGGAGATAATTTCACACAAGGACATTCCTAATTTTTTCTGGCTGTTCGGTGGCAAATTTTTCAGTAGTTTATCTGCTGAGCAACCCACAGTGTTTCTATTCCCCTGGCTGAACCCTGCACTTCCCCCAGTCTACACAACTTCCAGATGTGGTCTTCCCTTTCACAGCTGCTCTGGTTTTCTGGCATTTATTCTGCACAGCTTCTCCTGTGGATGGCCATCCATGGACAAAAATGCCTTTCACACAAGATTCCATTTTTCTGGCTCCAGGACAACAGAGAGCATAGACCTCCTGAGACAGCTCCAAGTGATGGAGCAGCTCAACCACACACCTCTGGTGAGGCACCAATGCTGTCAAGGATTGTGGTTCAGTTTACACTTAATAACTGAACATTTTCACAGGGGACTTATGGCCCTTGAAAACAGATTTTGATTCTGATGGTTCAAATGGGACTATAAAATCTAAATTAGCCTTGTGAAATACCTTCCCTTAAAGAAGCTACATCAAGCATTTTCTTCAACCTCCAATGGCAGAGGGTTGTGCCCAGCCCTGTCCTGCAGTCCCACTGTGTAGGTCTCTGTCTGCTCTCACTGTGACAGCTGTGGGCTGCTGATAAGGGAGATTTCAACCCCGCTCACAGCACGGCCACACACTTCCAGACATGTGCAGCAAGTGCCTGGGAAGAGAACATGGAGAAGGCTGGCAAAAAATTTCAACATGAACACCATTGGAATCCTTTCCTCAGCAAAAAGCATTTCCAGTCTCAAGCAAAACCATACAGTGAACTAGCAAGGCACCAACAGAAGTGACTACACACATCCTCTGCAACCAGCACGAATCGGGGAGATTCCAAGAGAATACAAGCACAGTTCTCTAACCCACAACTCTTGAGGGTTGGCAAAAGCCACTTTGCCCAAAGCAGTCTATGTATTACTCAGTCCATGTTACAATGCAGAACTAAGGAGTAGTTCTTTAATAAGGCCCAGCAGTAAATCAAATTTCAGCTAATGGCACCTCAGACTCCTTAACATCCCAAAACACAAGTTGCTTGTGAATGAACAGATGAGTGTAAGGAAAAAAAACCCATAAATTTAGGAAAATATCTAGCAAGGGAGTAGCCAATTATTACTTAGAAATGAAAGAAACTAAATACAAAAATCAATTCATAGGTTTTCTGATGACTGAACTGACTTTAATAGCCCCATGGCAGACCCAAATTCTTATTATTCCTTGAGCTTCACTTTTCTACATGGCTCATTAAAAACCCATTTAAAAATAACTACTGTTTCAATGAGCTAGTAAGAGAAAATACAGAATAGGTATTTTCACAATAATACACTACTGCCCATAGATATTTAAAAAAAAAAAAATCAATTAGCAAAATAGCAGCATCCAAGAGTCCTTCTGTGCTGGATGTGATATGCAACCTGAGTGCCCCCTCTACATATTTAGACATCACCCAGTATTTTAAAAGGAGAAAAAGGGCAAGCACCATTTCAATTTAGGGTAAGCTGTAGCACAAACAACAAACATCTATAATTTTAAGAAAATCATTACTTGTCCTAATTAATCACTTCAGCCATGAAACCAGAACTAGCTTTTCACAAAACTTTTCAAAGTAAAGTAGCTGGAAGGGAGCCAAACAAAGAACTTTCCACAATAACTTTACTGCATTATAGCTTTTGGAAAAATAAGGACATTTAAAGGGTCACATTCCACCATCATATTAATACTTCGTATTCGATTTTCAGTGGGTTATACAGAAGTAAAAGCTCATACAGAATCAAAGAATAACCTGAACTGGAAGAGACCTCTGGAGATCAGCTGTTGGAACCCTGGGCATAGAGAATTTGAAGCATTTTGTGTTAAAAGGCACAACACGGCTTTTGACTGAGACATTGGAGAAGGATTCCAAAATTGCGTGATGGAACTGGCATTAGGAGTGTGTAGCTTGAATAGAGGTATGTGATATCACATGGTGAAAAACTTATACTTTTAGGTTTTGGGATATACTAATATATGTGGAACAGGATGGAGGGTTTAGGGTGTTGGTTTTATTCTTTTTGTTCACGGTCTTCTTCATGAGTTTGGGTGATATTGTGTGATTGGGTGTAAAAGTCCTCAATGTGGGCCACAGCTGGTTATTGGGTTAAAAGTAAAAAATAATTTAGCTGGCAATTCTTAATTGGTTAGGTTCACCCTTAAAAGACTTTGTCATGAGAAGCTATCATCACCATTTCTACCTTGTTATCTCAAGTGCTGAGAACTCGCTCCCCTGTGAGACTGTAACAATGATAACTAAAAAACATCTAAGTCCAGACAAGAAATACTGTCTCTTGCTCATCGCTCCTGACCCTGAAAAGAATCTAACACCAGACAATCAACTAGTCCAAGCCCATCTTCAAACCAGTGAGAGGACACTGCTCAGAGCCACATCGAGTTGCATGTTTTAATAACCTGAACTATGGACAGCCCACAACCTCTCTAAGCCCTCTCCGTCCTTTTCCCTGTATCGAGTTGCAACTTCCCTTGTTACATACAATGTGTCTGTTGATCCTCACACTACTCCCGTACTCAAAGAAAAGTCCAGTTCCATCTTCACCATCCCTGATGGAGAGCAGAGAAATCAAGATTGCTGTGCCTTAGGGAGCCACAGGGTCACAGAGCACCCCAAAGTGTCCCCCTTGAGCTGTGACACCTTCCAGCCTGTTAGTTCACCCTGATGGCCCCTGGCTGGGCCATCACTCTAAAGTCTTCCTTGTATTGAGAAAGCCAAAATATTCAAGAAGCAGAGAGAAATAATCACAGAATGATTTGGATTAAAAGGGACCTTAAAGATCATCCAGTTCCAGCGCCCCTGCCAGAGGCAGGGACACCCTTCACTAGAGCTCCATCCAAGCAGATTTTGAGGACTTCCAGGGATGGGGCACTCACAGATTCTCTGGGCAACCTTCTCCAGTGCCTGACCACCCTCAAAGTAAAGAATTGTTTGTAATATGTAATAAACCTACTCTCAGTCTGGATCTGTTCCCACTTGCCCTGTAACTGCATGTTCTTGTAAAAAATTCTTCTCCCCCTTTCTTGCAGGTTCCCTTCAGGTACTAGAAGTCTGCAATTCAGTCACCCTGAAGCCTTCTCTTCTCCAGGCTGAACAATCCCAATTCTCTCAGCCTTTGCTCATAGGAGAGGTGCTGTAATCATCTAGGTGGTGTCACCCCAACATGGTAATGCCCTTCCTGTGCTGGGACCCCAGAGCTGGATGCAACACTGCAGACAGGTCTCACCAGAACAGAGCAGAAGGGCAGAATCCCCTCCCCTCGTCCAGGATACAGTTGGCTTTCTGGGCTGTGAGCGCACATTGCCAGCTCAGGTCCAGCCTAATCTCTTCCCTGAACCTGCTGGCCACAGACTTGCTCATATAACCCAGGGTGGAGCTCGTCATCTTTGCCACACGGGCACTGCTGACCCACATTCATCAGGTTCTCCACCAGGTCTGTCCCTGCAGAAAGCAGGCTCCCAGCCCACACTGCTGAGAGGGGTTATTCCAGCCTGCATACAGCACTCTGCATTTACCTAGGCTGAACGTAATCCACCCCCTCAAAACCCCATGAGATAAAATAACGGGTGCTAGAAAATACATCTTAGGTGGCAGTGAAAGTCATTCCCAAATCTGCTGACTAAGTAAGCACCCCTCGCTTTTAAAACTCAACATAACACACCAAGTTAAATCATATGTGCAAGATCAAAAACTCATCTATTGATTTGAAAGGTACTTTAATTTTATAGGGAGTTTTTAAATATTCTGCTTTCATGATTCTTTAAATCTAAGAAACTATTCTGAAGTAAATATACAAGCTCTTTATTAAAACATCGCTTTAGATTATTCATTTCCCATGGCACTTTGATCTGAGAAATTCTAGAATCAATATTAAATTGCAATCTAATCTGCTCCCAGCAGGAATTAAGTGCAGTTTTAGGTACTATCTTGTAAGTTCCCATGCTATTAAAAATATTTTAAGTATATTTAAAATGTTAAAATATTTAAAGTATTAATTTCATATTACATATATTTAAAAGGTTTGGTTTTGTTGTTGTTTTTTTTTTTTTTTCTCTTCTCCCACTTATTGCTGAGCAACAGTCCAAAAGCAAGCATGACTATGGCACCCTGGAAAAGTCATTTGTGTATACTCTGTCTGAATTGCTCTTGACCTGACCTCTGTGGTGTAAATCAGGTTGAGGCTTAGACAAAGAAATAATAACTGAACAGAGTTTAAATTATTACAAGGACTATTAGCAGTAGCTGACACCGTGCTGCCTGCTTGGTTAGCTGAATTTGGTTCTCCATGACCTCACCCCTTGACTGTACCAGACAATACTTCTACATATACACAGTCCGAGAGCTGAACCGCCAGCCCACACGTACAGACTGACAGACGGTCACAAGGACGGACAGAGCACACACAGGTTATCCCTCAAAGCCCTTCTGATGTGCTTAGCTGGCTAAACCTACTGCATGGACACAGCAAATCCAACACCAGGGCTGGATCTTGGCCTTCATGAGCAGCTAACACCCAAAGACACCCAGCTCTAACAGACAACAACCCAGAAATGCAGGAACACCCCCCATTGACACAATGAGCAGAAGGACAACAGAGCCAAGAGGTGAGTTTCTCTTCAGCAGGGCATGCTCACCTGGCCAGGAACAGGTCTAGAAGCCACAGTTTGTTATTTTAAATCATGCTTCTGAATGCTGTGTTTCTACTGTTAACTGTAACCATGCTAAGGAACCCTGCACAAGCTCCTGCAATCAGCCACTGATCCCAGCCTTCCCCCTGAAGTCGTTCATCAGCACTGGTGCCCACAGCTGTAAAGCCCAACCCTGCTCGGGCGGGGGCACTGCCATGGCTGCACCCCGATCCCACGGAGGGTGGAGTCGGGCATGGGAGTCCAAACACGAGAAATGCTGCAACACAGCTCACTGCAGAACTGGTTTGGCTAAGATTATGGGATAAAGACATTTCCCAGTTTCCAACTAAAAGCAAAACTATGGTTAAGAGCGCAAGAAGAGATGACAACCTCCCAATTTCTTTTAAACAATTTTGTTTTTCTTTTATGCTTCTCAGCAAAAATTAAGATATTACGCTTCAAGAGAAGTCTGCTTCCCACAATTGTTACAAGCCCTCCATATGACAAGTACAAAAAAGCCTAAATCCATGCTTGTTTGGGCTATGACAAAGCTGGAGAAAATATCTCTGTCCAAAGTTTTTCAGTCACAAGCTTTTTATCACGGCATTTTATAAATGGGTTGTTTCCTCACCAACTCTTCCTTTGAAAGCATATATAATACTTTTCTGTATATGCTGCCCTGTTATTTTCTTAAATCCTCAATTTATACAGGAAAGATTTCTTCCAAAATCCTTTTGTACCAACAGTCCTCTTGTTCATGGCTAAGGACATACTCTGCAAAATTGCCACAATATGTGATTTACCACGGTATCTCCTTAGCTCATTTTGAAAAGAAATTGGAAAAAATTATATCCATCCTGGCTTTAAAGTGGTGCATGAAGAAAACATGGTTTCAGAAGAAAGAGTGCTGTGCTTGGGAAATAGCTGGGGCACATCTGAGCGTGTGAATAAGCCAATTTCATCAGCTCCATTTTTGGCTCCTCAGCACAAGCGAGTACATGCGAGCCACACTGAGGACAATTATGTCAGTATTACTTTGAAAACCATTTTACACTTCTAGAGTACACAATGAAAGTCTGCCTTCTTACAGGACAAGGCTCAAAAGGATACCCTGACTGTACTTCATGCAGCTGAGCCTGTGGTCTGGGATGACTCTGCAGGTCTGCAGATTTCCAAGTCAAAAGCACAAACTGTACAGGAGTTCAGTATTTTATTTCTGCCACAGAGGTCAGTGGTTAAGCAGTGACGCTATGCAGTAAGTAATCCAGACACTGGGTTATTAGAGGGGCTGGTGTCACATAGCAAGATATATTGCTGAAATAAAAATGTATTAAATCTTAACAGTTGTCTCATCTGTCATTGGGAGCTGCAGTCATTGAGTACCAAGAAAGAAATGGTTTCAGAAACCTCCAAAAAAAGACCAGGCTTTCCATTCCTCTGCTACCAGATCAAAACACCAGCATTAAATTGTAAGATTCTAATTTCAGCTGAGGTACAAAAAGGTAACTAGTTAGTTAAAGCACAGGACAATCTTTGAAAGCTTATTAAAGAAACTTCAAGAAAATAGATTTTGTAAAATACAGCTCTTCATTTTATATAGTGTATGCTGTTCAGTGTAATTTGCATGCAAAAGCCAGGAGAATGTGATTAAAAATACCCATCTAGAGACACAGATGAAAAACTTCAAACATTTTCTGATTCCCTTCTGTTCCACTCATTATTTCAATACCTCACTACAACAAAGGAATAGATAACACTTGTCCTTGACACTAGCCTAAATTATCTTCAGTGTGCAATACAATACCGATTAAATTAGACTTATTTTAAATAAACGTCAAGGTCTGTTCAAAAGGTAAAACTGTGTGCCTTTTGCCTTTTGTATAACACATCCCCTCCCCACCCCCCAAACTTTACAGAGGTCTGAAAAACAATGAAATATGGTGCTTTTTTCAACTAACTTCATTATCTAGGTTAAAAAAAAAATCCATCAGAGAGAATCATTTAACTCTGACATTAAGACAACAATAACAGTATTCTTCATTTTGTGTATAATGAAAAATAACCAGCACATTAGACAATAATTCTTGCCTCACTTCTTTAAATAAGGTTCTAAAATATCCTAAATGCAAATGACTGCTTGCTCCTTTGTGACTAACACTTTTTATTATTTTAACACATAGCAATAGTGAAAACACTGCAACTTACTTACATTAGGGCTATCCTAACAAAATTAAGAATAAAAGGTAGCTGTCCAACAGCACTGGGCTGATTGCAAATGACACATGCCAGGAGATCCGTGGAGGTAGTCCCATCCTGTAGCAACCCCCAGATATAAGATCTTGACTCACCACAGTTATCAAGTGAACCTATGCCAAATACAAAGCCCTGCTCTTAAGCAAAACACATTCCTTGGATAATATTTGATAGTCCCTAAAAGGAGAGAATCTTCCTTAACACCTTTAGGTTTTCTACAGCTAAGAAAATTACAGTGATCTCTGTATGGATTTCAAAAAGCCTGGTTCATCCACATCCAGGTAAATTTCCATCTACCACACACTAGTTTATTTCCCACAAAGTACCAGGCTGAATGACTTACTAGCACAGCCCCAGGGACATTCATTAAATCTGGGCACCCTATGCCAAAACCATTTTCAGAATTATCTGGAGCCACTTTTTCAACAATACTTTGGCAGATAAGGTTGCAGAAGGGCATCCCATGTGCTTTCTCCCCGTAAAATTGTTAGAAAACAGATGCCCAGGTATTTCTGAAACTCTGCTTTTTAAAGCCACCTGGCAACTTTTCAAATCTGTCCTCTTAAATTCATGTGAACACAAACAGGAAAAAAGGGCAGCAGGAAGAAATAAGAGAGTAAGAAAGGAGAACCTCAGAAGGAAACTAGCAGTTTAATATAGTCACATCCCTCTTAAAAACATATTTGCTAGTAGTCAAGTTCTTTTCTTCCTTTGAAATGCAGGGATGACCAGTAAGCATATCTCTGATATTACTCTAACAGTAATTTTGCATCAGTATGTTACAGAAGCAACACCTTGTAGTGTTCCTTCTTTTCACAGGGATATAGTGCATTATAACCAAAGACACAGAAACATAAATTGAGACTTTTGACAGAATTATACTTCTAAATCATTTTGTGTGAAAGGTTGAAGGACTCCAGACTTACTTTCAGGACTAATTTTGAAAATTAATTCCCTAAATCACTGTGGAACTGGGAGCACTGCAACTACATCACCTGGAAAAATACAAAAAACTGGAGGGAAAAAAAAATTACAGTTGTATGCACAATCATTTCAAGCTACCAAACCTGGGAGCAGAGTAACATTCTTTCATTTTACCTTGACTCACCCCATATCCATTAAATGCATCTTTCAACACATAATAAAAGTGTACTGCAGCCTAGGGAAGGAGACACAAGCCTTGCCAAAACCCATCAGCTTCAACTTGTGGATAAGGACTGCACTGAAAATCTCAAAACAGATCCCTTCTATTCTGTGGGTCCCCTAACATTTCCCCAACTCCTCAGGGCTCATCTAGCCTATATTTTCCCTTCTTTTCTCTCCTGAAAAAATTAAGGTTATAAAAGTAGCTGACACCTCATACCAGGTCAGCAGGCCTGTCCCTGGTTGAAGTGTCTATATTTCATAGTGACTTCAAATATTGTTGTAAGGTTATTAAAATCATTCATGATTTTATCTGTGCCAAATGGATCATTACACTGTCAACACTCATCTTTATTATGCAAAAATATGCAGAACTTAACATCTTTTGTCGAGCTGGCAAAACAGTACATTCAGTAGTAACTGTTTTTCATTAAATTTTGCACAAGGTTAAAGAGCGTGTGGAATCTGATTGCCAAAGTCTCCATTCAAAACCATCACACAAAACAAGCTGTTTGACTCATGTAGCAAAAGACTATTTATTTATAACCTACAGACACAAATAAACTCTCCTGATTAATTTACAGTTTCCTTTAATTTTCACAATTACAAGTTAAAGGTTGCAATTTTTGGGGAGGGGAGAAAATATATTTTTCTCTTTTCTCTTTTTTTTTTTTTTTTAATGTTCTTCTGCATGTAGCTAACAATCCTGCTTGATAGAAACTGTCCACAAGCTCCAAGGCTACCTCCAATCTTGCCTCCTACCTTCCACTGCTCTCTAAATGTCTTTCAGCAGAAACAGAAGTGAATTCAATCTGGTTACCTCTCATGAAAGAATAATTTCTTGGGAAGCTCCAGCCATCTTGAAATAGCTTTTCTGACTGTCTCATTAAACCTTCATTTAATTCTTCTTTCTTTGTATTTCTCCTGCCACATTTAATCTTTGCAATTGTATGAATTTTTAGAAAGCCTTTTTGGGGTGCAGTTTGTATTTTGATGCCACACAAAGCAGATACATTGCATAAGGCTAACACAGGTAGCTGGGTAAATTATGCTGTCAAAAGTGATTAACATTTAAAAGGACTAAACAGAGGAAGCAGATAATACATCCCAGATCTGCTTTTAATTAAAACACCTTAGTAATTATTATTAAAAGGCAAAGACTGAAAGTGAGAGACAGCATAGTTTCTAAAGAGAATAGTTTTTATACTTTTCATTAGGGGTCACCTTTTCTCATGTGCGAGACCACTTTTAAATTACCTGCCTCACTGGAGACCATTCACTTATTAAAAGAACTTTGCCCATGCTAAAACAAAAAAAATACATGTTTAATCAGAAACATTTATGCATAATTATTCATTACTGTTTCAAATGTCCTTGCTTTAGGATAATGTTACACCTCACTGAAAGCAAACCGTATTTAAGTCTCTGTGCCTAACTGTTGTATCCCAAATGATTTCTCTACTTTCTGAAATAATTACCAAACATTATATCCCTTATGCTAAAACAGTTAAAGGGTATCACCGTTGAACCCCAGAGTAGGTAAAATGAATAGCACATACCAGGAAAGTCTAACACGTGTAGCCTTTGCACATAAATCAAAGCGTGTTACGCATTCTGACAGCTCCATCTAGCCACAGCTACACAAAAGTAACCTTATCCCAGGCACAATGAATTAATTTACATTCAGCATATACCAGCAATTGCAGAAACTCTTGTGGCCAAAAGTGTCCTTCCCAAAACAACTGTATTGTTTAACAATTAGATTAACACTTTCATGATCGTATATGCACTTCAGCTTACTTGGGTTTCAGAGAAAAACAGAATCAGAAAAGTCATGTTTTTAAAGGCCCCAAAATTAGAGCATCTGGATAATGTCAGGAACAGATGCTGAGATCAGAACTTGGCAGGAATTCCAGAGATCGGAACCTCAAACATCTTGGGGAGAACACAGAGCAAAATGGGATATAACGCAAAAATGCAAAGCACAGGGAGTGGGAGAGAGGAAGCATGCAGGCCATGCACATCTGATGGAGCAGATGAGAAAGAAAAATAGCAGAATAGTCGGCAGCAGAATTGCTGCCAGAAATGGGGGGAAGAGGAGGGAAGCCTCCTTGTCGTGAAGCTCCAGCACTAGCAGTGTACAAACCAGCAGCTCACAGACCAGCCTCTGGGAAACGAGCTGATTGCTCTCCTGTAGGCATCCTGCTCTGTGTGCCCATGTGTGTATATGTAAGTTCAACATATTAAAATAATTTGAAATACACTTTGTTTAGACCTAACTTTAGGCACACATATGTGAAAGCACTGGCTCGAGACTGTACGATGAACAGAGGCAATGCATCTCCTTATCATATCCATTATCATTATCAAATTCCTTATGAAAAGTGGCAAATGGCTGGAAAATAATTGGTTTCACATTTTGAGTTGCAGCCAATACAATTTACAGATCACTGATAAAGTATTTTGTCCTTAAGCTGATCTAAATTAAAATTTTAAATTATGCTAGTTTACCAAAAGTACTTGAGCTGTGCTAAGTCCCTTAAAACTCAAGTGATAAATCCTTAAGTTTCAAATATGTAATATTTTCATGTTACATTTAATTCCAAAATAACTAATGCAGGAGAAAAGGAGATTAGTCCTCAGAGGTGGACTAGTGCAGCTGCCTTAAAATGCAAACAAATGTAAATCTGTCAGACCACTGTGCTGGTACCAGGACATGCAGAGCATTTGCCCGAGATAATGTGTAAAAAGCTCAATCCAAAGTGAAACGTTAAAATCCCTTAGAAATCACAAAGAAAGAAAATGCAGTTCCCACTACATGCAATTCCCACAAATGCTCCCTCAGCCTGGCAGTGAGCAAAGCAAAATCAAAAGGCAAAGAGCAGAGGGGCTGCGCATCCCCCAGCCATTTGCGCTGCCAACAGCAATTGTATTTCAAAACTAACCTTAGCAACAACAACAACAACAAATCTCAGGACACCATTATTGCATTGTGCTCCAAAGATGGACTCATTTCTCATGCCCACTAAGCATCTACTTTCAATGTTCTGATACAGATATTTCTGAGATAGGAAAGGCAAACACCACCTGGACTGTCTCCACCATCCTTTCACATTCAGACATCATGGAGAGATAGGAGGAAAAGAGAAGGAAAAAAGCAAACAAAAAACTAAAGATGAAAAAATAGGTTACTCTACTGGAACATCTTTTTTATTTTGGCACTAGTAGTCTAGCATTGTCCAATACACTTATTTTATGATCTCAGATGCCTTGACGCTTCTCAAAGATGACTGAAGAATAAACATATGTGCATTTATGTAAGGGAAGAATCGTGTAAGCATTTGTATAAAACACAGCTGTACCATGGCTCCCTGCATCAGCCAGTGAACAGGTAATGCACTTTTTTCTCTGGAAGCATATACGGGCAGCATTAAAAGGGAACAAAGGTGGGAGCAGGAGGCAGCAGCACAGGCAGCGATGCCAAGGCAAAGGGAAGACTCACAACGTGGGATGCAGGAGTGGCAACCTCAGGCCCAGCTCAGAAGGAATGCACAGTGAATGCAGTGCTGGAATTAAAGCACATGATTCACATTCTCACATGCTACCAGCAGAGAATAGATAACAGTGATGTATCTCAGAGCCAGCATATCCAAAGCAGCCTTTCCCGCCCCTTCATGGTGGAATTCAGCAGTCATCAATGTACAGCAGAAATTCAGGAAATAAATTATGCTGAGGAGCAGACATGATGGTCACTTCTTCTGAGGCCACTTAATTCTGCCCCCAATAGCACTACTGTGCCTAATCTCCCCTCACTCTCTCATCACTGCCAGAAACTGCCATCTTTATACATATTTCTGTTCCTTCTTTATCTGTTGCCTCGCACAAATAAAGTTTAGTTTATGAGTTTATTTTGGGCCTGTTACCAGCTATATTCCTTCAGTTCTAATTTAGAAAATTGTATCCTGAAAATGCCAGGAGGATCCAATCAAGGCACTGGTATGTGAAGTATCCTTTGAGAAAACAACTGAGCATCATCATTTTGGTTTTCCAACAATCCTTCCCACAAGCAAACTTTAGCTCCACTTGGAGCTATTTGCATGCTTGTTTCACTCCATTCCCATCCCTAAAACTCATGAGAAAAGTGACTTTCTTGAATATCCAAATACCTAAAAATACCAGGACCAGGAGGGGAACCTAATCATAACTTGGAGAAGAAAATGTGGTCCTGGTGTGAACCACTGCAGAGCTGAAGTACGAGGTGCTCAAGAGGCTAAGTGTTTCTAAGAACTCAAAACTGTGTTTTGCATTGCTCTTTCAAGCAAGAATACTGTGCATGTCCTGTCTTCTGGATGCATGTCCTGCATTCTGGATTCACACAATGCACATTGACACCTTGCTTCCCAAAACAGGGACCATGGTACAATGCCCAGCCCAGAAGGGCATGTATAAGGTTTGTATAAAGAGGAGGTTGCTCCCCCTCAGCTGACTGCATGAAAATCATGGAAGTGGAAAACCACAGGGAAAGGTGGTGAAGAAATGCAAAGCACACACAGCTTTCAAAAGCACAGAACAGCTTGGATCGTTCACCAAGACCCC
>VWZN01021057.1:135809-180295 GCA_013396955.1 Regulus satrapa | reverse complement strand
CCCCCCCCCCCCCCCTTCAAAAAAAAAAAGAAAAAAAAATGAAAAACTTTTGAGACTTGTGAGCAAAAGTAATGAACAGTTCAATATAAGCTATTCTGAATATTGCATTGGAAGTACATTGGAATCTAATTTACACTTTGCTGATCCAATGTACTTTTCCATTCACCTTCCAGCAAACACTTCCTATGAGAAAGCCCTGAATTTGAACTGTTAGAACAGTTTCTAAATCCTGTAAAATAAAAAAAACTATACTGATTTAACAGCATGCTTGCCTTTCCACCATGTCCACTTTGATCCTAGAAATCTAGTAATAACAGAAGAATGAAAAGAAAATCCAAACCCAAAAACCAACAAAAAATCCCATGCCGACATAACCTGAAAAAAATCACTCAACTAAGGCACTCAAGCTGTGATTAATTCTCATCAGAAATACACATTCGACCCAATTTTTTTACTTTATAACATCAAACTAGGAATGGGGTTTGTTTTTCTAAGAGGTTCATTCTAAGTCCAGTACATCTTGCATGCAAGTCTGTCAGGTAGAAACAGTTCAAACTGAGCTGACAGAGAATAGCTTCCTAAATTCCTCCTGCAAGCTTTCCCTGCAGAGCACGGTCACACAAGGAAACAGTGCATATTCCAGTGTTGGCAAAATGCATTTGGTGGTGAAACCTGAAGGGATGCTTCTACCTCCTCCTTCCTCTAATCCCTAAATAACTCTTTGGAAAATTTTTCCAAAAGAAAAACTGTCATTTTCTGACCTCTTTGGTAAAAAGAGAAGAAAAAAATTAAGACCGGTGACCAACTTTGGAATGAAAAATTTCAGATCTATGTATCATCTGTCTGCTGCACTCCCCAAAACCTGGGAATTGGTTGGTTAAAAATCCAGAACTGCATCTCCTTTTACCATAATCCCTGAAGCTGAGGATGGGGCAACTCTCCTGGAGAAGGGCCATGCAGCATGGAGCCAGTGGGCAGTACAAAGTCTACCTACCAGGGAACTTTTGGTCTGAGAAAATATGCATGCAAACAGGCCCATGCAAGCTGTTGGCTTGGTCTTAGCCAGACAGGACCTTGCTGACTGCCCAGGGAAGGGCAAGACACTCACACAATTCCACTGTGCAGCAATTTGTGCCGATTCCAGAAGCATGTGCACCTTTCCAAACCAGTGTAAAGGAGAGCTGGCCATGGCTGGAGAAAGAGGAGGGCTACCTGTTACAACCATGGGCTACTGTTGGTTATAGAGATCCTTTGTGTGCTCCTTCTCACACCCCTTTGTCAAGGTCTAATTCACCAAATAAGAAAATGGAGACTATGCATAAATTTTACATTCTGTGTTAAGTAATTTACCTGCAGTAGGCACCAATGCTGTGGTTACAAATGAAAAGATCCTTTAAAGGTATGAGTTGTAACTACATTCAGGCTATACTGCTTCACTGAGGCACTTCAGCCACTGCTGCCAGCACCCAGTCACCAATGCCAGCCAAGCCCACAGCAGTGACCTCGCA
This sequence comes from Regulus satrapa, assembly GCA_013396955.1. NCBI lineage: Eukaryota > Metazoa > Chordata > Aves > Passeriformes > Regulidae > Regulus > Regulus satrapa. The sequence continues at coordinate 178,787 of VWZN01021057.1, read as the reverse complement.
CATATATTCTGGAAAAAGTTTTTCTGATACCCCAAAGTCTGGGATTTTGCATGGCTGACAGCAGAACAGCTTCCAGCAAGGAGCACCAAAAGTATTACATTGCTTGGCACCTATTCAGCAGCCAGACACACTTCCTACAACCTGGGCACCAAACAGTCTCCTACACACTCAGCTCATTCTATTTAGATCCTGTCACGCAACAGATTTAATTTTGCAAATTGACCTTAACATTAAACCATACAAAATTTACTTCAGTAATATTTTTTTCCTGGACAAGCATTACATAATTTCAGACATCCACCTTAGATTCTTGTTTGCAGAAAGCAGTTTCTGCATACCAGCAGGAATTCAGTGCGACTGATGCTGAATGGCTCTCTGGAGGGTCTAGCTATCTTCCACCAGCAGAGGACACATGAGGATACTAGTTTAACTTTAGCACAATTCCAATGCCTAAGATTAAGAAACCTAAGTATCCATCTGTGTTACTTAATTGCAAAGATATATGAAAGCTGAGAGAAGAAAATAATAATGAAGAAAAGAACATTCCACTAAAGAGTTGTGCTTCCAATTATCAAACTATTAGATATTAACAAATATGAAAACTGCTACCAAATATCATTTACAACATTTAAGGATAAATCTACATAACCTATGTACAAAGAGGAACAACTATAGTAGTATTGCATGCTATGCATCATCTTAACCATGAGGCTCAAATCAAAGAACATTTGACTAAAAGGCTACAAAAATGTAGTTTATAAGACTGGCGTGGCTGTTAATACAGTGCACCTCAGTTGCTTTTCAGAACAAGGCTGATGTTTTAAACCTAATCAGAAGGCAAGAAACAATAGGTTACAAAGTGCTCGTAACACCATCCGTTCCATGATCTGATTTTTTTTTTTTTTGAGGGAGCAATTGCACCGAAATGATGTAATAAGTCATTTTTACATCTTTGACTCAGCAAACTAATAAGAGTTGACTGTGCTCAAGTAAAAAAAAAATTCATTGGTTAGAGACAAAAATTTGGATGGTCAGATGTCTTTACTCTTTTATATATGAAAAGATCTTAGATTATTCTGACAAGTATCCAGCTGAATTAGTCAGACAGGCAATCAGTCAAGTGTTTATTGGTGTCACACAGAGGACCATGGAAAGTTACAGCACCGTTTTAATTAAAACACTGAAAGCAAGTTAGAAAAAATTCCTGTTAAAGGTACTCATAATCCCCAAAACCACGTACATGACATATGTAACCATAATCACTGACTGCCTGCAGGTCCTAGTGTGGCCCACAGCAGTGTTAACCCTCAGGAATGACATGCAGTCTAGACAAGAGCTGAACATAAGGGGCTGCTTGCCCCAGTTTCCCTGAAATTGTCCACAAACAGAAAATTAGGTGATGGTTTGATTTTTAGCCACCGAGCCCCATGCAACTCTTGGCTGAAACTGCCCCTCAGAGGCACTTACAAGGAACACAGCCCAATTTTGTTTGCAGGTCATTGTAGATGCCCCAGTAATGCAACCAAGTATATAACTCTGCCTTCCTTAGTGAAATGCCCCACTCACACTCTGACAAACCAACCAGGAAAGAATTTCTTATCATAACTAGGGCAGAACTGCCACCACAGCAGCTTCGGGAGACATAAGGGACTGCAAAAGCAGGTGTCTCTTTAGATTTAGGATTCTAGAACTGTCTGCCCATTATTAATGATCCACCTACTGTGTTCTTGTTAAATATGAATTTTTTCAAGCATTTTAAAATCCCATGCACAGGCTATTTTACATTAAAGACTTACAGTATACAGTATTAGATGAATTACATGACTGAGGTGGAGAACAGACTCAGGCAGCTGGGAGTGACAAAGAACAAAAGCTATATATATATGGGCAGCAGTTCCTTTCCTAACACCACTGCCACCAGGGAAGAAATCAGGAACATATTCTGATTTTCAGCAACTGGACAACAAGCAAACACAATTAAAATTAGAGTAAGTAAACACAGGCTGTATTCTCAGTGCTGAGAAGGACATATCTGCCTTACTGCTACAGTGCTGTGACCATGATGGAGATGCAGCCACATCCCTTGAAAAAGAACTCCTCAAGTCAGTTTTGCTAAACCAGATGTCCCAGGAGATATATTTCCCTATTAAAGGCTATATTCCATTGCAGACTTCTCAATAATTTGAATCATCTATGACATGTATGGGAAACAGGGAAGCATCTCAAGTGATGGCACCTCCAGAACAAGGGGGTGTCTGTGTTCACAAAGAGACATGTCTCTGTTTTGGTTTTATAGAATCCTCAAGAAATTATCCATATCCATCTAACCAACAGCTTGCAATGTATCACTGAAAAAAAAAACCCTGTTTTTATTTTCCCTAAAATCAACTTAACTAGTTCTCATTCTTCTGGTATTATTTTAGACAGTCAGTGTATTTTCTTCCCACTGGACAGAGAATGAACACATTATCTTTCCATCTTACAGGGCCCCTGACAGCCAAATAAAACATGGTTATTACTGTCAGAACTCAAATGAAATATTCTGAACATGGCAAGAAGTTATTAGCCTGATGTTCAGAAGACAAGCTAGAAATGGAAATGGGAAGGGAAAATATTTCCCCTACTTTTATAGGCTTTTGTGGGAAAATTAGCTTATCTTCTGGTTGAAATAGGTTTGAGTTGGATTTCTTTTTGCTGTGTTGAAATATCCTAATTATTCCATTAGGAAGATGCAGGATATTAATTTTTATTAATCAAAATACTGATAAATGAGAGAGCAATTATTGAATAGACATTAATATTACTTTAATATCATAAATTATACACACTAAATCAACCAGGTAATGTCATTACAGTGCACAGTAAATTCACAGCAAGTAAGATTTGTGATATGACAGATAAACCCAGAAGGACTAAATAAAAGCATTCACCTTTCAAACCTCTTTCCTGCTGCACTTTAAAAACAAGCTGACAACAAACATCATGGCTGAAATGTTCCCTATACAGAGATTGCCTACTTTAACTAGGCTCACCTATAATTAGACAGCACAATCTACTCTGCATAGTAATTGGAAAACATACAACAATGGAGCAATAGTGAAGAAAAGGGAAATTATTTTTCCTACATGCTCAAGTGGTGGTGAAAACTGCAAAGTGAAAATCAGTGAGATGTCATCTCTCCCAGTACACTAGCGAGAGAAAAATTGAGCTGAAAATTGTGCTAATTACAATTTTAGGGATCCATCCAGTCTGGTTTGAGGCCAATCTCAGCACAACTGGCTCCCAGGGAGGAGCCAGGCAGCCCCAGCACTCGTGCTGCAGCCAGCAGCTGCCAAAGGGACACTCGTCTCCAAGGTTCCTCTGAGCATCCTTACCTCCCAGAGCCATCCAGAGGGATCCATACTGCTGGATCATGAAATGACATCCCTTGATGGCATGCACATAAAAATGGCATTAAAACAAATTAACTGTGTACTAGCATTCAGCAGCAGGCCGTTTTGACACTTGAGCAGATGAGTCCACTGATACCTTCTATGTATATAAAATAAGTCTACGTGGAAAAGCAATTCTGAAATGTTTCTAGAAAAGCAGGCATTTACTAAATAAGTTTTTAAAACTCCCACAACACACACACACAAAAAAAAACCAAACACCCACGAAACAAACAGATGTCCTGGATCCACCGATCTCAGTATTCTGCTTCTAACAACCTTTAACAGCAAACGCCATAAGAACAGGGCAAAAATATTTCCTGTCTGTTCTCTCATGACCCACAGCTCAAGGACATCGCAAATCACACATATGGTCTTTCTGCTATGGCTCTTTAAGCCAAAATTAAATATACATTTATAACACAAATATTTTATACAAATATTTTGAAAATTATCTAAATCCGGGCTCTGAGATTTAGTGCTATTTATGCCCCTTGTTCAGACCTGATCAGATCTGTTCAAGCAGTGCATTTAAACCCCAAACTTCCAAATTGTAAAACTAAGAAGTTTTTCACTATTTTTTCCTGTTACAATTTGTATCAAGTTGATCCACACAAACCTCAAAATACGTTTCAAATGAGCCTGAATATCCAGCATGTGTAATATCCTAGAGAATAACCCTAAGAGCCCTATTTAGTTCTAAAGACTTCACTGTATTTTCAGATTTAAAGACTATTTACTTAAACCAACAAGGTTCTTTTTTGCACTGCTTCCCTTTCTGAGTTAGAGAAACTCCGAGAGCACCCTGGATAAGAGCTTCTGACAGTGTGTGCCATCCACCAGCCAGGTGCATCTGTCACCTGAGGGCTCAGCTTCCAAGTTCCCAATATTCACCTTTGAGCAGTCAGCTCTGGTCCTGCAGGAGTGCCAGACTCCCCCTCACTCTCTCCCACTGCAGAGCAGCCACAGAGGTTTCCTTCAGAGCTCTGCTTACCCCCAGCACTCTGATCTCTGCAGTCTCGCTCCTCCTGGAGCCTTTCTTGGCCTTTCTGCTAAGTCCCAGTGTGCAATGCAAACGCTGGCAGAATAAAGAGCTGCTCTGAACTTTGATGGGTTTCTCTGCACTTCAAGGCACGTTCAGTGGAAGGGATGCAGTTCCTTCTGTGAAAATAAGCTTTTCATACACAAAATGGTAGGCTCATCAAGTATTTGCTCCTAATCTGCAACGTGATGGTTTTTTAGCCCTTAACTGTTTAGAGTAAAATAAAACAAGAGGACCACAACACTATTATGTTCTGTTTTCTAAGTAATTCTGGTTTTCATTATTTTAAATCATATTATATTGCATTCTGTGTGCCTTTCTGAAAAAAAAAAAAAAACTAAATAAGATTTCAAAAACCATTTAAATATATCAAAGTACTTTGCAAATAAGGTTTACATGCTCACTTTCTGTGACATGATTAGGAATCTCTCTATAAAAGCCAGAAGTTCTGGAACTGTAATTGTATCATGCCTTTCAAACCAAGTACTTCATCTTACATATTAGAATTCCTATTTTTAATAAGTCTACATTGCCACAAGAAAGGAGTGGGGAGAGATAGAAATCCAAAACATAAACTTACAGCTTTATGGTTATTTTAAGTGAAAAATGTACAAGGACCATGGTCTAAAAGTAACCAAAGGGTCTGGAGGAGGAACAAAAGAAAAAAAAAATCAGATGAAGAATCTGAATTAGCTTTTATGAAGCTTTTTCATAGTGATGCAAAATATCAGTACTTGCTCCATGAAGTTTGTTTTCTTTCCACAAAAATTAACACTTTCCATAGAAGCCTACTTGTGTATATATTTTTATTCCAATATCTGCATTTATTACTTGTTTACAATTTCCAATACTCTGCAACTAAATTTTAAGGGAAAAAAAAAGAAAAAAACCCAACTATAAAATATATGTGCAGTCATTATTTCTGTGGTCCTTGTCAGAGGTCATTACTTCTATTAAAGCCATCTTGGATGAGAATCCATAGGGTTTATATCATCTCATTTTATGAAGCCCAAGCTAACCATTTAACCAGCATCTTACAAACATATTCAAAACTGAATTCTCTGAGTTACTTAAGCAATTCAACCATTGATATAATTAATTTTGATGTAAATCTCTCTCAGGGGCTTTAATGAGCCGAGTCAGGAAAATCCAAATTAAATTAAAGAAACGTACACTAGACCTCAGAAGCTCATAAGTAATGATGTTAACAATATTTCCCCAACTCTACCTAGAAATAGCATATTAATAATAATGTTTAAAATGCAGTTAGCTCTTTAAGAAACATAGGCGTTACTCAAGAAGTCCTAGAAATATTTTTGAAATATTTAGTTCAAGTCAGGATTCTAATACAATTAGACACGATGGTTTTGCTTCTACGTTATGCACCTACCTCTCCTACTGTTCAGAAATCAGCACACAACAGTCTTGGATCCTAAAGTTCTAGAGGGGGAAATGAGGACACAATTTCCAGACCTCCTTGACTTTCCAGATTAAGTCAAAGGGTTCTCGCATGGGACCGGCCCGCTCATGGCTACACCAGCTTCCTGCACTGCAGGCTTCTTGGAACAGGGAAGAGGGACAGCTTAAGAACATAGCAAAGCAACACCCAGCCCAAAAAACAAAGCTGCCATTATGAAAAGTGTCACTACAAACTGAAGGAAAGCAGAATAAAAGGTAGAACTGAGTGCAAAGACCATAATCCATTTTAAAAACCAGTTACAAATGCTATTTTTTCCCCAAACCTTACACATGGTAAACAAAAAACCAAGATGAGTAAGGTATCACTGGTCCTATCTATAATCAGGGTAACCCAACATACACAAATGTACAATTAATAAACAGAATTGTTTCAAATCTATCTCATATTTATAAAGAATGTTCATTCCACCAAAACAGAGTCTTCACACGACCAAGAACAAGGTCTATAAAACTATACCATGTTTCAGACGACAGGCCAAACACAGGAACATCAAAAATTTGATAATTCTATTTTAGCAGAGCAGCATGATAGATGGCAGTTTTATGCTGTAACCTAATAGAATACCCTCTTTTGTCTCTCCCACCAGAAGAATATTAGACTTTAAACTAGACCTAATTAAAAATAGCAGGGGATGAGGTTTGTATCAAAGACTAGGCTCTGTGCAGACGGTGATCCCCAAACACCAGCAGAGTGCTCCTACAGCTGAGAAGAGGCCCTGCTGCCTCTGGGCAGCTTCCCACTCATGCCCTCAGGACAGGGAGGTGGTGCATGGACTCTGTCTAATGGTAAAGTAATGAATCAGCACCGCTAAGGTCCTCAGCCGAAACACCAGAAAGTTTGGTTTCAAAGAGGTGTCCAGGCTTCAGACAGCTCTGCGAGGAACGAAGCCATTAGCATTTCTCACAAGCCCTCGGCCCTCTGGCTGGCCAGCAGGAAGAGCACCCATGTGCAATCCAGGCTCTTTTGGCAAGAGCGGGGTGAAGCCCCTGCCCAGGGAGGGGTTGGAATGCCAGCCTGCCCTGACGCGGAGCACACACCGTGGCAGCCTGCACAGCTGTGGTCACCAGCAGAGAACTCCAGGAGATACTTGGAGCTGCTTCAGAGCAAGATGGGCATCGCATTGACAACAAGAAATATTCCTGCAGGGAAAGGAACAGCACAGTACACTCCTTGCAACACCAACTCCCCTCTGCAGCTCCCAGGATGAGGGGATTCACAAGGCAGCAGGCATGGGAGAGCCCAGGACAAGGCTCTCCTTCACCAGTCACCTGGAGGACACAAACATGGATGATTCCCCTGTGAGGAAGCCAAGATTCCCTGAGCTGAAAGTTTGATTTTCTGAGTAATACTCCTCTTTCACAGTTTTTCCTTTCTGGAACGCTAAGGAAAAATATTCCTCAGGCAGACAGTGAGATAAAAGCCAGAGAGCAAAATACCATGTACTTAGCCACTTTCAGGAAATACCTAACTTGTGTAGACAGTTAAACAGATGGAAAACCAGACCATGAAAGTCCACATATTAAGCAGTTTTGAAAATTTGAATTGAAAAGGACCCTTGAAATCTTCAAAAATGAAGATTCAGTAGTAAAATAATCCTGCAAGCTTTGCTGTAAAATAGTCTCCATAAAAACAACAGTCACACTGAAAGCCATGTAGCAAGTGGAAATCTATGTCTGTTTAGGGCAAATGTTACTACAGGTCTGATCAAAAAGGCCTAAACAAATTTACTATATTTACAGGATGGGATTTTCAATATAGGGGAGTAACACAAGGGAAAATCTTAACAGTTAATCTATTTCTCCCCTGCAATTCCCCAAAATAATTTCATTAAGGTAGTAGCCTGGAAAAAAAACATTGTGTTCTCTTTATTTGGTTCCTGTCTCTCTGTACTGGCACAAGAGACATGGATGAGGCAGACAGTGACCTCCAAGGGTTTCAATACTTTCCCTGTCACTGCTTATCCAGGTATGGGGAATGAGCACAGGTCCTCATCTTCATCCCCAAAATTTCCTTGTTATTTTTTCCTTCGAGCTGAGATCCAAGTAGTCATAGTCCCTGCAATCTAGTTATTTCAAACCCTGCAAGCAGAAACGTGTACCTTGCTGCAGATCTTGCCAATTCTAGTAGAAGCTGTCACACTGAGCAGGAGTGACAATCAAAGCAAAAAAACAGTCCTAACTTTTTCCACATTTCTGACGCACCAAAGAAATACTTCTCGCATATATCATTACTTTCCATCACATGCATAAGTCAGTGTGTGAGGCTGCTTCTTTATTACTGGAAACACTTTCAAATGAGAGAGAAAGGATCAAAAAGGGGCAAAATAGAAATAATAAAACATAAAAATATGGCTGTAAATTACAACAGTCTGCTCAATTTGTAGCAAATAATTCTTCAGATAAGAAAAAAATATTCCAAGAACAAACCCACTGTGTATTTCATTCCCTAGAATCTCTTGATTTGGAGTATGCAATTTCTGACCTCCCTCTTCCCAACAGAACAATTTGATATTTCAGTCCTAAAGTAATAATAATACAAACAGCTTCATTTACTTGGAGAAAACTGATGAGCCTTCATCTATAGTCAAGCTCTTTAGTGCTCAGATTTGACACAGGAGTCTACTTAAAGCTCAACAGGAGTTTGTGAATGGCTCTTTGTGTGACACACTAGCTCTAGAAAAATAATTTGCTTTTGGTTTTATTCTTCTGTTTCCACTTCACAGATGAAGTTAGCAAGAATCAAATCCTGTTCCAGAACAAGCATGTTTAAAGGTAAGAAATAACCTGGAATGCCTGCATGTGTGGAGAAGCCCCCTAGATATTTTACAAGGAAAATGTTAAAAAAACAAAAAATCAGCTATTACTACATTTCTAAAAGAATATGGGTTTTCTTCAGTTTTTACACTATCTTTCACTGAATTGGGCATTTTAACGCAGGCTACTTCTTTTCACAGGCTTCTTTTTTTTGGTCTTTAAAATCTGTAAGATTACTGAAAAACAAGGAACTTTTTCAAATCTCCTATTGTTCTAATTATACTATCCTGTTGTCACAGATAAACAGAGTCAGGAATCTCAGAAAAAAATGTTGGAAAAGCTTTCAGTACGGCACTTCAAGCAAGCCAAATGGAAATCCCACTGATGCAGGGTAGTCAAATAGTCCATCTGTATATATCCATCCTTCCCAGTTGAATTATTTCAACTGTCAGATAAAATGTCAGGAATAAAAAGTCTGAAAATAGAAATCTGATGTATTGATTGTGATACACAATCAAAGATACCAATGTTTCTGAGAGACAACTTTCATAAATTATTAATACATTTTCCTTCCCCTTTTTATTACTCACTCTTCCTAGAAATAGTAAGTCCAGTCATTGTGTTGAAAATAAAGTATTACATTTCACAATTCACAGATACTCCTGTATCTCCTGAAGTGTTATTTGCCAATTACTAACACCTCTACCCATCAATGACTCTGGTATTACCAGGCATTTTTAATATAGTAAGAAGCAACTATTTTTTAAAATATGGCCTATGTTAAAATACAAAACAAGTGTCACCTAAATATATCTTTCAGTGAAAGAATAGATTTTAATCTCAGTTGAGTGATTTAATAACAGAAAATTGCCAAGAAATCCAGGGTGAAAGCAGTATTTTATGCAAAAGACAAATGAAAAGGAGATGAATGCAAGATAACCGTGAAATGTTTGAAAGTGCAAAGAAAAAATACTCTTTTTTCAAGGACTGTTGCCTTAAATTTAGATATAATTTGACACATTGAACTCTGTGTGTCTCTAAAAGAGCAAAACAGGAAACAACCACATCCCACTCAATACACTTGAATGAGTCTTATTAAGTTGAATGATGTTTGCTTCAGGCCATAAACAGCAATACAATATTCATCAAAGCTCACCAAATTAAACTTTTCTCCCACTTGCTTACCTCTGGCCCAGCTGATTTCCCCTAAAAGTAAATCGATTTTGCACTGACAAACACAAGAGCTGATACAAAGGCTTGCTGACAAACCAAACCAAAGAAACCAGGAAAAGCCACTTCATAGCATGAGAGTATTCAATTCATGTAAATTTATAGAAACAACATTTATAGAGAAAAGTAAACTACTTAATAAGTTAATACAAATATTCTTAGAAAAAACTGATTTCTGGACACATCAATCCTTCCCTGATCAGTCTTTCACATAAATGTGTATTTTCATTTTAATGAGTTCAAATCCTTGGTAGAAGCCAATTGTCTTTGCATGTACCATTGCCTGGTTATTGTTTGACACTTCTAATGGAGTGAGAAGTAACAGGAATAATGCAGCAATAAAAACCCCACAAGTTAATGTTTTATTTCAGGTTAGCACGAGGGGGAGAAGCACAGGATTCCTGCTTATTATACAGTACCAGCACAGCAGTGCTATGAAAGGACTTAACAAAGGCATGATAGTCTCCCAAAGTATATAATGACTACTTTTTACCAAAAGGATTCCTACAGCACCAAACAAAAGAACTGTACTATAATTGAAATTGTTATTCTATATTTTAATAGACTTTCTTACCCATCCGCCAAAACACGCAAATAAACAATGTTTTTAAAAATTGCTCCCAGAACAGCAGTTAAGATTTGACCTTGCTCACTTACTGAAACTAAAAGTACACACACGAACAACAAAACAGCACCTCTGAAGTAAGTGTTGCTAGCAGAAAAACACAGCAGATGCAGATACCATTTAGAAACGTTCCATATGATCCACAATGTGATTTTCTATATTAAAGTACAGTTTTATACCAATTCTGCAAAGAAGTATGATTTGCAATAGCAGTAAATTTTTTTCCAGTTTGCTCATATTTGAAAATGTTCTGCTAAAAATCACAGCTCCTCAGTTTATCTTTATGGTTGACTGGGGCTGACAAATTCAGTGGGGGTTACATATCATTAATATCACAATAAAAGGACATGCATTAGTGTGTATAATTATTGAAAATATTTTTATTAAACCAATGGGCTTTTGATTTTTCCACAAAGGGAAAAAACCATGCTGAGGGCTGTAAAATAAAGGCTGAAATACACAATTACTAAAGAGCAAATACACCATCAGGTGCAAGGGTGATGGAAAGCATCCAGAACCTTCACATCCATAGAAAAGTAGCAAGCAATTATCCTTAGCCTGTGCAAGGTGACAGAATGTAATGCACATTATGCTTTCCCAGACACAGGTTGTACCAATCCACTGCTCAAGAGACCTTCAAAAGATCTTTAGAGCTTAGGTGAAGTTAAAACTGAAACCAAAAGGAGAACCAAACATGATGAGATCCACTAATAGAGTCTGGTAACTACCCAGAGGGTTTGCCCACTAGCCAGTTAAAGATGGCAAACATTGGCCAGAGGGGCATTGAAGAAAATAAATAGTTTTGAATATGTTACATGTAAAGCTTTAAATATGATACCTCGACTTGGTCTTCCATTATCATTCTCCCTACTGGGTATTTATTAGACCCTGATCATTTTCCTGTAATAAATGTTGAAATCAAAAGCCTTTAGATATTCCATTTTTGATATCACTTTTATGTAAAGCATGCACTATTTCATGGTGTCAAAAAAAAAACAAAAAAAAAAAAATTGGATTACATACTTCCAACATTTTACTAGGTAAATTCAATCCTAATGCCAGGCTTACTCTTTTTAGTCAAAAATTGAAGGAAAACAAACAACAAGCGTTGTTTGGCGTACATCCATGAAAAACACTACAGTGAATTTTTTGTTTTAGTTTTTCCATCAATAAATTCTACTCTATGTTCTCTGTCAATAATGTACAAAAGAGAAGTCAAAAGAATACAATCTCTTTGAGAACAGGACTTTGTGTGTGGGGGGGAAAAGACTAGCTTCCTCCTGTACTTCTGAAAGTCCTCGTGTATTTGGCTTCCTCCCGTAAGGCATCTTTCAGAGTTCATTTTAAGTCCACCTTCCCTAATAATAAACCCAGTGTTTGGAAATCTGCAGCAATACATTTTGGCATGAGTACATGATTAGCTACATGTTTGCACACTGTTGTATTATGACCTTTTCAATATTATGGTGATCAAACACTTTTCAAAACCCTTGGCCTTGACATACATGTGTATGCTGATCACCTCATGAAAACATACTAAGATGGAACCTTACTTTTCTCCTTTCATATACTCCAGTCTCCCTATAGCAAAATTACAGACATTTTTGGCTTTAGTAAAACACTGAAGTACTCACGAAAAAATGTTCAAACAATGGCTTTCACCTCCAGGTCTGGAGCACCTGGTGATCGGTGAATCACTCCTTAGCCCACAAAAAACAAATTATGAAAATCAAGAAGTGTTCATGTGCCAGGACGCATTCGCTGCCAGGAAGTCCTATTTTCCCTAGCACACTCCAAAGGTCTCTGTAAATCAAAGAAAGCTAAAAAATGTTCTGAAAGAAAAATGTTCTGAAAGGCTATGACAAAATTCTTGTATAGAAAGGCCTTGCAATTTTGTGCTTGCAACACCATGTTTAAAAAAAAAAAAATTAAAAATAAAAACAAAAGTTGTCTCATTTTCTACTTTCCAATTAATAACCTAACCTGGCAAATCCAGGAAGAATCCATTGCAGCCCAGCTTAGAAGCAAAGATACCACAAATACAGTTATATTTGTTCCTCAATAACTGGAAGTGCTGTCACATCAGTGTAACTCCACAACCTGCCTTCAGTAAAGGGATACAGACAAAGATTGCTATGGACACAACCCTAGGGCAGAGATTGTGAAATTACCGAGGTATCTGCTTCATCTACCTTTTCTCTTGGACAGGTAAGCTTTAATATGAAATTATTTGATAGTATGTTTACATCTCCACATAAAATGTTCAAATTATATCACTTATAATATATACCAAGGCAAGCCAATGTTTCATAGTGCCTGTAACAGGTTATTAAGAGACCAAATGCCCATGCAAGTGACTTCAAAAATTTATAAAACATAGAACAGAAACTTATATTCTTCAATTCTAGTCCTACATTTTATTCAGCAAGGACATCACTCACATTCCTTAAACCACAATTTGAAAAACACCACCTGCCTCAGTATGTCAGAAATTTGGTCCCTGCATTTCTTATTCTGTGCAACCATTTCTATCTTCAAGCAGTTCACAACATTTGCAGAGTTCAAATACTATAAGATGCATACAAAATGCATCCCAAAAAAAGCAAAGAAGAATTTGAGTCATTATTTCCAAATCAATATATTTTATTTCCCACTGATTTCAAACAATGAACCCTTTAAGAAGGTTAACAAAAAGGTACTTGACCAAAAATTTCTAAGACCTCTTTTAAGATTTGTGAGAAAAATTTAGGATCAGAGGAAAACAAAATTTGTCTCCAAGACAGTTTTTGAGAGTCCACATCCAGCAGAGGGATTGTGTAAAGAGATGAAAAACTGTCTAACATCATCATCACGATATGATCATATGAATAGGGGAAACAAAAACCCAAGATACTTTTCAGAAACTGCAGTAATATAGTTGGAGGAAGTATTTACCAGCCGGGCTGATGCGAATATCAAATTAAACTTAACTGATCAGAAACTTTAAAGAAGAGTCTGCTGAAAATGAATACGGAATGGTTTTTACTTATAGTGTTATAATTAGCTGTTCAAAAATAATTCTTCACAAGATGCTGTTTCATACTTGGCATTATAGTGAAGCCCACAGTCTGCATAAATGATGTCATAGGCACAAACAAGCCCAAAGAAACTCTAATTTTGGCTTCAAGAAGACTTTCTAGGTCAGAATCAGCAAGCAGCAGTCACAGCTAAGCTGTTTTTCAGAAATAAACTGTTTCATTGGCCATATGTATGCAAAGATGTTTTTATACATAAAATACAGTTAAAGTGTATTCTAGATAACAAAGAGCCATCAGCACGAGCCCCAGTCTGCACACGTTGCACTCCTGGGACACTCTGAGCAGGAGTCAGAACAGTCCTTAGGAAACAGACTGATTCAGAATGCTGGTCATTTTTGTGAGTTGGAATGTATTGCTCTGATTTCTCTTCAGAATAGTAAGACACAAGTAAGTCAGGCATTTCTCTGGGCAAAAACAGCACCATAGAGATGAAGATTGACTGAAGGACAGAGTTATCCCAAATCGTAGCACACTGCCTGAAAAATAAAAACCACTTTTTCTAGTAATATGTCCTCACATAACTACAAAATTAATACCAGACAAAAAGCAAGGGGACAAGTTTCTCAAGACTGGCATCTCCCGAAGATAATAACTGATCATTTTTCAGCAAAATCACCAGTGAATGACAGCTAAAACCACTGCCTTCCTGTGGCAGTCAGAAACAAGACTTGGCTCATTTCTAGTTTGCCCTAACAAGCATCCCATGTTTTACTTGAACTGGCTGGTTTCCACATTCGAATGCCAACAAAACAATGACCAAACATCTCCCAGTTAAATCCCATGGAAAGCCAAGACAAGAATATTTATAGACTAGAGCTAATGCCAACATCAGGGCATATGGCTCAACAGCTCATGGATGGAGACCAATTTTTTATTTTAATTCATAGAATCATTAAGATTGGAAAAGATTTCTAAGATTATTGAGTCCGAACTTTGAACACTATCTTGTCAACTAAATTAACTCTAAATGTCACATCCAGTCATTTCTGGAACATGTCCAGAGATGGTGACTCCACCATCCACCTGGACAGCCCATTCCAATTGTTGCAGTGAAAAAATTCACCCTAAGGTCCAGCCTGAACATTTCCCATTGTAGCTTGAAGCCATTTCCTCTTGTCCTGTCCCTGGCTGCCTGGGAGAAGAGGTCAACCCCACCTGGCTACACCTCCTTTCAGGGAATTGCAGAGAGTGATACCATCACCACTGAGTCTCCTTTCCTCCAGGCTAAACAAACACCCCCAGCTCCCTCAGCTGTTCCTACATGACTTACTCTCCAGACCCTTTGCCAGCTCTTTTGCCATTCTCTGAACATGCTCCAGCACCTCAGCGTCTTCTGAGCAGTGCCGAGCCCAAAGCTGGACACAGAACTCAAAGTGTGGCCTCACCAGTGCTGAGTACAGAGGGACAATCACTGGCCTGCTGCTGCTGCTGCTGATCACATCATGTTTTATACAAGCCAGAATGCCAGTGCCCTCTGTGGCACACTGCTGGCTCATGTTCAGCCAAGTGCTGAGGAGCACCCCCAGGCCCTTTTCCACCAGGCAGCTTTCCAGCCACTCTCCCCGTAGTGATGCACAGGGAAGGGTTGTTGTGAGCTAAGTGCAGGACTCAGCATTTCATTGCCACAGTCCATACAGAACTCAAAAGGGCTGGCTGAACCCTCTTTCTACCTTAAGTCTGAATTTTCTTCAATAGCTAAGTCTGAATCATGTCCCTCAAACTCCTTATAATAGGTTATAGTCTCATAAATTTTGAGAGAGGACATTAACCCCCATATATCAAGATATGTGAGTTTCAGCATTTCAAGTTCCTTACTCTCAAAATCTCCCTAGAGAGCAAATATCATTAAGACTAAAAGGAAACTACTGTAATTTAAAGAGACAACAAACGTTGTAATATTTCAAGAAATACAAGTCCAGTACTCTCAGTAATGTTTAGTATAAATAAAAACTGCAGATGAGAAAAAATAAATCCAAAAAAAATGCCAAGCAGAATTCCCTGCTGTTTCTCCTGACTCCTTCCAACTGCATTTGCAGCTCAAATCCTTTCCACTTGCACACCCACAGGAACAAATATGAAACCCACACCCTCCACAGGCTGTCCTTGCCTCACTCCCTGTAACCTTGCAGGCCAGACTCCTTGCAGCACCTTCTACCCCAGAGATGGCAACAGCTGGATTCCTCATGGCATTAACTTGTCAGAGATATAAGCAAGAAGGGTCGGCGAGGGTAATGACAAAAAAAAAACCAGAAACAGAAAATTTGTTGTTGGGAAAATGCAGCAATACTACTTCTTGCCTTCAGTTGTCAAGGCTAAGTGTTAAAAGAGCTTCTAGATAACAAAGCCCACCACTGCTGCAAGTGGCAACAAGCTACACAAGACACGCATTTCATCTTTCAATTCCGGTAGGAATATTAGCTTTTCAGAACCCAAGGTTCAGCTCAAAATCTGTAACAACTTCCTCTTGAGAAGGCTCAGCCATATGAATTGTGACTCACACAAGAGAGTAAGCACAAAGTTCCAATGTATGTGAGCACATAGAAGTTTATGTGCCAAGAAAATTCAACAAAGTTCAACAGGACACCTGGCAGAGGTAGCTACTGCCATGCAAAAAGGTCAACAGAGCTGGGGCCTGTGCTTCACATGGGACAGCAACACACCAATCAGATTAAAAGGTTACTTTTCTAACGTGTCTTTCATGTAACATCTGTGTCGAAGTATTTCCTCCACAGAGCCACACAACCAGTGCAAAGTGCATGTGGAGGAGCAAGACATCAATGGGAACCTTGCTTAGGAGGGGATGCTCTGTTAGCCAGAAGACAGCAAAGCAGATTTGGTTATGCAAATCAGAGCATAACCAAACCTGTTACGTTCACAGTGCCTTGTGTATATGGAAAGCACAGGCTCTTATAATGTCAATATTGAGGCATGGGTTAAAAGATATTGATGGTCAAGAAAAAAAAAAAAACTTTTGATTATAAATTAAATTGTCTTATTTCTTCCCTTTTTTATGTGTATGCTTAAAGGACAGTAAGTTACATTTATTATGCAAAATACTTTAAATAGATCTTAATCTCATAAAACAGAAAAGACATATGTTCAAACCTAGGTTAAGCAAGGGGCAAAAATTTAGGTGAATTTTTTTAGAAGAATGATCATACAACAGCAATCATTTGGAACTATATTGCCTTCTGCATTCATTCTTGGGACCACGAAGTTTGGGGGGCGGGGAGGGGGAGGAAGAAAAATAACCTCAATAAATGCCACAAAATGTTCAAAAAATCCAGGGCCTCAGTTAATCCTTCTGGGTTAAGACAGTCCTGCTGGTTCCTCTTTTCCTCTTTTTCTTTTCTGCCTGGAAATGCTGATTTGTTTCTACATAGAAAAGAACATAGCTTCTTGAAAGACCTCAAATAACTTAATGAAGTAAGGCATGGTGACTTTTATTTGTTTTCTTAATCTTTTTTCCAAAACAAAATGTTTACAGTCAAACTGCCTGATCACTCAACAAGCTTCCCTCTGCCAGCAGTTTTCACTAATCCAGATGAACAAAAACCTTCCAAGTCCAAACTGTGTCAGATCTGCACCAAAGCCAAAGAGAAACGCATCAGCACTTGGCAGCCACGGCATGCACACGTATGCTATCGATGAAGTACTGCTAGAATTAAGGTAAATACCACCACACTTCTCAAGGAGAAGCCTTTGGGTTTTGTTCTCCTCCTCAGTCTCTCCGCATTATTTTAAGAAAGAAACAGCGCTACAGATACCCTCACTGTGTGCTCACTGAACTGGAAGGTCACATCCTGCAAAACAACACAGAAGCTCTGAGCTACCACAACAGCACTTACTTATCCCTCAAAGACTGTCATATTTTTATCTTGATTGCTCATCTATGGATGAGAAGTCACTTTCTTCTGCTAACTTCAAAGAGATTTAAATTTTTCATATTCTACATTTAAGAATAGTTCAGAGAATGTACACTAAAGTTGGAAAAACCAAGTGGAATACAAAACTGCTAGCATATGAGATGCAGGCTATTTATTTTTGTCATACTGGCACTCTATACTGGGACAGCACCAGTGTATTTTTATATATGTATCACCATATTCTTATCCCATCTGAAAACATTTCTGAAAGTAGTAAATTGTCCCTACAGTACTTTTAGAATGAATCACTGTCCTGATCAGCTTTTAAAACTTAAAACTGTCCTTGTCATTTAATAGAAGCAGAAAGACGCAACCTAAAAATATATAATTCTTCCTGAGTTATCAAAATATTTCAAGTTATAAAGAACCATGTCTGCATTGCACTGATGCAGGTAACTTCCCTGTACATGGCATTGATAGCACTGGTGCCTGCTTGGGGATAAGGGAGAAAGATCTGGAAGTTAAAAATCTTGCAGACAGCATTTCAGAGCTTTTCACATGTATAAATCAAAGAGGTTAACGAGATCATATTACCATTCATTTCATTTTATTTGCAATGGCTTTAGATCAATATAGAAACTGCAACCCACCTAACTAAATCTATACAGTGCTTCCCAAAGAGGCCATGAATGTATCACTGCTGACTGAAACTGATTCCCTGCACACACACATGCCCACACAGCACAAAGTCGGGGTACCTCAGAATATGAACTGTATATTTAGAACACAAACCATGCCTGCATTACACACTGCCAGCTTCTCGCCTACTTTGAAGAGTGCATTTAATTCCTTTAAGTGACTCAGCTGTCTTCAGTGCCATTCAAGAAATGTCTTGTCTTTCAGCATTTTTCTCTACCATTAACTGAAATTTTCTGATAAGGCTTCTGGGAGAGGCCTGCAGACTGACCTCCCATGGAGCCCCTACTCCAACTCAGTAATTAAAAATTTAAATAACACATTCTTACATCCACTTCCAACTTATTCTAATTTACATTTTATAGTAGTTATCAAATGGACAAGCATCATGATCCAATTACACAGCAACAGAAAAAGAAAAGGCTGAACAATTATTATTATTCCCAGCAGCCTCATCTGGGCACTAACCTCACAGTATTTAACAGATAAGCCTTGGTACAATATACTTGACATTTACATTTTCAAATGTATGTTCTATCCAACTGCCCTCAAAATATTGGTTTAATTAAGATATAGGACATTACTGCTCACAATCACTTCACTAAAAAGGCATATGTTACATAGTCCAATAACCAGTATAATATAATTGAGCTCTGTCACCTGGAAAACCATTGCTTAACTAGAAGAAAAATCAATATTCCCTTTTCTCACAATGTTTTCCATTTCACTCTGAAATCAAAGCTGCACCAGAAATGCATACTGAACACAGTCAGCAGTTCCAGAGGAACATAAAGGATACACTCAGATTTATGCATTATTTTAGAGCAGGGGGTTTATTAACAATAATTCAACATCTAACATGGCATTTAATAAGGATTTAAGCTATTTATCTCTCCCAGTGAACAAAGACAGAAGTTACTGAAAGCTATTATCAATATGAAGAAAAAGCAACACTGATACCCATTAAGCACAAAGAAAGGCAAACATGACAAAAATGAAGAGAAACCAAAGGTCAATATAATAGGATGGAAATCAAAATGCAAAATATGCATTCCAATAATTCCTGGTGCTTTAGGTGCTGAAACAATGCTCTGCAGAAAGTGGCTCAATTCACAAGGTCATATTAAAATCATAAATCTTTCTTATAATGAAAAATGCATACAGTGGAAAAATGTGCAAGTTGCTATTTCTTTCTGTATGTCAAAGATTTTTTCAGCAAATTTTATAGGTTTAGCCCTGTCCTAAACAAGCAGCATTAAAAAAAAAAAAAAATCACTCTAACTTTGAAAAAAACCAGCAACAATTCATTGTTTTAGAAAAACAATTGGTTTTCCTCAAAAAAAGAAAAAAGTTAAATGTCACAAAACACAAAGTAAATTAAATAACTTTGGCAATAAAGGATGAATGTGTTTTGCATAGAGGCACAGGCCTTTATTTTAATGAAAGCTCCTAAATATCAGAAAAACACAAGCCACTTTCAATTGTATGTATTGACTGATAATGACGCCAAATTAGCTCATTTAAACAAACTCCATTTGTGAACTAACTTGTGCATTAGAGAAAATTAGAAAAAAAAATAAAAATTGTCATACTGTGCATGTGATAATGGGAAGTTCTCTAGCACAAAGACTTGGGGGCTCCAGACAATGATTATCTCTGCCTCACAAAGTAAAGCCACTGATTTAAAAATATTCTAATCCCGCCTTCTAGTTTTTAAATTATTTAAGACCTTATAATGTTTCCAGCTTAAATTTGGATTCACTTGATTTCTAGCTTTTAGCAAGAGAGCATTTCCATACATCCATTTCCTACTGCAGTAGGAGCTCTCACCAATGGATCCTTCTCTGAAACACAGACACAGAACTCTCCCCCATGTACCATCTCCTATCCACCTTCCAGAGGAACTCACAGAAATGATGACTCTAAAAATTTCTACCCTCTGATTTTAGTGCAAGGAAAAGTCCCCAAATTACCTTTACTGAAACCTGTTGAGAAAGCAGCAGAATTAAATTTTGCCTTTGCTATATGTGAGCATTCTAGACATGAGAATCTACAAACACATCCACAACTAAGTATTAACTTTTTGAAACAAAGACAAAGAAGAACAAATGGATAACAAAATCTTGTTCAAGTATATTAAAAATACTCCTGAAACTTCATTATCACTCACTGTCATACCAAAAACTGAATTCTATGCCTGATGTTCAGCATCTTAAAGGGATTATTTTTTTATTTGGTTTCAATTGGGGCTTTTTTTTTGTTGTTACTGCTTTTTTGTTGGGGAGTTTCTGGGGTTTTTGAGGGTCAGCAGTAACGGAGATCAGAAGAGGTGAAAAAGAGGTCTGAAATATTAATTCAAATAATCATTAGGGTGAGTAAAGGGAGATGAAAACAGAAGTCATCATTCCTTCTGAAGCTTTACCTCCATCTTCACTAACAAATAAACAAGAGACCGCAATAATCGCCAACTCCATTTTCATCAACACAGCCTGTCAATCCCACCCTTCCCCTACCACCCAAACAATCAGCCTCCAGTACTGAACCCCATAATCCTGGGATAAATGCTCTAAAATGATGCTAACAGCTCATAGCAAACACTGCAAAAAGACCCACTCTGCACTCAGCCTAAAGGCAGCAGGCAGAGGCTTGGGCACACCTGCTCTTACAAAATGCTGGTGGCTCCTCCAGTAGGGCAATGGCCGGACTCATTACAGAGCCAGCAGAAAGAAACAGAGACAAACTCAGAAGAAAATGAGACTATATTCAACTCACTTCCCTCTCGATTTTACTCTTGAGAATATTTTTGACTCTGCTTCCTCACTGTTAGCCTTACCCAATCTACAGACTGTCCCCAGAGAATTTCTCTTATTAATACACGTAGGAGGTTTTGTATTTTCTGCTGGGATCTCATTCAGAGCACAACTTTGTAGTGAAGCTGCATTAGCAATTACTGACATGGATGGTTTTAATCCCGGGCGGGCTGTGTTCACACACAGTCTGAACAACCCAAAGAGCATAATGAAGAATGCATATTTTTACTTTGCCACAATAATAGATTGATCCTTTCTTAACACACGAATATGCCTAATCTGCTCTCCTGAAACCTCGTCTCCATGGTGATACTTTCAGGAAAGATTTGGCTCCTTACCATTGCCAAGTTACCTGGCTAACTTGATAGTGTTTTGACTTTGTAGTATTATAAGCATGTATTTTCAAAATATTATTTCCTAATAAGAAACGATTAGACTGAAAATTGCCCAGATACCTGCACAGTTTATCCACAGCTGTGTTCAAACATACAGCCACCTGCAGCATCAACAGAAAGAAAGGAAACCAGCTAGGAAATCAATGCAGAGTCAAATTAGAAAGAATATAGCAATGTTATACAATGTGAAGTAGTGTTCAACTCAAAAATATAACGGGGATTGTGACAGTACAATGTGGGGAAAAAACAGAAGTGTAAGAAGACAAAGACCACACTTCTGGGATCTTGTTTTCTTGACACCCACACTTGTCTAAAGACAAGCTACAGGAGACAATGGTGGCACCATAAAGTACTAGAGGTATTTCCTTCCTTAACACTATATCATATTCATAATAAATATATTTTTTTAAAAGTCTGCCAACTGTTTTCCTGTAACAGCTCCAAAGGATGATGCCGTAAAAACTGCTTTGTTTAGAGGACTGTATTGGGTTTATTACTAGAGTCTATCTTTTATATGAAAAGTCAGATTTGATTACTTTGAGCATGCAAAAAATTCAGACAAGGATGCAGTTCAAAAATATCTAAGTCTATGGGCATCAGAATAATTCAATTATTAGCAACACAAAACATGCTTTAATAAATAATATTACTTGATTCTGACTTGTATCAAAATCTTAGTGAAAACTAAACTGAGTATTAAATTATTTCCTGCTTATTCACATTTGCCCTTTTATTGCTCTGTTACTACACTGGAACCACTATAGTTATACTATTAATTTTCTACTGTGTTACTGTATGAACTATCCACAAGAATTTTATAGCTTTACAGAAGAACTTTTGTGCAACTTTTAATCTGATTCCTTGCTCTTGAAATGTAAAGATGATAAGTTCAGCACAAAGTAAGGAAAATAAAGCAGGGTCCCATGTCAACAACCTCCCCATACAAGTGCTTGTGTGTTAAAGAGAGAGGTAGGAGCTCAGGGATACAAAGATTTAAGGCCCTTGAAAGTATACTAAAGTCTATTCCAGACTCACAGGAGAAAATATATGCATTTTCAGCATATTTAATAAGTGTAATAATTGAAATGCTTAGAAGCTAGAATGATTAAAAGCCACATTTATCCTTTCCAGCACATTAGTGTACAATTACAGCTGGTCTAAAAATAGGCAAAGTTACTCATAGCTGAAAAGATAAAAAAATTGAGTAACTTGAGTGACTTGGGTTATTTTTAGGCCAGTTTTAAAAAGATCAGGAGTTCCACTAGATGAGGGAAAAATGTAATTGCTGTTGGTAGTCAAGCAGACATATTTTCTTGAACTGAAGATTAAAGCTGGGAACTTATAAAAAATTGTTTTAAATAGATCATGAAAAAATCTCCGATTTATGCAACTTGTCAATAAAAGACAAGTTGATTAACTCATCCAAGAATAGTAACACTTTCTTTTTGGAAGCTATGCAAGCAAATTAGAACTCACACTTTGAAATGACTGTTCAAAAAAAATGATAGTGTACATTTTCTCTATATCTAATGAAACAAAATGTCTGTTTATCTATATTAAAGCATATATAGATAAAACAAACTTGCAATGAATTAACATAATCTGCAGAAAAACTCAATTTTCTGCCTGGCATGTGCAGGTGAATACATAGAACAGATTGATATCTCCCATTGCGAATGTGGCTCAGTGTCTCTAAGCAACCTTGCTCCATCATCTTCTGTGACAAAAAACAAGTGAAGAGTTTGAACTGCAGTCTGATAGAGCTGTGAATACTAATGACTAACCAAAAAAAGAAAAATCTCATCTCTCATTGAGTTGGGAATGGAACAAAAAGAAGCCATAATTACAAAAACACTTATTAAACTGAAAATTCAAACAATTAAATATAATTGTGTCTTCAGTGATTATCTAAGAAATGAGAATTCAGATTTCAAACAACCAAATCAGGTAATTATTTCTTTCATATGCAGCGCATAATATCCATGAACATATACATTCCCAAAATCTGCAAGCACACAACTAGAGATGGCAACATTTCCTAGCCACAGAATTTATTTTAATCCTGTTACCAGTTCTGAAAAGCTGACCCACATCAGCGGGAAATTAGTTGCTCTGACCTCACCAGCCAGGTTCAGCATGGACCATCACACAATAGTATTGAAAATGCAAATGCTGAAAGTAAATACTGCTATTCTGCCCGAAAAGTAGCTTGAAGTTACATAAATATTACTCATTTTCAGGAATTGCATTCTGACAGACTTGGAGAAACTACAAGAGAGAGTAACAGGTCAGAAATTTGCCTACTGTTGCTTATTCACCCACTCTGAATTTTGTCTAATACACAGGAAATATGTAAAAGGGGGAAGGGAATCTCCATGTGTCTTTTTACAATCACTGGGGGAGGGGAGGAAAATGCACGTACCAATTCGCAGTAAAACTATGCAATTAGCAATTCAACAAAACAAAACCCTATTCTTCAAAAGAGCAGTAATTATACTGCTTAAGGCACTAAAAATGTCTCACAAGCAAGTGAAGATTTTTCCAGAAAATAAAGTAGTTTGACAGTTTCCTGCTTAGTAGAAATCAGAAGAAAAATCTGACTACTGCCATACCTCCTTGGCCTAAAAAAGATGTATCAATTACTAATATTTTGGGTTTTTATGGATAAAATTTCTGTGTTTGACTCTATCTAAATTACAGGCTCCTCTCTACTAGTGTAATTTGTCCAGGACAAAATGATAACAAACTACACACCGTCAGTAGTTTCAACATTTTCTGAAAAGGAATTTGAAATCTTACTGCCAAGTATAGAAAGCAAGAAGAGCAAGAGAAAAATATAACAATTACAGACAGGCAGGTTAATTTTCATTCCTATGTCAGAACACCATGGTGCTGTTGCAATTCAATTACTGGGAGATGCCTCTGCCAGAGTTATGGTGCAAACCAGACCAAAAGCCAAAGTCAACAGTATGGCTTCTATTTAACAGTAAATGTGAAACAGAGGAAGAAAGGAATAGGAAATCAGAGGGAAGGGCGTGCCAGAAGAGGAAGAAAAGAAAGGAGACTGAGAGAGACAGATTAAGTAGAGAAAGATACCACCAGTCATGGATCCAGCAGCATCCAGCTGGTCCTTCTTTCACTCTGGGCTTCTCGGTGGTGACAGTCCTAGAGATGCTCTTCCTGGGGCACCACCTCCATACAGCCCAAGTTCCAGGTATCTATGGAGCACAGATGCCAGATGGGGAATTTTTATCCAGATGTATTAACCAGGATGTGCAAACGAAACCTCACCTCTTGTCAGGCTTGGAATTTGTGCCCTTCTGTTGCAAATTCCTCTCTTCTGTGCTTATCTCACATTCCTGAGGTGGTGGCTTATCTCATTGCAAGTTCCTTCTTGTGGCTCTTACAGTGTTGGAGGCAACTGTGGTCTTTAACTCTCTGACAGGTGTCCACAGGGTTGACAAGAGCTGACAAGGTACAAGCACTACTCAAGAGTCTCAGCACTGTCAGTGCTCACAGTGCTCACCTTCCCCTACAAGGACTGGGCAGATGTGTGCAGCTCTTAAAAGTTTTTCACAGAATACTCTGAGTTGGAAGAGACCCATTAGGAATTTCAAGCATGTCATAAAATTTAACTATATATACTAACTGATCTCAAGAAGAGGGGAGAAGGGGAGATCTATATGAAATTACTTAGTTATAAAGTGCTAATAACGATTACTAACAAATTAAATACTTTTTACTCCCCCACAACCTCCCTTAAGTACTTTCTGTTTAACATATCCTAGATGATGTGAATGCCTCCATGTTAACCTTGCAGATTGAGCCTTTGAGCCTGGCTGCATCCCAGGCACTCTCAGCCAATGCACCAAACAGAAGAAGCAGGAGATTTGTTCAAATCACAGATGTTGTGCTGCAGCTTTTTTAGAGGCTTTGCTTCTGCTCAACTGATATTTTTAAGAGACAGGATTTAAGGACAGTCACAAAGTAGCTAAAAATGGATTTTGCATACACAAGATTTGCCCATGGCCTGAAAATTCAGACTACTGTATTACAAAAACTTACAAGATATAGTCCTAATACCATCAAGATGCTTTTTTTGGAACTACTAATAGATTTTTACCAGGTAGCAGAGATTTTCAGTATATTTTCTACAGCACTATGTAAGACAACAAAGCATTCTGCTGATGTAAGAACATGAAAACATAATTTCAAATGTATGATAAATTAAAAATGAGAAGCTCAGGAAGAAATATATATATATATATATATTTGAACTAACAAAATTACACATCAAAGACTTACATAAAAAAAACTTACTTCCATCGCAGTATCACTAAAGCGCATATCAAAATACTCAAAAATGCTCACAAAGAGCAAAAATATCAGCAATTTATGAAAAAGTTCCTTTACATTTATTAGTTTTATGCAACATTACCTAGAGATTGATATATAAGTTATCATATTGATCTGCTCTCCAAAATTGAAAGCGACACGGACTGGAGAGAGAGAACGCACAATGAATTCATAAACTATGAAATCACAACCTCATTACCATTTTGCTTTTCCCATACTACATAGGATTGTTCTGATAGCAATAGGGACTCCAGCCAAGGAGCCACAAATCTGGCTCTAAGGGTGCAGTCAGGTTTTCTGGGATATAAATGTGAAAGAACAAACTAGCGACTGGACTTCTAAAACATTTCGTTTCCCATAAAACATCTAATGAAGCTGTCTAAAAGAGAAAGCTTTGCTAATAAAATTATAAATCACGCTTTTGGTTCCAACAGGGGTCACTTGTAAGGCTCTCCACATCTCGCAGAAGAGACTTACTTCTACGGAAACGGTGTTATCTTTGACAAAGTGATGTTTTAAGAAGCATCAATAAAACAAGCTAGTCAGGATTTGAAGTGATAGATAACTTTTATTAGACTACCCCGTTGTTAATAATAACAACAATAATAATGATGCTTTAGTGCAGATAAATCCTTCCTCAAGTGTGAAGCAAAACCCAGGCTTTTAATAGAATATAGAAAATTGCATAAGTATAAATAATCCTCACTTCTCATTTTTAATTTCTGTGTAGAATAAAGAAGGGATTTTTTTCCATTAGGTAAATTTAATTTTGTAACACTTCATTAGTCCAAGTAATGAACAGATCACGCAAGAGTACACAAGAAAGCTTAAAAAAATTATAAAACTTTTCCACAAGGTTTTTTACTTTTCCACACTTGAGCTCAAGAAACATTTGGACAATACTCTGTTGTACATGGGGATGGGGCTCTGCAAGGCCTGGAATTGGACTCTGTGATCCTTGAGGGTCACTTCCAACTCAGCATCCTCTGTGACTCTGTGAACACAACCTGGGAACCTTACCCTGGGGCAGGAAGCCATCCTCCACCCCAACTGTTTCCCATCTCTTTGGTGAGGTCCAATTGTTCTTCTCTCCACAATATGCAGAGCTCTTGGACATGGACACACCTCATGGGAAAAATGAAATCACAGGGCAGCCCTCCACCTTCCTCTCCTGTACTGTGACTCACTAGAGATGGCAAGCAAGATAGGATTAACCAAAGAGGCTCAACTATGTCTCGCAGTTAGGAGATAATCACCAATTACTGCTTCAGACAAATCTGATTTAGCTGTACTGAAGAATTGTATGAGGGGGAGAGAAAGGGGGAAAGAGACCTTAGGATTTTGATAAAGCAAACTGATTTTCCGCTAAGAAAATCAAATTTTATACTTGAAGTGTTCTCTCCTGATTAATACCACTGTATTTTCTAAAGAAATTCTCAACTAAATTGAGTTATTGATCAATTTGGGGTTTTATTTAATTCACTGCTGGCACTCATTTCTCTTTATCTAAGTATTTATATAATAAAAATAATAACAAATGGTCATCACCATGAAAGCTGAGTGCTTTACAAATTCTAAGAGGAATGTAATAAATTACTTCCTTGTTTCATTGAAAGCCTTGTCTAAAGCAAGTTTCTCTACAATTAGATGTATAGACAACAAATAAGAAATAGACATGGATTTGCATTGTTTGATAAGAAATATCTCGTTTAAAAACATAATTTATTTCTAAAAAAAAAATCATTACACCCTTAATTTTACTTAAATTTTACCTTAACTTTTACTGCATATCTTCACACTGTAAAGAACAAAAGGAAAAGCAAGAGATATTTGGGGTATTCTAACAGCTGTTCTTCATAAGATTGAAAGTAAAGCAAATATTTAAGGGAAGAATTTACAGACTACTATTACAAGCCAGTTGTTCCAGATAACTTCCTATAGGTATCACACTTACTCTCAGCCAAGTGATCTGTGACTACCTCATCTGTGAGCAACAGAGAAGCCGTGGATGCTACATTCCTGAAAGTGTTCTACATCACATTTAATGGGGCTGGGAGCTACCTGGTCCAGAGAAAGATGTCTCTGTCCATGGCTGCGATTAGATTACCTCTGAAAGTTCCTTCCAGCCCAAACTATTCTGTGATTCTATGATTTTGCTTCATGACAAGATATTTTCAATTTCTACGACAGCGAGAGCCTTTCAAAACCACTGGTTGTTGAGAAAGACTGGAGGGTCCACCAATCCCATGAGGAAAGAGCAGCCCAATACCTGTCATCGGCACTGCAGGGTCGAAATTTGGGTCAGCAAAGAAAAATAACACCTTTAATGAAAGTATAGAATGTTTCCAATTGTCCACAGAGATGTTCACTTCGTCCTCTCCATGTTGATTAAGATCTTTCAAAGGTGGACTTGGCAAAAATGATCCTCCCAGACATAACCAGTAAATACACTCATCATCAATCCACCACTGGGCTAAAATTTCCTCAGGAATTATAAACAGTATTATAATCTTAATTGTCTCCTCAAAAACAAGCAAAAAAATAAGAAGAATGTTTTAAAGAAGAGTATGTAATATAAAACAAGATTCCACAGGTAGACCTTTAATTTCATTATGTTCTGATGCAACACATATTTATCAAATTGAAGAGGATGAGTAAACAGCAGCAGATTCACTGACTGAACGAGATGGGAAGATCTATATGAGGGCAAAATCATCTCCCAATTCTAAAATAGGCTTTAATATACTTCTGTAGCTTTTCTGCTCTGTTCTCTGTGCCCAGGGTTCTAACATACTACCGAATGTTATACATACAAATGTTATACATAGGTACAAAAACCTATTATCATTTTCACCAGACACATAATTCCTATTTATGATACACAATATTGTGTATCATCTGTAATCACCAATTTAGATTATGAAAACCCTCAAGCAGTGGAACAAATAAATCACAGAATAGGTTAGAGCTATTAGAAAACATTAATTCTATTCTCAAAGCTAAATCACATTTTGCAATTTCTATCAATGGATTTGAATGGAACCTTGAAATGATTAATGTTTTATCAGAGATAGCCCGGGCAGCATACACAGAAGCTGCCATTTAGAATTTAATGCTGGTGATGTGTTAGTGACCTAGTAAAAACTGATAGACTTATCATCAGTCCCAGCACTGCTGAGCACAACAGATTGCAAAAGTAAACCATGGATTTGTAATTAAGTCTGCAAGCTAGAAGGCTCAATATTTGGTGGCTGACGTGAGGTACTGCCAGCCACAACTCCGTAACAGTCCCAGTAGGCTTGTGCCAGGGAAAAATTCCCTTGTAATTGGCATCAGCATAATTGAAATGTATGCCTGTAACTCAGGTGCGCGAGCCAAGGCTCCCTCTGCTGTCGGATGAACTTTTGGGAACAAAGGCTCAGAGCCCACCCCAGCAGTGCTCTCTGTTTACTGTCTACTCATGTCCTCACACTCCCAAAGAAGACTTAAAACTGTTCATTGTGCAACTATTCCTGTTAGAGCTCCCTGCCCAAGAGGAAGGTTGCTCAGAAGAAAATGTCTGACTTCTGTCCAAGCACCTGCTACAAGAAGGTAAAGAAGCAGCATTTTAATTACAGAAGTGTAGTATCAGTAGCCCAGGCTGGCAGACAGCTACATTAATTGTAAATTACTTAAAAATACGGTAAAACAAAGATCAGGACAGTATCCACATCTTCTGATCTTGAGTATCTATAACAGACCTTTCCTAAAAGTTGTATTTAAACAGAGCAGCCAAGCTGCATAGTGGATAGCAATCTGGCCAACATAAAGAGAGAATGAAAAACAGTGAGATGTTACAAGCAGTGGAGTGTACTTGGAAGGAAAAGGCAAAATTTAAACATGTAAAAATAAGATGTGATCCTATATAATAGCATTAAAAATAAATTGAAGTCTATAAATTCTGAAGTAAGCAACCTGAAGAGGAACAAGACATCTCCAGTGAGCTATGCAACATTTATTACAAGCCTCAACAAAGCATCCAATAGTGATGCAAGCCACGGCTCTTTTGCAACCTTTAGAACACATTGTGAAGGATTCTTTACAACTAATTGGTGGTGGTCTGATTGGATCATTTAAGGAAAATACAGACAAATGTATATACACAGAGTATATAAAGAGAACACGTGGTGTTCTGGTAAAGCCATTCGTGGATAAGATTATTGTTAAGAATAAAAAACTGTATTTTATTTCAATTAACAATGCTTTCTTCCTTTTCTGCATCAAAAACAAAACAAAATTTTCTGTAAGGATTTATTATGTCTTACCCCAACACAATGTGAGACTATTTTGCCTGAATAAGAAGAAAGAAAGTCACATCTAGAAGATCTTTATCAATTTCTCACATACAAGCAACTTGTGTTTGCATTACCAGTGCACAAATATTTCTTCAAAATCAGTGGTAAATTTACCATACATTTTCTCTCCCAAAAGAAAAGCTTTTCTACATGAAAGCACAGAATGGGCTTCCTTTTGTTTTGTGTTTGCCTGAAACTGGCATATTTTTAGTTTTTCAGTGTTTTCAGTAAAATTTCTGTTAGTTCTTTCTCCCTTCAATGGAACTAGAGATTAAATCTTGTCACTTCTCTAAAGGAAAAAGCAAATTGTTCTCAAACAAATAACTTCATATATAGTGCAAAAGGCCCTATTAGGAAAAAAAAAACAAAACAATAAGAAGAGAGAATAATCATGGAAAACATCTTCCCCTTTAAAACAACACTACAGCTGTGTTGATCTCATTGCTCTCACTACTTCTAAAATCCCTTCTCCAAAGAACTATGTAAGAAAGCTTACAGGAAATGGTAGCAATAAAGTTTGAACTGTGTTCATTACAGAAATTTTAATCAATTGCTGCCACAATCTGGTGAGAAAAGTTAGATTTTCATTTCCTGGCATTTTCTTATCTGAAGACAGATATGGCTGAAATGCTTTAATCTGTTGAGATTTACATTTTAATCAAATAAGTGCTACTGTTCTGCTATAAGACACTTTTTTAAAAAGACCTATACTAACCATGGAGAGAAGCATGTCTTTTGCCCTTGTCAAGTGCCAGCATCAGAGGTCACAACTCAAGAAAAGAATATCATAACACAAACAGATCACAGTTCAAAAGTGAGAAGGTGAGGATTCCTCATGAACACCAAGCCCTCCCCAGAGCAAGGAGTCTGTGTCTCATAAGCTTCTGACTCAACTACACAAATCTCTTAATTTAGACCACTTTCAAAAATATACCTATAAAAAGATTACTAGTAAAGAATTCTTAGTAAGTCACTGTTTCATTCATCTGCTCCTTGGCTAACAGCCATCCCCAAAAAAATTGTTTAGACAGGAAAATTGTTTACCCATTTTTTAGTTATAGAAGGGCTTAAAAGCCCTGCAGTAGTCGGAATCTGATAGTTTGGTTTCCATTACAGGAAAATTAATAGGTGAGCCAAAGATTATTAAATTATAATTTTCATCAAAATCTGCTACTTTGAATAAGGTTATCAGTCTAAATGAGTACAGGGAGGAGAAGAAATAACACTTCTGACTAACAAAGGTTTTTGTGAAATCTTTGCTGCTTTTCCTCATAGTTCTGTGAGAAAGAAAAGATTAACTTCTTTTAACTTTTTATTACTGTTGATTTCCACTGCTCCCTTCCCTCAAGTCTTTTTTCTTCTTTCATTACCTGGTTTCCTCTACTAGTCAAACATACACCCAGACGGGCAGCACCTTCCTTCCCGCCCTTGTTCCAGCATATCCCCTGTTGTAAAGAAATATGTTTTGTTTTTCTCAGCAGTAGGAAAGTGGTGTGAGTCAGTGTAAAGCAGCCTCCAGTGCCCAGTGCCCCCAGCTGGTGTCCTGCACTGCTGACACTGGCTGGCTGCCTCCAGCTGAAATAAACACCTGCACAGCAGAGCTGCTGCTCAAACCTGACCTCCTCCAACCCCCCGTGGCAAGGCTGTTACACAGAAACTCAAACTCCAAATGTTTAAGCCTAAGTTAATGAGAACAACTCCCAAAAGCATTTTTATTGTGAAAACCATTTTTTTTTTAACCTCATATGTAATTATGTGGATGTTGCCTCTTTTTTTTTTAAGTCCTGTAAGATTAAAGAGCTTACTGCAGTTTAACTCCTTGAACTTGCAAAGTTACCAGAAAGACTGATAGAAAGTCGCAGAGAATCTCTGTCTGGGGACAGAAGAGAAAAATCTAATCCTAACTGAAATAGAGACCCCTTGTCAGACCACTTAAAATTTTCCTAAATAAGTGGCAATCATCTCAGAAAACCAGAACATCTTTTCTGTTCATAAAAATCAAAGCCTAACCAAAAGAGAACACAGACTTTTGGTGGTTTCAGCAGTATGATTACTTTTGTAGAATGCCTTGTTGCC
This sequence comes from Regulus satrapa, assembly GCA_013396955.1. Taxonomy (NCBI): domain Eukaryota; kingdom Metazoa; phylum Chordata; class Aves; order Passeriformes; family Regulidae; genus Regulus; species Regulus satrapa. The sequence goes on along the minus strand of VWZN01021057.1, from coordinate 146,616 downwards.
ACTTGGTCCAGGACATTTCATCAAAGTATTAAATAGCTTCACTATACTTGGCATACTAAGCCTATCTGACTTACACTAGTCACATTAATTTAAACGTAATAAACCCAAGCAGAGAAAGTCCCATTTCTTTTGTTCAGGAAATAAAAGTGCCTTCAGCAATAGTCAATCCATACAGACTACTTAGTGGAAATCTAACCATAATCTCATTTTACTGTATCTCCTAGAAAGGCTTCAACTTTAAAGGAAAATCAGCTTCCAAGGAACCAGTCAACTGACAGTTCACGTAAGAATTTAAGAGACAATAGCTTAAATTAGAACATACACGGGTGTGCATTATATATCTGTACAAATTATATATGTACACATCATACAGGCACTATTATAACTTACTTAAAGATCAAGAGGAAACTGTGGAACATATGTAGGAACACAACTACACAGAAGAGGTTTCATTGTACACATTTGTTTAGCTCAGTAAATGCTGTTCTTGAAACTGCAAGGAAATCCTTGTTATTATAAAAACCAAGAAAGGAAAACAGTTTAAATACAAGGCAAAATTAACTTTTTTTTTTTAAATCATAAAATATATTTAAAGATAAGGAGTAAGGAAATTATAATTTCTTTTTCCATCCAGTTTCATTAAAAGGAAGCAGAATTGAGACATTTGCAATGCAAGAGAGTCAAACAGATATATGAAAAACATCAGTAACACAAAGGGCAAAACAGGATTATGAAAAATAATCTGTAAAGAAAATATCTTTCTTTACCCACAATTATAATTTAGCAACCCATATATAATGAGTGCTTGGTCAAATTATTACTTTGACTCATAATACCATAACTTCCTGGTAATCCAAGTTTCCATAGGGTAGAGCTAAGAAGAGCTAGAGATTTAACTATTTGGTCTTCCTCAGTGAGGAGGAAATAGGAAAAAAAGAAGCATTTTATCTGTAAGGAGATTTTACTCCCCCCTTTTTCAAAATCCTCAACTACTAACCACACACAACATAACCCACACCTCTACAAGCCTGGGAAAGTGCCAAGAAGGATCCGTTCCCTATTGCAATAATTTCATCCCATTCAAATCCAGACTCCACAAAGCATTTAATACTCAAGGTTAAATTTCCATTTAAATAGTTGCAATGAAATGAATGCTTGTTCAAGTTCTTTACTGAACTGTGTCTACAGGGAGAAAATCACATATTTTATGTATACAGAAATATACAGAAGTCTTCTTTTAAAAAAAAAGATGACAGGAGGGGCAGGCACAAGTACAGAAAGTGCCCATAATTTCAAAAGCATCCACCATTATATAAGAAAGAGAAGGCATAAAAGGACCTAGGTGTCAATAGTGTATCAATACTCAACTATGGTTATGAAGCTCACAGTCACATGAATTTGAGCAGAACTATGGTTGCTGAGGCTTAATAACATGCTTTAATTCTCTTCTAGTTGGGAAATTAACAGTGCCTCATTTACTATGATTGGCTAAATAATACCCATTGCACATTTTCTTAGAAAAGACATATTTCTAATAGTGGGTGGTTATATAGGTCGAATAAATGCTGGCTTTAATCACAGCGATCATTTCTTGTTTCCATCTTGCAGTGCAACCTCTCTCAGCTGTGCGACCCACACCTCTGACCCACTCAGCAGCTCAGGGATGGGGGAGGAGAAACTGCCCCTCTTTAGAGCCCTGCTACTGACACTGCAGTGTTTGAGACACAAGCAATTTAGAGAGACTCATCTTCAAAGTCAGACACAAAATAAGGCAGTTTTGATCATTTTCAGAGGTCACATAAAGCTACTCACTCCCAAGGAGAAGAGCTAGGACATGTGGCAGGTTCAGTAGTGTCTGACACACAGCATGATATTTACATTCTCAGACAGACACCAAATAAATAAAGGCAACGCATTTTAGAAGTGTCTCTGTCATGTTCCCAGCTCTGAGAAAGGAAAATTATATCGACTTTCCTGAGAGAATTCTTTTTTAAAAAAATCCACATCTTTGTGGTTTTTAATTATGAGTATACTTTTCTAAAAACCAGTAATCTTTTCTGAGATAATTCATTTAGGAAATATATTTTCATTGCCCAGACTTAAATGACAGAGTAATAGGGATGTCCTGTAGCCTGTCTGAGCCAGCAAACATAGGGTGTTCTCTGAATACCCTGGGAGTCACCCTGCACCCAAAGCTGAGCACTGCGTGCTGAGACTGTTGGGAATGGGGCTCAAAAATGTTTCCTCCAAGCAGAAAGGGACCCCTACCCACATGTTTGCTTATGGGTCACTCCATTAAAGCTTGCCCAGTGAGTAATGTAGGTCTGGAGACCACAGAGCAGGACCTGATCCAGGAAACCACACATAAGGCAGCACACATACGACAACCCAGCCAGCCTGTGAGCGATGGGGAAAGATCCCTGACATTGCAAGAGCTTGCCTGCTTTTATCCACTTATATGCTTGACTCAATAATATCTGAGAGCATATTTGAATTTAATTTCCTTTGGTTTAAACACGAACATCTTCTAAAGAAAATCACATTTCGAAAGAGCCCCACTGTAGCTGGTGCTCACAGATAAAATCTCAGCTAAGCGCACAAGACGGCTCTACTCGTGACACCACGGCTTCCCCCCCAGCAAGCATCAGCACAATCTCCCTGCAAGTGTCTGATACCCTCCCAACCCCGGCATGGCTCTCAAGGAACCCGTGTGGGGTCACTAAATAACCTCCTCCAAGTAATATCCTGCCCGAGCAGGAAGCCACGGGGAGGCAGAGCCTTGGACAGCAGGGAACACGCCCCGCCAGCATCTTCAGAGGTCTGCAGGTGTGTGGGCTCCATTATTGCTGAGTGACACCAGGCACAGACACCCAACAAAGCCATATCTAATAAAGCCCATGGTCAAGAGTTGAAAACAGTGGCAGCGGAGGGAAAAGTCACCCGAAAGAATATTCTGTATGTACATGGGCAGAAATCCACTTGCATGCTAATTTTATTTTTTTATGCTTTTGTATGGTTGCCTAGGATGCACTCCTTTTTCCTTATGGAAAGGAGAAATATTTAAGCTTATTACATTTCTAGTTGTCAGAATACACAACAGAATGTTCAGAAATGTAGATTTAGGCCCCTACATAAAACAACCTGACTATACATACCCCAAAATGTTTTGGTTCATTCGGCCTCAAAGAAAAGCATTTGTACAATCCATTCTAGAAAAAAACTGAAAGATACCTTGTGAAAGAAATCAAGTTAAGACCCGTCAGCTTATGCTGAGAAAGCTGAAACAGAGGCAATTCTCTTATTATACACTGTATTAAATATTTCCTCCCTCTGAGTTGTCAAGGCTTGTCATAGCATTTTTTTCTTAGCAATATCCCACTATGAACCATCACATTTAAAACAAATATATATATACACACAAGTAAAGCTTTCCATACATCTCTACCAGTCCAGATTTTTTCATTTTAATGCCTTACATGGCAGACAGATGTACAAACCATTTTTCTTTTGCTGTACAATCTCAAATATAATAAGTCTTTATGGCTTGAAATATGAGCTTTTAACAACATCTGTGCAGTTAGAAAATATAACTCAGCTTCCTAATCACTGTATGGAGAAAGAGTCTTTTCAAAAGTACTACCTATTGTAAATACATATTAGTGGCACAATGTTAAAATGATTATATTTTTATTCAATTACAATCCACTCTACATGACAGTTCAGGTAGCCTAGATCACAATTAATCTTGATTAGCGAAACCTGCAGTATTGTACTGCTCAGAGTAATCAGGATGATGAAACAACATATGATCTTTATGTTTCTGTTTTGTCTCCACAGTGGTTATCAGATACTTATCAATTTTCTAGCCCGGAAGAAAGTTTATACAGGATGGCAACATGGGAACCAGCTAACCTGAATACATTTCACTTGGGCTGCAGAAAAGCCATAAAACCAAATAGATTGAATATGCAGGGCTTCTAATGTTGATGTTTTGAAAGCTGAAAGAACCTATAGAAACCAATTATTTAGAAATACCAGCAAGTTTTAGTACACTGTTTAATTTAGATTATAATTCCCCATAAGCATCATCAGTTGCTGAGGCATGTTGATTGTATTTTCCTCTTATGCCAAGTACAATAGATATTTTTACTAATAATAGTATCAAATTGATACAACAGGAAAGCAGAGAAAAAAAAAATATCTTTTCAAAGTTGAGAAAGTAAGGAAGATACTAGAACCAGATAACAAAAGGTCCTGAGTAAGGATGAGGAACGGGAACTACATAGATAAAGGAGCCACAACAAGAGCAAGGCAAGATGGAAGAGGCTGGAAGGCAGCAAGTGGAATACATGTAATTTAGCAGAAAAGGGCAGAAAAATCTTCACCAGCCAGCACTTGAGCTCTTCCACAGTCAATAACTGAAAATATTCCTCTTGTGTACAGCACCGGTTAAACATGAGGATTATTTCCCGCTTGCCTGCATGCAAAGTGAGATTGAAGGAAATACTCCACTTCGACGTGTTACAGCATTATCAGAGCTTTGGGCAGCAGAACTAAGCTCTCCACAATCAGCTGAAGCCAAATGTGGTTTCCAGTTTGCATTTCACAGCCATGAGAAATTACACTCAAAAAGGAAAAATCTTATAAACTACTGTGTGGAAGCTTGAAGTGTGCATAAAAAGCTTTAATTCTAGCATTGCATCGTGGAAGTGCTTCATTTGGTTACATAATTATTTTAGTTATTTTTTGTAATTATTATCACTCTACCTATGGATTATTAACATATAAAGGTAGAGACTTTTAAGTTTCTGTGTAGGAGGCAAACAAATGAAAAAAATCAATAATGAAAGACTCTTTTTGCCACAGTCTGAAGTTTTCAGGTGCATGTATCTATACATATGTGCTATATATTATAAAAGAGAAACACGAATATTTATTCTTTCAATTAGAGAATAAGCATTCAATTCTATATTCTTGTGCCCATACTCCAAATTACCTTTGCAAGCAGTATTTTTCCCAGGAACAATTTCTATCATCGATGTGAACTGCATCAATAAAATTCTGTATTATTTTTGAACATGGCCTGACAATAAAACAGCATTAAATGCATCTTCTTTCCTGCCCTTAGCTGAACCTCAGAACTTCCAGTAGGACGTTTCTGCATTTATGATCTAATCAGCAGGGTCAACAAGAGCCACTGACCATGAAATGGAAAGGAACGTTTCAGTGGTTATATAATGACACCTTAACGTGCTTCTCGTTAATCAATTACCACCATTAGCAAACCTCTGAGAAGGAAGAGTTGAAATGACTCTGCAATTAGGCAGCTAACTACAACTGTCACTATGAAAAAAAACCTGAGAATACAAATCCAAAAAAGCAACCAAACAAACCAAAAACCAACCGTCTAAGGAAATAGGGAAAGAATTAAAAATCACAGAGAAACAATAATCACAAATGAAGTCCCAAGCAGCCTGCTAACTTTAAGCTATATAACTGTGCTAGCAATTTTAAGTTCTTTGAGAAAATGCTGTAGTGGTGTCACTGCAAGTAATAGAAAACAGATGTTAAATATTTTACCAATATATGCATTATACATTACATACATCCCCTGAAATTTCATTTTTAAAATCTATCCAATCACAGTATGTCATTTAGCTTTGCTTTATTTTTAGAACTTTTTCTGACTTCCATCCTACCAGGGAGAACAGTTTTATCCATATAGGAAATTCAGTGTGTAAATTCTTGCAGTGAAACAACTGTACAATGAGATGGTATAGTCCAGGTCTGTNAAAAAAAAAAAAAAGCACAACAGAGAGGATTTTAATAGGGTTTTTTCACTTTTGATCATGTTGCTAATCCTCATTCATCTGCAAGTTAATAAACTAATTCATGTTAATTACATAATTAGAATGAAAACTCCTCTGACCAGGAACTTCATTTCTGTGAAGTGCTGATCTCATTGACTGTGCCCTATAATGATAATACAAAGCTTGACTACAAACAGTGACATTAGAACATGAGACTATTGTGCTCTTCCAGGAATATAGATATCACAATTAGTAAATCTCAACTTAAATATTGCAATAAATACACCCTCCAGAAAGCATCAAATTTCCATGAACCTCAGTGACCTCTGCAATAATACAGAAGGTTTCTTTATCCTAGCAGTCAAGGCACCATTTCTCCACCTCTGCTGCACTTACCAGCATTTCCCACTAGCAACAGCCTCCACCATCTCCAATCAATAAACTGGAAACCAACGTAAAAATTACAGTTAGATATGTGTTACTGTCAGAAACAATAGCAGGAGTTCTCCCTACTGTGTCTAAGTAGATACACAGACACCCAGACTCAGGCACTTACTACTACAATCACTACAGCCCTCAGCACAAAAGATGTTTTGAAACAAGAGGCTTTCTTCATGTCAAACTTCAATTCAGGATCTGCAAACACCCGCCGACAAGACTTGTCTGGCGTGCTTTGTAAAAGCGTGCAGCCAAACAGAAACTTTGCAACAGAAGCACAACCTCTAATATTAATTTGACCCAAAAAGCCATGCTGCTCCACAACACAGCATGCAAGGCTGCTGCTCATCTTCCTCTTATGCTGCTCTCCCCTTCACTCTCCTGCTGCTGCCCATTTCATTGCAAGTGACATTTTAGCTCCTACTGAGTTTCAGCAAATTATCCCTTGGGATCCTCCATCTGCCACAGTAGATCTGTGACAAATCCAAGTATTTGAATTGGTTAATGGCATAAACCAGCAAGCCCTCTAATCAAGACTAAAACTCTCTGATCCTTCATAATGGAATTGTATCTATTGTATTTGGTTTATTCATAAAATATGAAAATAGGAACTATTCCCATACATGCTGTTATTACACCTCCTCACCAATGAACGCTTTTTCAATTTAAACTATATTGGATTGAAGTAATTTTTTATAGTGATGTCAGGGCTCCTGAAAAAGGGTAGTAAAGATGAAAAGTGAATTTTAGGGAAGCAGAAGCATCATTCAGTACAAGCTGCAAAACTCCAGGTTAATATAAAGAATATCCAAAATGCCCCAAATCTCTAGTAAAGAAAAGCTGATATTCTCTACAAGTAGTAGCACTTTTCTGTATATCTTCCCATGTGTTGCTTTTGTTCTGTGTTAATGAAAGATCCCATGCAAAGATAACAATTTTCACCCTGGGTACCTTAAGGCAAGACCTGCTGCTTTTCTCACATTCTTAAAAGAACACCTAACCTTCTCCCCAAGGGTAGTATTTTGCTGCTCCGTTATTTTTGCCAACTTTGGAATTGAAAAATGTTCCCTCTTGTTCATGTGGCTGGGTGGGAAAGGCACACAGCCAAGAGAAATGAAAATATATCCACACCCTGCTCAAAACAAAAAGCCATGACATGGATAAAAAGAAGAAGGAAAAAAAGACATCCAGAAAACTAATTTTTTTTTCTACTAAATGAAAATTCTAATTAATTCACTGTTTCCTAACAATGGAAGCAATAAATATAAAGCAAAAAGTCATTAATAAATCTTATAGTTGAAAAATAAGGTGGCCCAACACTTAGGAAGCTAAATTGACATTTAAGAGAGCGTTAAGGTCAGGAGTTTTGGGGTGTGATTTGCAGATCTGATCCTTGGCACCCAGGTTAGTTCAAACACCTTTGCTCAGCTCTGAGGCCAGCTGGCTTCACCCTGAAGCAGGTAAGTCCTTACATTATTCCTTCTGCTGTCCAGGAAATTTACAGAGACTTTCATTTCCTAAAGAGCAACAACAAGACAAATGAAAGAACTTTCTTAATGGTCAGCTGGCCTCTCATTAGCACTCCAGCTGCAAATCTACAACAAAAATATTTCATTACCCAATTAGGTTTTTACAAAAAATACACATCACAAAAGGCCAGATGACACAAAAATAAGAGTACTAGAGGAATTAGAAGTGTACAGATCCCTAAGAATAGGAAGAAGTATGCAGGTATTTAATGTTCAGCATCTCAGATGACTCATAAATCTTAGTATTAAGCCATCTGCTCAGCTCTCATCTCCACTAATTCAGTCCTTATGTTGAATTATGCTTCTCGGTTATTTTTGTAAACAAGGTACCAAAATTTTGTCCAAAATGTTGTACCACTCCTGGTATATGTGCTTCCCAGTCTGGAATAAATACCACTGGACATGTGGTTACTGCTGTGGCTCAGAGGAATCAGAAGAGGAACATGAATCTCCACCTTCTAGTGAAAGTTCACAGACGTGTCCCACCACGGCTGGGGCAGACTATTGCATTAAGGTAACTGATGGCTTCAAGATCCCGCAAGCCAAAGGAAATGCAGCAGTCAAATCATTCCTGACAAAAAGTTTATGACGAGAAACAGTCATACTTACGATGCTTGATTGCAGGAGGCAGCAGGAGGACAAATAAATTTGGCTGCAAATATGCCAGCTCGTTTAAAAGCAAATCCATTTAGTACTGACAAATACACCAAGAGTATGTACATATTGCAGAGTGGCAGACGCTTTTAGAAATGGTTTAGCCTTCTCAGAGAAAGTGATTCTTTGACAAAGAGAATTTTGGGGGGATTTTTTAGAGGTCACTGCCATAGTATACTACCATAGCCCAGGCCAGCCTTAATGCTGAGCTGTTTACTATCTTAATTTGCACTATTAATAATTACTAATATCAGCCAGTTTTCCTTAGACCTCTTTGGTTTTCCTTTGTAGGTTTTTCAGAAGAATCCCCAGTTTTCTGATTGTTTGGAAAGCTCAAGAATTCATGTAAGTAAGGCAAGAAACCTCAAAAGAGAAAATGAGAGAAAAGAAAGCAAGCCTTTACCTTCTCCACTGAGAAAATGAATTGCAGAAAATCAAGGCTGTACTTCACACAAAAACAATCCTTTTCCCAGTTTACCTGATTCCAAATTTTTCCAATGATCTTGCCTAGATTAAATTTACAGTCAAGCAATCTTATTTTTTAAAACAACAAATTGGATTAGTGATAATCTGAGCTGAGAAGCCGTTTTCACACACCTACCAAATTTGGATCAAAAGAAAATTCCAAATTCTATTCAATTTTGCTAAGTACTGCAACATCCAAAACTTCTTTCAGAAGGCTATTTCAGAAAATACCACAATTAGCTACAAAACCCAAGCTGAGACATAGCTTGAAAACTGCTACAAAATCCTTACATATACACAGATAAATAAACTAAGATACTTCCAAAATAACAACAAAAGGGATGCTTAGTTGTGAAAGGAGAATATGTAATTGCTTGGAAGATCAACTTCACTCCCAGTTCAGTATCTACATTTGAAAAGGTAGAAAGCACTCAGTCCTATCACCAAGTGCAACTTAACCTAGAGAAAACAAAACCCAACCCAAACCCAAAGGAGCTGCCCTTTTATTTTCCCTTAGAAATGGTCCATATTACCTCTTATGCAAGGTTATTGCTGGGAAGGATATGGAAGGTTTGCACAGATTTTGAATTCCCTAGCCTTTTGCATATTAAATATTAATATTTGCAGGATCACAAAGAGACAAAATGTCAATAACTAATCAAAGTAGAGATAAAATGAAAGATTTATTTCACTGCTCATCAGCATTTCAATACTTTGCCTATCAAAGACCACTAAATACATTGTTTCTAAAGAAATATATCATTTTGTAGAGGGGTAAGTTTAAGGAAGCAATCATGTGGATTAAGCCTCCTTTTTTTGGAAGTTGCTCAATCACTTTTCTCAACTGTACTTCAGCTGAATCCTGGGCAGCAGCTGATCACCAAATAATGGGACGGTGTGATTCTTATTTTAAATAATTTGTTTGTAAACAAATAAGAATAAATAATAACAATTAATTACTCTCTGCATAGATATGGAGAGGAGGAAAATGGGATTAGGAATAATATTTCATGTTGCAATGCAAACAGCAGCACCTGGAAGCCATTGCAATGCCATCTCTCTGTAAAGGCTGCCAATGATGTATGACCCAAGATGCTCTCTGCCTTACCTTTGTTAAAGACTGTAACAACATGGCTGAGGTGGGGAAAAGGATTTCCCCATTTGAATAATCAACCATATTACAACTGTGCTTTGAAGCACACAACTACTGCTGAATTTTGACGTTTTTCATCATTGTTACTTACATATTTGTCTTAGAACTATGATATTCACTGAAAAAACTGCAGAATCACACCACAGAAGTAATAGTTATAAAAATACATTTCAGTAAGATAGCTACAAGCTGTCTTTCTATAAAACTTATTAATATCTTGGATGTGTCTAATGTACACCCAATAGGTACTAGTTCTAACAAGCAGAATGCTCTTTACCACTAATGTCATGTATGAAAAATCTTCAAATTATTTTCAACAGCAGGCTTAAAATTATACTCCTGTCACAGTGTTCTTCTCCATGCCTTAGCATGACTAAGCTAAACTACTAGGGTTTTTCAACCATCTTATTCAGAAAAGCCCAACATCATGGCCGTTTTCCATAAATACAGCACAAGTGAGGGGGTTCTATTTTGTTTACCAAATTTGGGAACCAGACCAGAAAACTGACACACATTTTATCACAAAGTAGGAGATGAGTTGGCAATTTCTGTTTTAATATTTTAAAACATTCTGATTACTGACAAAAGCTGAACAGGAATTACTGAAAGGGTCACCTTCTCTGAGTCCCTGATGCCATGCAGGCAAGCATTACTCAGACCATATGATGAGTTGTTGCCCATTTCCAATCCTTATGTCTTCTTACTTTCAGTTTTTAAAAAATCATAAAAGAAAAAAACAAAAAAACACACACACACAC
>VWZN01021057.1:52130-135764 GCA_013396955.1 Regulus satrapa | reverse complement strand
AAAAAAAAAAAAAAAAAAAAGCAAGCTAGCTAGCCAGATCAAAATCTTTCCATTCTGAAGACACCAAGACTCCAACAAGAATTAAGTTCTTTAACAGAGAAAAAGCCATAAACTGTAAGTTTTGTCAGGTCACTCTGAGGAAGATCAGCTATTTGCACCTGCTCAGCTGCAGTCATTTACTTTAGAAGTACCTGTGCCAGGAATTCCAGCTGCACCTGCACAACAACATCTGAACCATTACAAGCTGAGGAATACTTCAGCACAGGCTTTCCACAGAATTTTATTTTGTGGATAGACTAAGCCGTTGTTGAACAACAAACCCTTGTCTTTAATCAATGCTTTATATAAAGCCTTCCTCTATCCATGCAGACATTTCCAATGATGCATTACATCATCTTTACAGAAACAACCATGAATATTTCAAGATGACAAATCAAAAAGGATATTTTCTATCTCAGTCAAAGGAAAATTTGTGATAAGGTGTGATCTAACAGTAAACTACTGATGTTACTGAGTTACAGCTAGTCCCTACCTTAATGTTATCCTAATTAGCACAGGTCATCTTCAGAAGACCCAGCTGGAAAGCAGCCTGCAATGTTCAGATGGGACATAATACATAGACATAGTTGCAGAGAAGAAACACCAGGCAGCAGGAAAGGGGAGAATTGACAGTTTTATCCATGATTTTTTAAATTCTGGCCATATATTTTACATCCATGTTTAACTCAGCACTCCTATTGAACTTCGTGTTAGTTGACTTTTCCTCATTACCCTGCAGAGCAAGGAACAAAGAGAACATCACATCAACAGTGTGGTTTTTAAACCACCCATTTTGAAGTATCAGAACTTTTGCTCTGATCATAGCTGTAAACACCTGCCTTGTGGTACCTGTTTCCCTCAAAAGAGATGGGAGCTTCATACTCCACCTCCAATTTTCTAGCTACAAACTCCTATCTGACCACAAGAGCTCTGCCCCAAGCAGGTTACTTGTAACTGCAGGTTGTGTCCGAGTTTCTGAGTCCTTGCCAAAGCTGGAGCCACAGTTCTTTGTCCCGTGCGGGACAGATCAATCCTGTTGCCACCCATCTTTGCCCCAGATGCTTCTTTGAGAATAAGGCATACTCAGAAAACTTCACTACGGAGTGCAGGAGGAACACACAAATGCCATTGACCACTACATGTCCTTCCACCCTCAGGACACTCTTTGAGGTCTTTTTGTATTCAAAATACATATGATTAAACTGGAGTAGAACTGAAAAGCCACAGAACCATAGAGAGACTTGTGACTAATGATAAAGTTCCTGTTTCTGGCAACCACCAAAACTGTTTTTTTCCAAAGTCATAAATACAGTCACAAATTATTTACTGTGAGGTTTGCTATGCTGGGTTTCCAGTTTACTTCACCTCAGTGCAAGACAAAAAATAAAACTGATCAAGGACCAGCATAAAATGAGAATATGTGTTTGGACAAGACTCTCTGCCAGTCTAACAAAAGACTCAGTGTAAATTTCAAAAACATCATTTCCACTCTACAATATCCATGCTCAAATGAACTCCTCCTTCCTATATTTCCTTGAATGGAATTTGAGCTCCTTGTTCCATCCAAACACGTAGCAACAATCTAACTACACCTCTGCTTCTCTCTGCTAATCAACTTCTGGAGTCTCCCACGCCTTTACAGTGATAGAGCTGCAGTGGATGCAAAATTGCAAACATCTGTTGGCACTATTCCCATAATAAGATTATAGAAACCCTTGAAGAACTAAGATCAAGTGAAAAATCCAGAAGACTTGAAAGCCTCATTAGCTTCTGGCTAATCAGAATCGGAAGTTGTCTTCAGAAGAAGGGGTACTCTTGAGATTTCTCCAAGGACTTGTTTTCACAGCTGTAATTAGCAACTGGTAGCAAGAAAACAAAAAGCTTTAAGCCAGCATTTTTCAGAAGTTCTAAGACTGGTTTAGTTTGTTTATAACTTGCAAACATTCTCCAACAGCAGATGAGAACTACTACTGATCTGCCCATGACAATGGCAGAGTAGAGGTACACATTTGGGGGAAAAGTAAATTTTAAAAGCTTACTATGATGAAGGGAACAAGACAAAACATACAGAGTTGGGAAAATAGATGGAACTCACAGCTGATTTCAGTGCTGCCTTTAGTAAGTCAACAAAGAAACAGGAAAACCACACTCCTTACTGTCTTCATCCTGAGACTCTTAAGCACAGGGAAATTGAGCTTCAGTGCAAGGGACAGATACACTTGGCTCGGGCATTTGGAGGAGAAACACATTTCAGAAAAAGGAAGAGGAAGAGGGACTTTTATAGAAGCCATCATTTGGGTAAGTCTAAGTAAAATTAAAGATTATTAAATTCTGGACACATACCACATTTCTTAAGTCTATTCGGTTTTTTGGAAATCGTGCAATCACCTCTACTTTCTACTTTCACAAAAAAAAAAAAAAGAATCTTCCTTAAAATTCACACAGTTTCATTGCAAAGCTAATGCAGATACGAGAATTTCCTAGTCATAATATTAATATTTTCGGTACTACATTTTGATAAGTTGCCTTAAAATGTCTCAAGCATAAACTCACAGTGACCTCTGCTGAGCAGTTAGTGCATCTTCCTCACAGAAAATGGAGCTGCTACGCTGCCAATCCCAGCACATTCAAATCCATCACAAAAGCAGCATTTTGAAAGGAATGTCACTGATTAAGCTACAAAACCCAGAGCTCTGTTTGATATGGAACAGATACAATTTTATGCAGAATATCAAGAGGAATCTTCTGGTAAGCCAAAACAAAAAACCAAAAGCCCTATATGTCATTTTGTGAGCTATCTAATGCTATTGGCTACATTCAGTAACTTAAATTATTCACTAAGGGATCACACTTATTTCAGTAAATTAAACAACAGCAGGCTGCTTGCGCTTCCAGGGCCTAAATAATGACTGTGGTGAGAGCAGCACTGGCTGCAGTACACTAAGAATACTCTGATTTTATAAATAAGAAAATTCAGAAACGTCTCTCTGACATGGTTTTAAAACTATTGCAAATACTTCTATTCCTCAAAATCCTCTTCCTGGACTAGGTGCAGTTGTCCAAACCAGCCTTGCCAACATGGGACAGCTGCTTCTCTCCAGCTGTGGTCCCCAGAAGAGCAGTGTAAGCAGAGAGGTGTCCTGGGCATCTGACATCAGCCAGGCGCCGCAGTGCACAGCAGGGACAATGGGATGGGGATTTCCTCTCCCACCTTCTCCCTGAGCAGTCTCCCATACTGCCTGCAGGTGGGTGAAGCCCAGCTGCTACTCCAAGCCACAGCTGTGTCTACCCAGGAATGAGGAATTACAGAAAAAAAAAAAATCAAGTTCAACAAAACTTAAGAACTCCTTATGGACTCTATTTCCAAGGTTGGTATGAGTAATATCACTTAAGCTCCGTTTCACTCTAGAGTTCCCATTTTCTTCCTGCCTTGAAGCACAGCAACCATGTTCTGCTGGTGGACTCATTTTTCTTATTCAGATTTAAGTCCCTCCTTTTGTTGTCTGTTTTTCCTGTTAGAAGGCAAACAGTTGAGTCTCTCTGGCCAAATCAATGATATCTCAGAGCATTTACTTCTGGACCCAGAAATAACAGGAAAGGGGCCTCAGTAAACTCATTCTACACAGGGGTACAGAAAAAATGGTTCCCCTTGGTGTGCACTAAAAATACACACACACACACACACACACACACACACACACCCCCCTATATGTTTGTATGTATCTTCTGTGAAGATACTGAGGCTTCTTCATATTGAGAGGGATCATTAAAAACCCTTTGGATGAAGTTGTTTTGTTACTACACCTCTGTGATTATGAAATACAGGGGAAAACCTGTACACAAAGACATGGTACATTGTATTCAAAAGCAGGCAAGCTAAATGCATTAAAAATATTCTTCTAGCTTAAATAAATGTTGCTGGCTAGGAGAAGACATCCCACACCTCCCTACTTCCTACTTTTTCAGAGCAGGTGATGACACTTCTGAATACAGAATGGGAGAACAGAGCTAATTTACTTGTTTCTGCCATCAGAAAACCATATGCATTTCAGACTTACCAGTGTTTACCAAAAACAAGTTATTATCACCACTTACAAGAGCCATTTAATCCACTTGTGAACCTCTATATGCAAACTTGCTTTTATTTAAACAATACCCAGTCAAATAAATCATAGTAAACTGTGAGACCGACATAAAGAGCTTAATATTTAAGCCTCCATACTGCTTTTAAGTTATTATGCATAAAACTGGACTAGCTTAAGCTCCATCTCAAACTGCACTACACACCATGTTGCCAAGCATGTAATTTGCATATGATGCCACCAAACGTGAACGCTTCCCTGAGAGCCTTTCAAATTACCCTCTGTTCATTTAGACACAGCAGCTCCCAAGGCCATGCTCCCGTATCAAAGTTACCAGACAGCACCTCTGCAGTGCACTAGAGTTCTAAACCATGAAGACATCTGGGATTCCAGATTTCATTATCCTGACATGGCCTATGCGAGTTTCTGCTTACAATGAGGACAAAAACCCTGAACCAGGGTTCATTCAAGTCCAAACTAAAATTTCCAGATTTTCAGATTCCTGTGGTTCTAATCCAGAGTTTCAAAAAAAAAGATTCTAGTTTAAACCCTGAATGCTTTTCATTTTATGAAGACAAATTATCATCACAAGAATGATACTCTCATTATGAACTTCTAACAAATTCCAAGGATTTCTGAAAGGTAACCTCTTGAATTTTCACTCAAATCATGATCTTTTTACATTAAGGGAGAAGAAAACTGAAGCTTCCATGATCTACCACAGAATTAAGAACAGATTTAACTTTCATATCTCTAAGCAGAACTAAAGCTCTAAGTCAACAGACAGCAAGTTCTTCACATTATTTCTGTACTGATCCATGTCAAGCTTTGTGATCCTGACACTTCCAGATCTGACATTAAATGCAAGATCATGGCTGCAAACCAATCCTTAATGTATCCTATGGAGCCCATTTAACAGTATTTGTACAGCATAAAATTATATCATATACAATTAGAATGTGTATCATATGCAACTCTTCAGATGCTGACTCAACAGAAGATGGTAACTTAGAAATATTTGATGGCATTTTACAGTAACTATAAAACCACAATATGATTTCCTTAATTTTACAACTCTAAATAAAACTCAGATTTGTTTTAAGCAAATGAAAGTGATGCTCCCACAGGAAAATACATCTTTAGTTTTTACAACATTCCATAACACGCAAGATGTACAGAGGGTTTATTTAGCTTCAGAGACATATTTTGACATCATAAAAATTCCCATCTTTGGCAGTTCTGAGTGACTGGAATTAACTTATTTACTTGGAATTAACATAATAACTTAACCAGATGGTATGAGAGTTACAGTTGATTAGATCAATGACAATAATGTCACCAAGTCTGAGCATCTGACCTTGGCAAAACAAATATTGCAATATTTACAGTTAAAGAGGCAGAAATCTGTAAAGAATGGCTGTTGGTAAATTGTATGAACACAGAGCTCCTCATTAAGAGAATATGCTACCACAGAAACTGAATGTTATCTTGTCACCTATTCTATGATGCTTCCTCTATGTTATGAAAAATATTTTTAATATGCATTCCAAGCAGCATTCATTTATGTGTATGTACTAATTCTCTCTTTTATTGGTTCATTTCTAGATTTAACAGACATGTAGATAATTGAAATTTTATATAGCACACTAAACAGAATATAAGCTATGCACTGATTTTAACATTTTTATGAACCAAAATTACAATCAGGTAATATACATGCATCTTTTATTTATTGGAAATGGGTAAAAAAACTTACTTCATTAATGTATTTTTACCCTAAAGCTTTTTTGAATGTCCAAATAATTTCCCAATCGCATCTCAAAATTAAACCCTTTAGTTTTCATCTCTATACCCCAGGGCTTTACTGCACAACACAACATATTTTAATATGGTTAAATGCTACTGATGTTGCAAAATGTTATTCCTTATTGAAAATGGTCATTAATATCACTTCATACCTCAGAGAGTATGGTAGTAATTTGGCAATAAAACACACTATTATCATTGTCTTCTAATAACTTGAAAGTGTTGTAATCCTAGGGCCCTAAATGTGTTATGGAATATTATTAGAATAAGCACATTCTGGTCATTATTTAGATGGGAACATTTCCCATGTTTCTCATACCTCATTCAGTAATTGCACACTCCTGCTATAATTAAATCTGCCCATTTTAAATTGTCCATAATATTCTGAGGTTCATTTTCTGGTCCTGTGGGACACATCATTGAGTCCATTTTGGGAACAACATACTTTTTGATGATGTATTTTAAATTGTTTATTTTTATTTAAGTGACTGTCTAGAATAATAACTTGAGACATCCTGAATTAGATAAAACAGTTTAATGTGGGGGAAATGAAAAAAGCAGCAGCAGCTTCCTAAATACGTAAAACAAGAGTGAAATACTTCCTCCTCTCTGAAGTGACTTTACCTACTTGTCCAGCACTAAATGTACTGTCTTCCAGGGGAAAACACTGCTTTGAGATGAGCAGCATTTCCTGGAGACAGCCAGGTTCACAGGAACATAAATGTTACCTCCAAGGCTTGGCCAGGAGCCCCCCACCAGAGCCATGTGCACACAGCAGCACATTCCAATGCCTCCAATTCAGAGTGAGATATCTAATACAGTAAAAAAACTTGAGTGAAGGGCTTGAATTCAGAGAAGCCCGAGGCTGCAATGCAGTGTATTTAAACAAACAACTAACCACATCCAAGTGTAGACTGCTCACTGTGAATATATTTTGAAAATGTGTGTATTTTGGAAATGGAAAGCGGTGTCATTTAACAGCAGTAAGAGCAGAAGCTGCGTGATGTGGTCAGCCCATGAGGCATCTCTGTCCTGCCCTGCCACAGCCTGGACAAGAGCATGAAGGAAAGCTCACTGCTTCCATATCTCAGCTAAAAGCAAGTGTTAAGCCATTTCCCTCTAATTTAAATACACCTTCACACACAGATCTCCTAAGGGATCTCCAGCGGATTTTGTGCACAAATAAACTTGTGCACACCGGGCAAACTGTGGGAAACCCATAAGCAAACTGTGTCCAGACCAAACTAACGAGTGAGCCAGCTCATGCACTCGGCACCCTCAGCTGAACTGTGCAGCACGAGCCAGGGATACTCCACACCAGAAACTCAAAACTCCTCAAAAATGGCGCCTGGGTTCCCTATCTGTTGTGACAATATAAGGGAAAAAAGGAGCATTTATATTTAGAAAAATTCTAACACTTGAAGCATATTCCAAGGCCATGTGAAATATATACAAACCTGCACGGTGGTATAAATCTGTGTTGCATATAAAATGCTGTAAGAAATAAAGAACTAGAAAGTAAACCCTATAATCAAGAAATACTGTGCTTAATGGAACGGTTTACTGAAATGGGAAGCAAACTAATGCTTATGCCTCTCTACAAGCAACTCTGGTGTTTTAAAATGCACAGAAAGATCTGGCAGAAATATTTTGCACTACATTCCTGCTACACCATAGATAATAAAAACATTTCAGGGCTCAGATAAACTAGTAAGAGAATGAAAAATCTTCTTCAGCTACCTGTCAGTAACAAGAAAGCAAAAGCAACCAAGAGCAAAAATTTAAGGACAAAAGGGGAGATCAAATTATTGACAGGGTCAGCTTTAAACATCTGAGAAGGTAACCTCACACATAAGCAGGAACTGCTGGGTTTAAAACATACTAAATCATCATGGAGGAGACTGCAGTCAAGCACTCAAAAGTCCCTCTTCTTGTGATATTTTCCATACTTTATTTTTTGCATTCTCATTTACGGCTGGTACTAGATATCCACTGAACAAACCTCAGTTCCTACTGAGTTACAGAGAGCCTTACAACATGTTTACACACATGTGGATGTGCAAAAGCTGGGCCAAAGTCCCCAACTCCAACATTTACACAAACAGCAGAATATTTCACTCTTTCTCTTATGTGCTACTCGATAGTTGCAGGAAAAGGTTCTTTGTCACACAACCATGCTCTCAGGTATTTATTTTTGGCAGTTTTATAAATTTGAAGTTCTATTGGCTTGGATCAAGTACAGTGTTGGAATTCAAGTAATAAACTTCCACTTGACAGTAGTCATGCTCCTGGTAGCTAGCTGTTCTGCTGACAACTAATTTAGAAATAAAGTAGTATTTTTAGATTTTAAACTGTCTGATTAAGGAGATAAACATATTATGAAATTACTTTTGCAATTATAGTGCTGTCACTCCAAATCAGAATTAGTAGTCTTTGTCCTCCAAAAATTATAAAATTTCTAAATTTTTTTTTCTTAATTTCAGATTCAAAATAGATTTGTATATCTGATATGTCTCCACAGCTGGAATAAGTGAAGAAAAGGAAATAAGAAAATCAAAAATAAATGAAGAAAAAGGTCTAGGAGTCCATGAATCAAGAAGGCCAAAGAGCTGTATGCTCTAACATCTTCCTGAGGAGAAAAGAGAATCCTGAATTTTCAAGCAATTACATGATTTTGATAGCATAGAGCATACAATAATATTTTATAAAAGCTTGTAGCATTATGTGTTCCTTTTACAGAAGATAATATTTGAATCCTTTAAGACAAAATAGATACACTAACATTACAAATTAGCATGCCAGATTCTCCCTAAACAGTTTTTAAATATAAGCAAGATTTCTCAAACACCTAAAAAAATTATCCAATAGTCACACCTATTTGTTGGCATTTGCAATATACTTTTAGTTCTCTATTGAACAAACATTTCAAAAAGTATGCCATAAAACTACACCTATGATTATTTTATCCATCTTATAAGTGACCTGTCTCTGAAGAAGTTACAGATTTTGCAAAACTTTAAAAGAAAGTTTAAAAAAAATAGCTCTGTACATTTATATCCTTGATATCTTTAACATATACTAATTTTCATCCAAGCAAAATGAAGACCAGCTCTTCTATAACAAGGTCTTCAAAAAAATATGTATCTCACTAAAAGACACACAGGGAGAAATACAGCCTTATCTACCTCTCTGCATAATAGCAAAAAATGATATAACTATTTTTAAGTTTTCAGAAAATTATTTGAAATCTGAGTATAAAGTAATAATTTGTGAGGGGGGGAAAAAAAAAAAAAAGCTAACTACAAACCAGATAAAGTTCCCGAGTGTAATTAAGCAGACTGAACACAAGAGGTAGCTCGTGTCTCCATGTTCTTCATTAGACCAAGAAACCGAAAAGCGAACAGAACAGCAAATACAGCCACCACAGTGAAAAACGTGTTTTTAAAAGCAAGATGGTCAAGGGGGTTTTCCTGGGCTCAAAAAATTCATAGATAGTGGGTTATTTGGGGTGTAGCTCCGTGGAAAGCACCCTGTTCATTCTGAGTCATTTCACAGCAAAGCCCTGACTCCACAGAGGAAAGCTCGTTTTCATCCAGGCTGCTTCTTTTTTCCCCCCACTGAAAAGAAATGCCATCTGCTTCACATACAATCCCAGTATTTTCTTGAGGATCATTATAACTTATCCTAATTCTAGGCCCTTTTTGTATGGTAAAGAAGCCTTCTTGAAAACACAATTATATTGATATTGAAGATGTCATTATAAATGCACAAGTTTTCATACTTGTTTTCAAATATGTTAATTAAAATATGACACAGTTGTGGGGGAAAAAATCAGCTAAAAGGAGTGTGATGTGTATAATATTATCAAGTAGACTACAATTATTACCTCTTCTTGATAAATATGTTTAGAAAATTAATGCTTCAGCACTGCACATCTAATCACTTTAATCATCTTTTAATACAAGGAACAAATCCATCAAAATCTACAGAGATTCCCTCACTGTTAAGTTTTTAAAAGTGCATACCAGGAACTTCTAAATATTTCCTAAGGACAATAATTAGGCAGCTGGACACAATGCCTATACCTGTCATTGGCTCACTCTCGAATAGTTTCTCCCATTAATTACACACATGCTGAGAACCAAGAGAGAATATTCATTATTGACAAATCCAGGATGCAGAAGTCAGGACTGGGCAGAGCAGCTCCTCGTGCCTGACTGCTGCACCTCCCTGGCAGTGGTACACTTACATGTCAAACCAGGTGCTGCAGTTGCAAGAGCACCAAGCTTATGTTCACCTGCCTGTAGTAAATATGCTGGGAAAAAAAAGGCTTTTATAAAGATCTTTTAGGCTTACCTAATTTCTAAACAATTTGTACACATTACCTATTATTTAAACCCCAAAGGAACAGAAAATAACACCCAGGTCTTCCTAAAGTCACATTTTGGTTTTTGCAAAAGAACAAAAAAAAGTCTGTATGTAAATGCTACAGGTACAGTTCCTTAGTCAACCAAGATACAGTTGCAGGTGAATTTTAAACAAGTAACCTCTCACAAACACTAGTAGGATTGAAGCTGTCTCTACTCAAGTTAGATGCAACATTCCCTCCTGTGTGTACACAGACACAGACAAGCAGACATAAATAAATTTCAGATTAGGATCTGTTCTTCAGGGTAGCATCCTTAAGGCAGATATGCTCCTGCAATGGCAGAATTCCAGTTTTAGCCAACGTTCTTCAAATAAATGAATGAACTCAACATGGAAGATCAAATTAGGACCTACCAATTAACCTTTATCACAAAAACAATGCAAAGAACCATCCAGAACTCTTTACTTTGAATAAAAGCTGTTCTTATCAACAAGAGATTTTCTATGGGATAAATGGAGAGAGGGAAATTTTGCCAATTGCTACAGCAATGTGTAATATTCAGTGCCATAACAAATCACATCTTCCAGCCATCTCAGTACCCAGTTCCCACTCAGAATCTTTAAGTAAAAGATCTCAAATCACTGAATGTTTTTATGCTGAAAAGCTATCTATACAAAAACATTTATTGCATGGTATGCAGTGAACTGCACGTATGATCTCCACAGTATAAAATTTACCAAAGCTTAAGAAACCAGAGATATATAGAAACAGATATGTATACTCCCTTAAATGGCCAAATACTAAAACACAGAAGGAAAAAAATACACGACAAGTTTATTTATGAAATAAAGTCACCATACCCCTTAACTTCGCACCATGTTCGGGAGACACATATAAATGCAGCTAAAACTACACAATGTTTACTGAAAACAAAAAATAACGATCCTATGACCTTAGTTTCAATCCTGATTTACTTTCAAGGTTCATTAACTTCACATAAAAATATGTCGTTCTTGAAATTTTAAAGGGAAAAGAATATTATAAACTAGTATCCATTCCATAATTTTTAAATCTTTTAGGGTCTACATTTCTTTTTTCAGCTACCCATTTCAGGTGCTGTTGAAAACCTCTGAAGCAATGATTCATTCAAAATAAAATTTATTTAAATAACTTAAGTAGATTTAGTGAAATATTTAACCTAAGCAGCTCAACACATTTAAGTTTCAACATAGCTGTAGCCGCTCAATGGAAAATACAATTTTCCCAGTTTAATTGAGTGTACAGTACCCGTGACAGCGTTGGCACTACCTGTACAAACTGCCAGACTGCTAACAGGGAGAAGCAGGTAATTCACCTAATGCTCTTACCCACCTAGCATCCTTAAATCCTGATGTTTATTTGACAAGACAAACCAGAGGAATCCAATCCTGGAACACACAGAGGCTGAAGTACCAAAGGAGATTAAATATCAACTAGGGCAGCTGGATGGCATTTCATTTTGGCCTGAACTCAAGTAAAACAGAACACAGGTAACCTGACTGGAAAGCCAACGGAGCAACAGGAGCCCTTAGCCAGGAGCTGCATCACCCCCCCTTAATTGCATGCTGTTAATGAAAACTGCTTTATTCCATTCCCCAGTTTTGCATGGACTCCTGGGGCTCCTTTGCTGACAGGGACAAAGGGGAGCAAGAGGAGCCCACGAGATGGCCAAGGCCAGGCTCGCTACCAGAGAGGGTGTGAGAGAGAACCAGACACAGATAATAAACATGCTCCTACAGTTTAATCATTTCTGAGAAACAGCTTCACAGCACTGGGTGAGATGTCTGCAGTCTGTCAAAGTTAAGGGATTTAGGCATTTAGGCACCCAAGACGCTTCTTTAAATGGGAGCTTTGACAGCATCTGGACACAAAGCTTTTGCAGAAGCTGACTTGAGCTCCACTCGCTAATCTGCTTACCCTCCCTGGGTGGATGATAAACCAGAGTGGCTCCACCAAAGCACGGCTCAGGTGGGACAAACTATGGCTGCTTCTCCATCAGGATTCAGAGACAAAACCTGTCACCCAAAAACAAGGAGAAGAGCTTCACACTCATCACAATCAAGTTTCAAGGAGGGACATCACACACTGACATGTTACCATCACATCTGTGGGTATCTGGTCCAGGCAAACAAAACTGAAAAGGCTTCAAATATAATTTAATTACTAATATTAATAATTGCTTTGAATATTACAGATTAAGCATATTACAAATCATAAAATCACAGAATTTTAAGGGGTTTGAATGCATCTTAAAGATCATCTAGTCCCAACTCATCCTACCATGTGCAGAGACACACTTCTCACTAGGTCAAACTGCTCAAGGTATTACCCAACCTGGCTTTAAAAACTGCCAGGGTTGGGGAAAATATACTGGGTTTTAAATGGATAGCAAGAACAGGTACTTCTTATTGAGTCACAAACCCACTTACTCCAATTGCCTAGACTATTTCAGATGTTTCTCAGTTTTAAAAAAGGAAACTGAATTCCTGTAGTCCTCTTTTATTATTCATTTAGACCTCACTATAAATATCCTAGATAAAGTACTCTATCACATTATGGACAGAATACAAACAA
Organism: Regulus satrapa; assembly: GCA_013396955.1. Lineage (NCBI taxonomy): Eukaryota > Metazoa > Chordata > Aves > Passeriformes > Regulidae > Regulus > Regulus satrapa. The sequence goes on along the minus strand of VWZN01021057.1, from coordinate 122,855 downwards.
ATACTCATATTTACACTCAATGAATCCATTTTCATGCTGCTACATCACTAGGTGGTAAAAACATCTCTCCATACTATCAATAGCAATTACAATTTTACAATGTACAATTTCCCTACAAGTAGGGGAAAAACATTATAATAGCTATTTTAAAAATCCACTGTATTTACCACTGTAAATATCAATTTAATTTTAAAAATATTATATATACTAGTCAGTTAATGAAAGCGTGATGAATATTATTCTACACTGTAAATCCACAGACAAATAATATTTTTACTTGGGCATGCAAAATACCTAGCTATAGTCAGATCACCACTGCAATCTTAGAGAAGTAGAAAAAAAATTATGTTTTTTAAAAATGAATTTATGATTTACAGATACACCTATTGATGCCAATACAGAAAGCCAAACATATCTAAAGTATCATTATTTTTTTTCCTACTGACAACTTATATGAAGAAGTTACCATCACAAATCATTAAATTTTGTAATGTAAAATGAAAAAATTACTCCACCCTCTGCTATGCACAGATCACAGAGATATTTTTGCCAAGTTATGAACTGCAAGCACAAGATATCTGTCCTTAGTTCTAACACCTATTTCAAAGCTCATTACTTTGGATATAAACTGGAAAAGGGGAGAAATAGAACTAATTTCATTTATCACTATAACGCCCATCACACTGTCTTCTGATCATGAGACATGAGACTGTGACAGACGCCCTCTCAACGACTCCAAACAATTTAGGATTCTCCCTCCGTTTTGCCATCTCTTGCTTCCCTCTACAGCTCATTTATAGTTCTAACAGCACTAACTCTCAGACATCTCGGAAAAAAAATGACGGTGACCTTCTAATGTTGACAATAAAATGCTGAAATTTACCCATCCACTTAATTTCCCTTTTTTTAGATCTTTTTCTTTTTTCTTTTTTTTTTCTGGTCAGCTACAGACAAACTTCTCCCTTATTCCATGGCTGTTAAGTCTTTTAAGACTTTAGAGCTTTTGGGGACAGAATGTGTCAAACATTTTTCAGAAATCCAAGTGAGAAATACCATATGGATCATTCTAATTCCACTAGAGTAACCCAAACAGATTTGTGAAATATGACTTATGCCTTACAAAGATACGAGGTAGAAAACACGTCAGCCCTCCCTACAAGATCAGATTCACAAAAACATCAGGATGTAAAAAGCAATTGCAAAGTCTTCCTTCATGTTTGCTCCTTTGTCAGCTCAGACTCCACTCCTGCTTACAAGAGTTGTATTGTATAACAAAACCTGAGCTGGCTGTGCCACATTCCTTCTCCTCATTACAAGGTGTACCATAACAACAATTTCTCCAAAACAGACTTGCCCAAAGTCACACGGGATGATTGTGACAGTCAAAACACAGCCAGCTACAGGAAGAGAGGAAGATCAGTTTTTTTCCCCAGAGGTCCTCCAGTTGTTCTGCTGACTTCCAGAAGAGAAATCTGCCTATCCTCTCTCCTACCACAGTTAGGTCACTGGGATTTCTGTTAGGTCACTGTGTATTCTGCTTACATGATGTACTGGAATGCCCTTTTTTAAAATCTCAAGACTTCCTACTTTCTTCTACTATCTATCATCCTAAAAGTTTTCATTTAAAAATTTATATATATATATAGGTCCTGTCTTAATTCCATCTGCACTGAAGCTCGTTGTCACGTCATGTCACTACTTCACTCCTTTCAAACTTTTTCTATTCAATTAATTCACTGTGTTATAGATGTTCCTATTGATTTATCTACTGAACTAAACACATAATGAAGCAGAAAGTAAAACCAACAAAAAAAAATTATTGCCTTTTTTCTGTTATTAATTTTGTCATGGCTCCAAGAATAATTCCCTGAACAGCAACAAAAAGCCATATGCTTTTCCACTTCAGTCTCTCTGTAAAACCAGCTTTCTAGCAGTAGAATTAAGAAAATAAGTAGTGATGAAAAGAAACTTGAAAACAAACAGAAAGGACAAGTTACCTAAAAATTCAGACTGCATTTTAGAAATTAATATAACTAGAATTGTTTTAAAGATTATGATTCCTATGGTACAATTTTAGGGTTAGAACAGAGAAGCTTGAATCAAAATCAGTAAGCCTAAAGGTATTTTTTTGTTTGATCAAAGCACGAGATACAGCTGCTACATTTTATGAGTCCAACCCAAATGCTGATCTAAACAGTATGAGCAAAGACAAGCTAGGTTCAAATTTGCAACAGGTTTTCAATTTCAGAGTATGAGAATCATGAAGTGTTTACTAAAATGCAGCAGAAGATTAATGTGTTAATCTCTGCAAGTTACCAAAACATAAATTCACTGAATGCGTCAATAAGTACCTATCAACTTCTGGAGTGATTTAAAAGGCGCCTATGTGAGCTCCATATCACCAAATTGTTCCATTTGGAAATTATTAAGAGGAGGTAAGGGCAGTTTCAAGTATTTGTTTAATGTGGATTCAATATCCATACAATATCTAGGAGGTCTTATGGAAATCTGAAGGAAACACTGCCCTTTCCATAAGATGGATGCAATACATTCAGAGGGGCTAATCAAGCATTTTACTTCCCAATAAAAGTAAAATGAGTGTACACATAACACTCCATTTTTTTTTTATTTTGGCAGATGAAAATAGAGTTGCTTGCTGGAAGCCGTAAAAAGGAAGGGGGTGGGGAAGGGAATGAACGGGTAGATGATGATGGTTACCCGATCTTCGTACCAGCAAGCATCATACACCAGCTCCATGACAGTGCACAGAACAATCCTTCACATTATCAGCAAATACCGTCACTCTTTGGCATTTGATGGCCACACAGAATAAGAGAACAGAGCCGAGAGGCAGAGGGCTAGACAGAAATGCCCTGAAGACCTACCCTGTTTGGGTTGGACCCTGCTGCCTACAGTCACAAACCTTTAACTTGCAAGCTAGTTAAGCAAGGATGGCTCCATATCCAAAGATTTAAATAGTTTGCTACACAGTTCATTCACTTACTAAACCACCACAGTATCACCTGGAAGGACTAAAGTCATATGTTTTTACTAATTAGTAGATGTCAGCTATTATTCTTTTAAGATGTGTAACGGGGGGAAAAAAGTTTAATTCCTTGTTCTGTAATCCACATGTAGCTGTTCATATATAGTTCATAGATGTTCATAAATAGTGACTCCAAGACATTCAGCCAAAGGCAATGCTCAAGTTCTTTAGTTCATTTGCATGACAATTAAGTGTCTGTATTCAACCCCACCTAACTTCTCACAGAGCATGGAAGGAGGAAGAAAAATTAATTCATTACATTTCAGTAACTGAACATATTTTTACATGTACAGAACTGAAGTTCAGTGGCTTGGGTTTTTTTGGTTTTTATGGTTTTTTGGTTTGGTTTGTTTTTTTTGTAGCAGCAAGCATCAGCATCTGTAATAATTCAGGAAATCACTATCATTCTAAGAAGACAAACTATTACACCACTGCTCTGCATCTGTTTCCCCCAATGCAAATCTGTCCATGTCTGTGAGCAAGCATCGGTGCCAATGCTCCATCACTTGTCTGTGGAGCAAACAGGTGCAGGAGCTGATAGGGAAGAGCTGGGAGTCTCAATCTGCTTCTGCTATGCTGGTATTGTGCCTGAACAATGTCATAAAGTGATAAAAACACTGCCCAGTGTCATTCATCAAAGCACTATGATGGTGTCAAGAAAAGAAATATGTTCTCTGCTGTCAACTTGTTTTAATAAAAATGCATTGCAATATTTAAAAAGTTTTCAAAGCTGACTTCTATTTCTGACAGCTGACAGATTTACGAAAGCTATTTTTGATGAAAAATGAGCAACAAGATTAACAATATTCAAAACAAAGAAATCAACGTAGTCTGCCTGAACATGCCAAAGTACTAATAGAGGAAGATAAAGTAACTCAGTAAAGCAAGGACTGTAGAAGAGAACCTAAGACAGTTTATTAGCAATGTTTGAAGTTTACAATATTTTAAAAATTGGAACAACCCTCAATGAACAAACTGACTTCAAGTGTGATACACTGTGGAACACTGTGGTTCTCTCAAGCATGAACACTTCATGTTTGATCTTGCTCTCAATAAAACCAGAATGAAAGCAAAGAAAGACAAATGGCAGAGTTATTGGCCATTTTCTGGGGTTTTCTTTTCAGGAAACAATTCTGTGGAATTTTTTTGGTTTTGTGGGGTTTTTCTTTTCTGGCTTTTTTTTTTTTTTTTTTTAAGTAAGTAGCAAATGAAGTAGAAAACTACGTTATGAAAACTTTCCATAACTCATTTTAAACATGATCGGCACATGAACAACTAAGTCTTTTTAAGTTTAGTGACCTTTCTAACCATCTCTAAAACATGCATAGCATATAGCAGATCTAAGTTCAAGAAGCTGTGTAAATTTTTTTCTGACCAGTACGAATAACCATAAACACCATCCTGTTCTGCACTACTTCTTTCCAACTTCTGGTCACAAATTCTATCCTATGCTTCAGAAACCACTCAAGGAAAGATTTTTGAAACCATTGCTATTCCTACAAAAGTTCTGGCTCTACTCGAATATAAAAACAAGAGGAGATAAAAGCCATTGGTGCAGGAGGAAAGCTGCCATCATGTAAACATAACTCACACAAATGGAGTGATGCAAGGGTTAACTGTAAACTCTTCAAAAGGGACAGGCAAGGAAGGAGAAGAACATAAAAATATTTCTATAAATACATTAGCAACAAAGTGAAGGCTAGGGAGAACCTCCATTCCTTGCTGTATGCAGAAGGACGCACAGTGACAAAGGATGAGGAAAAGGCCAGTGTACTTAATGCCTTCTTTGCCCCAATCTTATATTAAAGAGCAGTTCTGCAGATACCCAGTCTCTGAGCTGGAAGACACAGATGAAGAGGAGAATGAAACCACCATAATCCAAAGGAAGCAACCTGCTACACCACTTGGACACACTCACGTCTACGCAGCCAGATGGGATAGAGCCAAGGTACCGAGGGAGCTGGGGAAGGGCTCAGCAGCCCCTTTCCATCACTCGTTAGCAGCCATGGATAACCAGGGAGATCCCGGGTGACTGGAAGCTGGCAAATGAGATGCCCATCTACAAGAAAAGAGGAAGGAAGATCCAGGAAACTACAGGCCTGTCAGGCTGATCTCAGAGGTGAGCAAGGTCACGGAGCAGGTGATCTTGTGCCACTATACGGCACATACAGGACAACCAGGGAATCAGGCCCAGCCAGCACTGGTTTATGAAAAGCAGGTCCTGCTTGACCAACCTGATCTCATTCTAAGACAAGGTGACGGCTTACTGGATAAGGGAAAGGCTGTGGATGCGTCTGCCTAGACTTTACTAAAGCCTTTGACATTATTTCCCACAGCATTCTCCTGGAGAAACTGGCTGCTCATGGCTTGGACAGGCGTGCTCTTTGTCGGGTAAAAACTGGCTGAATAGCAAGGCCCAGAGCCGGTGGTGGTAATGGAGTTACATCCAGCTGGCAGCCGGTCACCAGTGGTGCCTCCCCAGGGCTCAGTATTATCTCTTATCTGTTTAATATTGCTATCACGGATCTGGATGAGGAGGCTGAGGGCACCTTCAGTCAGTTTGCAAGGAACACAAACCTGGGCAAGGGTGTTGATTTGCTGGAGGGCAGGAAGGCTCTGCAGAGGGATCTGGAGAGGCTGGATCAGTGAACTGAGGCCAACGGTCTGAGGTTCGAGAAGGCAAAATGCAGGACGCTGCACCTGGGTCACAACAACCCCTGTAACACTCCAGGCTGGGGGAAGAGTGGCTGGCAAGCTGCCTGGAGCCAAGGGACCTTGAAATATAAGCCAGCCTGTGCCCAGATGGCCAAGAACGCCAGTGACAGCCTGACTTGGATCAGCAATAGTGTGGCCAGCAGGACGAGGGCAGTGACTGTCCCCCTGCACTCAGCATTGGCAAATCTTGAGTCTTGTTTCCATTTCTGGATCACTCACCACAAGAAGGACATTGAGGTGCTGCAGTGTGTCCAGAGAGAGGCAACAAAGCTGGTGAAGGGTCTGGAGCACAAGTCTTAGGAAGGAGCTGCGGGTGCTGCTTAGCCTGGAGAAAAGGAGGCTTAGGGGAGACCTCATCACTCACTGCAACCACCTGAAAGGAGATTGTAACCAAGTGGGGCTCTGTCTCTTCCCCCACTAACAAGTGCTAGAACAGAAGGAAATGGCCTCAAGCTGGACTGAGAAGCTTTAGATTGAATCTCTAGGAAAGACTTTTTTACAGAAAGGGTTCAAGCATGAAAACGGGTCACGCAGAAGAGTGATTGTGTCACCATCCCTGGAGATATCTAAAAGACGTGTGTATGTGAACTTAGGGACACAGTTGGACTGATGATCTTAGAAGCTTTTTTCAATCTAAAGGATTCTTTGATTCTATGATTCAAAATCTGTAATGCACTGTTTTTGCCTTTTTTTGTTTTTCATTTCTTCACTATGTCTAATTCATCTGAAATGTAATTTTCCTAAGATTGGCAAGGAAACTAAGATCTTGATTTTTCAGTTTTAAACTTAGACCACATGAGACATCTCACCATTTCTGACCCTACTGAAAACTAGAGTAATAAAGCCTGTGGGAGAAAAGATAAAATTAAAACAACATCGATTTTTCACAAAGAGAGTACCCTAGAAGAAAAACTGTCAGTCACAGATGACAAGAAGCCAGTTACAGCAAAAGCGTGAAATGTGAGCATTGCTCTCTCACTACTTTCTATTTATTTTAAATAACAGATGAACAGTCATTAATATTTACTGTACTTCAAATTAGTCAGATAACAAAATATTCAGCCTGAAGTCAGATTAGGCAGCAGCTGGTTAGATGGATGTCATCTGTCAGGGGCTGTTCTAAAAGCCACTAATACTGTCAGTGAAAATTACAGCCTACAAATCAAAAGAACGTAAGTGTTTGAACGAAAACACATGAAATCAGACAGCTCCCACTGGATTTTCCCCATGTGCTATTACTTCCATGATCAATTCACACTTCAAGTGACAAAAATTGCTGAGAAAGCAAAACAGTGCTTGCTTTCTCTCTGAGAAGTATACTTTGAGCCAGGGGACATATTTTTAGATAATTAAAAATAAATTTCTTTCCTTTTTGTCAAGAAATATTAAAATCAACCAGCTGTAAAGCAAAATGCTCACTCACAGGACAACAGGCAGCTAAACTTTGCTGCTATTGCAAGAGTGACAACATCTTAGTTGGAAATAAGATAAAACCCTTTTTCATTAGTAATTCTGTAATTCAGTCAATTCTATAACATTAAATACAATTTCTTCTAATAGTATTAAAATGAAAACAGAGACCATTCACTCAGAACTTCAAGGAATGTTCAAAATACACGTCAAAATATTGCTTACACAGCACAAAAACCTCCCACATTTTATATCATGCAAGGATCATCATTCCACAAAAACAGTGGCACAGCACCTAAAACATACTTTTTAGTACTGAAAGGTACTAAAACACTAATTTTATGTTTCTGCTGAAGTGCTGAGAATATAAACATTTTGAAATGGAGTGTTATGATACGTATATCCAGAAATCATTCTTCTTTTTTTTATGTCCCATCTAGTTTGTATTTGGCAGGCTTTTCCCCCCTTAACTGGAACAAAACAGCTAAACCTAGAAAGGTGTTATTGCAGATGACAACAGTGTCTTTTGAAATGTATCATCTCCATTTTGAGGATATAATGCTGCACAAAAAGCAGAAAAAAAAAAGTATGCATGCTGCTTCCTTGCTAATGAGGGAATTCCACCAAGAATTTTAAATTAATCAGTGTGCAGCAGTACTGGCTGGGTGCCAGTGGGATGCTGAGCTGTACAGAAGGGTGAGCAGATCCCCACTGGGCAGCACTTGGAAGGCGAGGCAGGAGTGTACCCTCCTGGTGAAGGCAGCTCCTGCAGACCAGGCTGTGACAGCTTGAGTGTGGCTGGAATGTCCTGTGACAGTCATCAGCACAGTGGAGGCTGGACCACAGGATCTGCAAGGAGATGCCAACAAAGCTGGGCTTAATCAGTTTAAAAAGGAGGCTAAAAGAGTAGCTTGCTGCTGTCATCTGTGACCTAATGGGAGGGAAGAAAATAAACAGAGCTGGGATCTTCTGAGAGGTGACCCAGAAGAAGGAGGAGAGGCAACAGTCACACTAATTACAACACCAGCGAGTCAGATGAAACAATTTTGGAAAACAACTTTTCATCTTGTCAGCAAACACTGAAACAGGTGGCCTGAGAGGCTGCAGCCTTGGAGATGCTCACATCTGGACTGCACAGGACCTGTACACAGCAAGGGGTTGGACTTGACACCTCCAGAGGTCCCTTCAGCCTCAACCATTCTACAGCTCTGTGACTCTGTGTTGTTTCTTACTCTCCTCAGTGCCTACATTTCAACAGCAGATCAAAAGCACTCAACAGAGGTAGGGTGAGTATTTCCAGCTGTGAGAAGTTCGGTGAATACACACAGAACCTACCAGCCCAGCATGCTGCATTTGACCAAATTTAACTTGGTCTTCTCTGTGCCACGACTCCAGCCCTTTGAGGGCACAAGGAAGAACAAGGACCTGCCTTCCCTTACACCTCCTTCTCTCTCAGCATTGGGTAACGTCATGCACTGCCAAATGGAATGCAAACTGACTGTATTGCTCCCTTGGCTAGCAGGACTGCACCCCTGAATGCCTTTTTCACTCAGCTTCACTAAGGGAGACTCATTCTCTCCTATGATATCCAGGGCTCTGCTGACAGCAAAGCTGTTCCCAGCATCCAGACTGCTCCCTGCAGCAGAGGCCATTGTATTACCTCTTCTCGTAAGATCTGTCCTTTTTTTTTCTGGCAGAGTTACCAGCACACTGACCTCACTCATGGCAACCAAAAATTCCCAGTGCTGAAGCCAGGGAGAGATGGGAAGCACAGCCATGGCCAGGGAAGGTGGGAGGTCACCCTCATCTGCAGCACCACCACAGTCTTAGATCAGCTAAAATCTGCTACAAAGCCACACTTTTAGGAACCAGAAAGTGTGGTTAATCATGCTAGCTCTTACATGAGCTATAACAACAATTATACTCAAACAGAATTTAAAATAATACCTCAATTTAGATCAGATAAACCTCTAAATTGTCAAAATAAAGCCTAATATTTTGCTTGCATTAAAGAAATCACCAATTAAATTTGGAAACCTCCTGGCAACATGCGGTTATTTTAACACCACAACAAAATATTCCTTGAGATGGTATGACTGTATGTTATACCATAGTAACTTCCAGGACAAGACATCAAGAGAAGGAACTCTGGAAGAGGACAACTTGTCTCTTGGTGCACTGGAAATCAGCAGCAAGAAGGGCACTAACCAACAACACCACAGCAAATGCCATCAAGGCACAATGATTTACACTGCTCTAGGGAGCACTCCAACACACACACCTACCACAACTGCCATGAACAAGCCTCAGCTGAAAACATGAATTCACGACTCACAATGGCCAAACCTCTCACTATCATTCCACTCTCCCTCAATTTTACTCTGTTCAACTGAAGGTGAGTCTACTTCACCAGCGACAACCCACCTCAGCCTGCTATGACCACAATCTAAATAATAATAGCTAACCACTATGGTTAACAGCTTGCCAGGCTCCACAGGGGATGAGTTTTGCTAGGCCAACTTTCTACTAACAACCCAGCTGCCAGAGGAACCTACACACTCTTATCTCCAAGTGTTCTGTTACACATATCACAGGCTTTTCCTCTTTACATGCTTGTCTGGTTTCACTTTTAAAAAAACAGGATCAGATTTTTCAAAACAAATCCTCAGGCTCACACTTAAAACTGATTTCCCTCTCCCCAGAGAAGGCATTCAAGATTCCACAGAGAATTCAAAACGAACTCTTGCAAAAGACAGGAGGAAAATCACTATATGAAAAGTAATCACAGATCATGGTTTTCAAAAATGGCATCTGAAAAATAAGATTAATTATTTTTTCTTTACTGCTTTGTTACCTTAAATTATTACAAATGATTTGCTGGAAGCTGGTGTTATGGCTTTTTGCTCGTCAGACCTTTGTCACATACCAATAGTCCTGATCCTGGCACATCTCCTACATACTGATGTGAAAAACCCTTTTTGGGCAACCCTTTTCCTCACATCCCCAACCTTCCCAGTGCCATTTTTCCACTCCATGTTTCTTTCTGATAAGACAGCAGGACAGTGTAACTCATAAGCCTCCGCCTGCTCTCAGATGCTCATAACAAGGGATCTGGAACACTCCTATCTAGTGAGTCATATTTAGACACAGGGATTGGAAGGTTTTCTAACAACATCCTCTTTGTATGCATTGTTCCGCATCTGGGATAGCGGGCAGTGAACCCCACATGGTTCAGGAATTACAGAGCTTAAAAGAAAAGGGAAAAAAGTTTGTCATCTCAATTCCATGGAAGAAAAATAGGAATATTAGTGAAAAAACTACAAATCTGCAGTCTATGAAAGCCTTGTATGAGCATGGAACTTTGCCAGTTTCCAAAATGCTGTGTGCACCACATAAGGAGTTATCAGGAAAACAGTTTCAAATCTTAATTAATCCACTGAGGCACCAACCCATGTCCCAGTAATCAGTCAGCTGGTGATGACAAACAGAAATAAGACTTGAGAGGTTCTCACAAAACAGCTAAAAATAAAACTGGATCTGTTTTTTATGTTCCCCCAAACATAAGGCTTTTGCTCTCAAATTTGTACTTATTTATTGTTTATACTTCATGTAACTGACTTTGTTCTTTATTCAAAACCTCAGAGGGAACCACTTCTCCTAAAATGATCAAATATTTTTTATGTTGCATGATACCTGTACACCTAAGAAGACCAGCCTACATATTTCTGGATTGTGATTTCTATCCAAATCAACCAATATGACAATGTGAGCAGCCAGTGAATGTAATTACCAACAAATTTTCTACCTCAGAACAGATAAGCCTAGTAAAAAAAAAAAAACAGAATTTTAAAAAGTGATCTGTACTAATAAATAATTTGATAGGAAGTTTATCTTGAAAGAGGTTAATTGCTACATCAGATAGGATATTTGATATTGTTGGGTTTGAACACTTCATGATTTTCCATTTCTAGTAAGTTAGCTAAGCTAACAAAAAACCCCATGGAACAGCAAGAGAAGCACTTGGCCTTAGCAGTTTCTTACATAACTGTAATTCAGAAAATGTAAAAAAAATTTTTTCAAAAATGTTCTCAGATTCTTACTACTATTTTACTAGTAATTTAATAATTTTCTTTAGGGGGAAGGTCAAAATGACATTTTACCACAAAAAAGAAAAGTAATAAATTAAAGTGCAAAAAGGGAGGTCAGTGATACTAGGCCCAAGGAAGCAGAAAAGGATTTTGCAACACACTGTGATTTTTTTTGAGACTTTGATTGATATCAATCTACCAAAACATTTAAAAAATAATTTTGGCTTGCTTGCCTGTATAAGCAGAAGCAGAGTCTTGTTCCTTCAGGGAACCACCCAAGTAAAACCACATATATTGTGAGCAGAAAAGTCTACTATTGTCTCCTAAAACAGCAAAGACCAAAGCACAGTTTTAAATATTCTCAGATGTCAAACATCTATTAGAAAATTATTTTTTTAAAAAAATGAGAAAAAAACTCAATCAACAAAGAAAAGCATTTTTAAGTAACATTTCTCCTGATGCTGGTACTGAACTCACTCAGTAAGGCAGGCCTGGAGCGAGTCTGGCACCAGTAACCACCAGTCACACTGTGCTGAGCAGAGTTAAGTCTGGCTGGCTGAAAACTGATCAGGTTTGGTAACTTCACACCCATAATTTTTAAAGTTCAACAGTAACAAAAGCAGTTGTGTTTTATGTTCAACAGCATTTCCAATACACACAGAAGGAGCTGTCCTTGCGGGAAGAGGGGGAGGTAAGAATGGCTTTGTCTCAGTTAATTATAATGATCTGAAGATTGAAACAAGACCAAGCTTGTAGGAAAAATTAACTTTTCTTACCGTTAACTGGAGCATTTAGAAGGGGAAAAAAATGTTCTTGAGGCAGAAAAGCTATTATTCAGATCTTTCCAATACAGAAAAGTTGGTCAAAATGGACCTTTGTCTGGAGAGCTTCATTTCAGACGTATCACCCACTAACATATTGTAACCAAGCCAAAGTAGTAAAAGCCTCTTAAAACTACCCCATAATTCTACATCTGTGAGTACTGTAGTTCAGACACACATCCCTATGAATAAGAAATTTTAGCAAAGAGCTTTTCCTGGACTTAACTAAAGCAGATGATTCTTTTTTCTTTTTAATAAAAATAGAATTTAGAAGATTAAATAATTGAGCCAACAAGAATACACATTCAGAACTTGTTCAAGCAATAGCCTAAATTCAGTAATTGAGCATATTTTTCATTAACCACTAGAGGTCACACAGTAACCATGGCAGACATCCAAAAGATGACTGGACTCAAGAACCTTATGGTCTGTTAAAATCAAAATACAAGGGTACTCACCAATTTGAACCCACAAATGAAATTTTGAAATGAATTTGAGTGGCCTTATTCCCCAAAAGATTCAATGAACTTGAATGTTCACAGGTGTAATTTGGTATTTTACATCTTCATAAAATTGAGATTTATTATTTTTACTTCTAAAAAACACATCAAATAATGGGTGGGGGTGCAGTGGGATTGTCAAAGCTTGCAGTGCTTTTGAAGGTTTTCCTGATTTCTTCAAATATTTCCTCATTTGAACTTCTGGAACTTCAAGTAAAATAGCTATGCCTATAATTAACACTAAAGAATCACAATAAGGTGGAATATTCTAATATTTTACTGGTGATTTTCTTGCTATGTAAATAGACATTTTAACATTCTAAGAACAAGAGAAATAGTAATAAAACCAAACCTAACCCCACATACATAAAATACATTTTATTTTTAATTTCATACCAAGGTTTACACTGGACACAATAACTTATATTCTTTTAAATCTGAATGGAAATATGCCCTCAAAATTTAGATGCAGTTGGAATGGTCAGGGTCTGAAACCTACTTGCTTGCAAGAAATTCACTTTAGAGCTATTGAAATTCTAATATATTTCAAAGACTATTTGAAGAAACACTATTTGGAAAGTGCTAAAGTGCTTTATGTTATACACACCTAATTAAAAATTCCCTGAAAAGTTCATTTAAACCCTTCAAGAAGATGCCAAATGAGAGATGGATCAGAGTCAGTGATCCCGTACTCCTTCCATATTAGATTAAATTTCAGGGATCAGTATACAAAGATATTTCATGAACTGACTCACTTTTTGTTCCATTTATGACAGTTCACACTGCATCTTCTCTTTGGAGAAATTTCATTTAATTAGTACCCAGCAATGAAATATAAAGAAAGACCTGTGTATGAAAGTCTTTTACTATGGCAGAGCAGCACTGCCAAGGCATTAAACTGCCCTCTAACCCAAGAACTGGTCCCACCAGAACAGGTGCTTCTGTTGACTTGCATTACCTGTTCTGGAATAAGTAAGATATTTCACTCCCTAAAGCTCTCAGTCTGGTACATTTCAACATTTAAAAAAATAATATAACAACAAAAAGCAGTGGAACAGCTGTAATCTGAATAATAATTTCCAAAGTTTCAGCACCCATCATGTTTTTCAGCATAACAAACAACACTGTCAAAGCTCACAGGACACATATTGCACTGTAGGAACAATTCCTTGAGACAAAACAGAAATCATAAATTACATCTTAAAAGCAGAAAATGTGCAGACTTTTCTCAGCAGAAAATTAACACTTTAAATCTATTTAGCTCTTAAGAAATATTACAGAAAAACCCCATCTTTACCTGCACACAAGCTTGGCTGTACACACATATCTACACACACACACACACACACACACATTGCATATCAGCAGAGATTGCTTTCCGCTTCACACTAACACAGCAAGATTTACAGACTCCATAAAAATTTAAAAGGCAAGAATTGTTTTAAAGAATAACCAAATACAAACCTGCTTTTTCTGTGCCTGTCTTTTCTGAGCCCCCAGTGTAACAGACTTGAAGCTAAGAGACTTGGACTGTCTCCTAACTTTCACTGAATCTCTCCGGCGATCATATGAAAAAGACGACGACTTCTTTGTAATTTTCCTCTTAGGTGTGTCTGCCATTTCATCCAAAGTATGGTTGCCTTCAAGTAAACAGCATCCCAAGAAAATAAAAACTCAGTATCATCAAGCTCCTACCAAGCTTGTATGAAACAATCTTCAATCCTACAGGAAATCTAGCAGCCTGCAAGGAATGGAGCCCACCAAGAACAGTTTAAGTTCTTCCAACAGGTCGTAAGAATGAAAAAAAACAGAGGTCCTGCAAGGCTGTCTGTCACTGAAGAGCAGGCAGAACTCCTTCTTGCTGTATAAACTCAAACAGGCTTCAGCGGTGATGCTAATCTGAAAACGTAGTGACTATCCTGCTGAGCACGCTAAAGGTGAGCGGGAGGTAGCTCCCTGCACACCAACAGGGTGTGGAAGTACACCAACAGGGTGTGGGGACGAAGCAGAAGACTTTGGGTTCAAAGCATCTTCTTAACTCCTTCCTCTCTGGGCTACTGCTAGGAAGTCAACTGAAAAGGCAGACTGGTGAAAGCTCCCCAGAAATAATACAGCATTATTTTCTTCTCTTTGGATCCAAGGCCCTTTCTGAAGAAAACATCAGCACGTGGTAACCACCCCATTAAATGCATTTAGGGGCCTTGTTTTAATCTAATTTACATATTCTCTTCTCTCTCTTTGTCAATAAGACTATTCATGCTACAAACCTAGGAGATAATTTCTATTCAATTTCTAAATCAACTAGAAAATAAAATACCTGACTGTGAACCTGACCATCCTTTATGGGAAATAACTATGGAGTTACTGCAGTCTCTTAAGACCTGTTGGTATTGATGGTAAGAGGGTAATGAATTCTCATCCTAGTGACAGTGTGGGAACCTTATCAGACAGCTGAGATTGCAACTTTTGTACCAGGACTGTGTTTAGGTAGGAATGCTTCTCTTGCATAAGGTATTAGTCAAGGAACTCTACAAGGGTGTAGAGCCCCAAGAGTTGCTGCTACTGATTTCCATTAAGCAAAACAAATCCCAAGAGCCAAGCTCTACAAACTATTTAATCCATGTTGAAAGACCAGGAGAAAAACTACTTTTGACAAACCTAGGCATTGTCCAGGGTCTTTTCCAGAAACTTTTTCTTATTTTATTCATGATACTACTTCATGTACAAAACAACTGTGAATAATTTATAGTTGCAGGATTATCCATTACTATAATTAAGCTCTAATATGGGTCAGTCCTCTGGTGTATGAGTCTCACCACTTCTGTTAGGAAATAGCTGTGAAGTTGGAACAGCAGTTCTTTTAAGACCTGCTGATATCAAGGAGTAAGAGAGTAGTGTTAATGAATCCCCATAACCAATCTTTCCTGAAACTTCTTCCTTTGTTGTAGGATGAATAATATACCTCTAGGACACAGCAATATTGCTAAAATTAACCAAAAGCTATCAGAATGCTAAGTATCTTTCACCATAATGGCCTAATTCTGGATTCACTGCACATTTTTATGGAGATTTACACTGTGAAGGATTAGAAAACACAGCTTTATTTTATCTACAACGATATCTAACCAGTGAATCTGTAATTGCTACAAGATAGAGGAAAACTCCATTATTAAGTATTTTTAGTACAAAGTCTCTCTTAATTGTGATGTGTTTATAATACTATAGCAGCCATTATCAATAGCCACATACTGACATTCAGTGTTACTAATATTAGACAATCTGAGACCACCATCATTTCAACACACTTTGTGGTTTTCACCAAAGTTCAAATAAACTTTTTCTCACAAACTGAAATCCTACTTAAATTACCAGTTTCCATTATTCACAAGCATCATCTTTTTGAAGTTAAATTAAGCAGAGAATTCAGCATTATGAGCTTGAAAACCCTGACATCTCAAGAAAAAACATATCCTCTAAAACTTCATGAAGTATCTACAGCATGTGATAAACACCACAGATATTCTGATGAAAATTAAGCTCAAGGAAAGTTTGAAAACCTTTTTCAGACAGCTACTCTTATGACAGTTTCACTTGATGCCCCAGGTATTGCACTGAAAAAAAACTAAGAACCACTTCTCAATATCACCTCTGATTCTACAGCCATCTTTGGTTTGCTTCTTACATCTTTTCAAGGCTGAGATCAGCCCACTCATGTGCCCATTCTTCCTCTTCTTCCTCCAAACCTCAACCACTCCCAGCAGCAAAGTGCTCTCCCTTTCTTCCTCAGCTTGCCAGGTCCCTTGGTGAACTTACAATACTCATTAAATAGAAAAATACACAGTTAGTTTTGCAAGGTAGAGCCTTCGGCACTTGAGTGAACAAATTTGTTACAAGATGAGGCCAAAGAGTGCCAGAGCCCTCATGAGCCAAGCAGCAGGACTGGGATGAAAATACTGGGGAGAGGCAGAGACAGGGCACACTGCTGGAAGCCTTCTGAGACTTGGTTATGTACCTTGCACGTAAGCCACTGTGTCCAGAGGTCTATTGCAAAATCAGAAACATCCTCCTAAATGTAAGAGCTCAGAACTCATTAGTTTGTGTGTTTGGTTAAAGCAGTCTCTCTCCAAAAGCCCATCACCTTTGCCAAACTGATATTACATTCACCATGTTATTTTCTACTCCATGGATGCTTCTGCAACTCTTCATGACCAGCATTCACCATCCGTGTTTGGTTTTCCACACAATAATGGAATTTGTCACTCCAATATTCAAATCTCCCTTTCTTCTTTCAGAACAATTGCAAATATATTGAACAATACATGCTCTATTTTCCATCTTCCAAACAGTTACACATCCATAAAAGCCTTCCTCTTATTCCATGCCAAGTCTGTGGGGTTTTTTGACTCTACTAACCCAGACAGTGTTGCTCAGGTGCCTCTGCTGTGAATACAGGCACAATATTGTGAGATATTACTTTCTTGACAACACTGTCATGATCTTCCCCAGGGTGTCATATTTATGCATGGGCCTGCTATTCCTCAGAGAACAGTTTTTACCGAGCAATTCAGTTTTCAGAAGTCAGATTTACCTGCAGCTCTTCAGATCTCCATGGAAACTGATTTATGGATTTACAAATGTCAGTGCTCTCCTATCTGGAAGTTCTTAGTGCATTGATGTAACTGTTTCAGCATTTCAGGACAGGAATTGGAATATTGTAATTTATCCAAATAATACATAGGGTATTTCATGAATGGAAATGCTGCCACCACACAGCTAGAAAAAACTAAGTGATGTTGAGATTAACAATTTGAAGAACAGAGGTGAAAAACTAAGAACTAAGTTAGGAGATGACATTTAGTTACATCTAATATCTCTTAGGGACTGAAAAATGCATGTTCCAATATTTATGTACTATGACCTTTATTTCCTCACTTCCATGGATATATAATTATATATTAGTCTCATCCATGAACACTGTGAAATTAAAATTTAGTTTACTACTAGAAATACTGTAAGCATTTAAACTCCATTCTTTGAGTGAAGATATTATTTATATTTATATTTTGAGTATGTTATTTTCAAATATGTTGTCATTAAATAGCAGCTGGGAATAAAGGCTGTAAAAATACTTTGATTTTTCTACTTTAGATCCATCAAGAAGAAAGACCTAAAAACCACCATGTTGCTGTCTCAGCAACAAGTCAATAGCATCGATGCAAAAACACCTGGTTTAAATAGACACATTCTGCTTTGACCAATTTTTCAGAATTTCAAACTCTAAAAGCATAATTTAAATAAAAACTACTGCCAAACAGCAGATGACATCAAGAGCCCATTGTTCAAAAACTGAAGTTTTTTTAACAGAAAATCTTCATGGGGTTGCTATATGATGGTTTTCTTTCCCAGTATCAATATTTTCCCAAGCTTGGTGGCTTAAGCAGTTATTTTAAGCTGTTACAAGAAAAGAATGCCTTATGCTCAAAATGTGTTTTGCCAAGTCACTTGTGAGTAACAACAAATTGTTTCAAGGTCATCTTGTTTTCCTGGGATACTGGGAATGAAGACATAGAACTAAAAGAGAGAACTGCACACTGTGGCAGAAGATAATCATGGCAATAGTTAAAAATTAATTTGATAGAAAGATTTTGAGGAGAAAAAGTGTATACCAGTCATGGTACTGTAAATATTAAGAACCATATTTCTGAGTATTTTTGGGGGCGTTTTAAAGTTTTGCTGTCAGATTTTCTGCATGGGACCTGGAGAAAATGTTTCTTCATTCACTCCAGGGTATTAGTGGCAGAAACAAGAAGCACAAAAAGTTGTTATTCTCTACTCATGATTTTAGGGTTAAATACTTAACTGCAGAATCAAAGAGAAATCACATGTAAATTCAGCTGCAAGTTTGCTTAAATGAGGCAGAGACACCCAAAATTTAGAATAAACAACACTACTTTGAGTATTCTGATTACATGCTGATGGAAGTCTAAAGATAACACAACTTTACATGCACAGCTCTCATTGACTTCAAAAGCCCTTTAACATTTTTGAGTGAATGAACAGGCACAGGGTTACCAGTATCTCATTCTTTCTAACAGCATCCTGCTGTCACTGGCCTACCCTGAATTTACTACAGAAATGGGGTCTTGCATAACTGGCCTGAAAAATAAGAGTGTCAGAGCAAGAATCAATAGCAGCAGGATACTGTAACCACAGCCCTCCAGTCCCTAGCTAGCCTTTAACCTTAACATTATAATGCATTTGCTCAAAATAGCCTTATTTCTGTGTAGGCTTCCATTTAACATTTGTTACAAACAAAATATAGTCATGCTTTCCAAACCCACATTTTGTGTATCACATGCCTCTCTAACTCAACAGAGCTTTCCAAGAGGAAGTAAACAAAACAACAGTGTTATTTAGAATTGACCATCTGTTTTAACACAAAACCCCAAAGTTCATTTCCTTTCCACTACACTGGGAAAAGGTCCTAATATGCCTTCATATGATGTGAAGAAGCTGCTCAAAGATTTTTTCCCACTAGAAGTCTTTGCACTTCTTCACACTTGAAACAGGCACTAACAGACATGAAGCAGGCACTAACTTCAAAATAATATCAACAGAACCTCTGTAGGTCTCTTTAAAGCAGATGCAAATGCAGCACAATTGATTTCACTAAATTTCAGCTGCAGTTTGCTTACTTAACACAGTTAACTCTAGCTCATGCATGTTTACAAATTCCATTTCAGCACAGATCCATGAAATTAATCTCCATCCCATTCTCACCAGAAGTATTCCACTCAAAACAGCTTCTTGTGTGTCTTTCTGGGAGGTTCAGAGTTTGTCTAAGCAGCACTAAGCACCAACAGCACCTTGAACTTCCAGTGACCTGGACCAGATAGAGCACCACACACACAAATTGTGGGAAGCATGAGACTTCAATCCAGACAAGACCAAACCATATTCCTCTGGTTTTTATCTCTGCACTCAGTGGGTGTAAGCATGAATTAGGCAGGGTGAAGAGCTGACTATTTGAAAATGCTAAGTTAAGCAAAGAAAGCCCATGCCTGCCTCAGTTTAGAGAGAGAAAAAAAAGCCAGGCTGTAAATCTAAGCATATACCAAATTACTGTGGTTATTTCTAAGAACCAGTGTTGAATTTATCAGGACAGTAATAAAGTAATTTATAAGATGCCACAGCCTTTAACATTTACACATTGTTAATCCCAAACTAATCTGGCAAAGAAAAAGTATATTGGAGCAAATAAATTTATGAATAATTGACATTAGGTTCATATCTACATTGTTTCAAAGTAGCTCAGTTTGCCCAGCTGATCATCATAACCAGTGGCTGTTAATGGCAAATACTTGTTGTTCTCTTGGGAAGAAAAAACTCTGATTTTTCAGCACACCAAACACAGACATTTTCATCTCTAAAGCTTCCACTGAGCAACAGTCTAAGTATTTCTATTCATAAAAAAATGGCATACAATTGCAAAAAAATTTTTTTCGAGTCGTTCAAAATACAAATGACTATTTCAGTGAAAAATAAAATGGGAGCAAGTTATATTCATACACATACTTTGGGTTTGTTTCCTGCTTTTTTGTTTTGTTTTGTTTTTAATGAGGCTACAACACAATTTCCTCAATATCTTTTTCATGGATAAACAAGGGTCTATGAGATTTCAGAATAAGCACTTCCATATTATATCCAAAGTGTGAATATTACTCAAGTGCCTACGTGCCTCAAGTCTAGCCAAAAACACAGTTAAGGATGGTTGGGTTCTGCTTTTTCCTGCAGTTGTTGGGGTTTTTTTTCTTGCTGCTGAGAACGTCTGCCTACTAAAAACTGAACTGAGGTCATCAAGTATGCTATCATCAAGTTGGAAACTTATCAAGATGACATATGTTTTTTGAGAGCCTGCATAGAGAGGGCTACTTTTGCAGAAATCTGAACAAAACAGGTTATTAACCTATCTTTAAAATACTGGTCTAATCACTAAACACACAAGAAACCTGCATTTTTAAAATAATGGAAGTAGGTTCTACAGCTGATTAAATTCTAGCTGAAAACAGAATCTTGTTTCTTGTAGTCAAATATTTCTCAAAACCAATAACATGTCAGCCCATTTATATTCATGTATATAGAGACATATAAATGTATAGAACACTGATATGGTTCGACTGAAAACTCCCTATTTCCATAGTAAAACCTGAAAAAATTATATTTATATTTTTTTAAAATATTTTCTAAAATAAAATTATTCAAATGAGCATTTATTATTTTTTTGTTTATAAGGTTATTATCATTAACTGCATTAACCAAGAAATTTCACATGCAGTGATATAGTGTAACATAAACATCCACATCATATGCTGGCTAAGTTAGAGCGCCTAATGCTTGTTCTCAATGAACTACATTAAAGGGCTTAAGTAAAGCTATTTCAGAAAGGAAAAAAGGAGCAAACAGCTTACTAAAATCAGTTTTTCCATGTAGTTTGTTTCATGTTTTACTCCTTTTTATAAGGAGGAAAAACAGTAAGCATCAAAAATTATGCCAGAAAGCAACTGGCTAACCTTTACTCATCCACTCTGTTTTAGTAAGTTGACAAGATAATAACAAAATATAGGGACAGAAGAAGCTAAATAAAGTCACCCTAGCAAGCTGCATTTTAGTGTGAAGGATGCCATCAAAGATACTTCTCTCATTCCATTCAGAACAGCTGCTCCAAGGGTCTTTGTATTTGTTATAGGACAGAACTTTTTCTCCATGGAGACAGTGGAATAGGATTAAATATATTCTTCATATCACTTAAGTGTTTTATTTTACTACAGCAGTTGACTGCACAGAGCAATAAATCCATCAAGAGGACAAGTGGTCCTTAGCAGCTCTGCATTCTGTATTGTGCTGACATGACACTGCACAATTATAGCATAAAAGCACCCCCAAAGGCAGAAATTATATTTATCACAGATCCTTAAGTCGAAAGAACCATGGTAAGAGCAAACTGATTTGCAAAAATACAGATATCAGGTAGAAAACAACACAACGAACTTCTCTTCAAGAATATAAGGAAGTTCCTTGTGAAAATGAACCCTAAAATATTAAGTGTTACGTTTTCCAATATCCTAAACATTTTTGTCCCAATTTTTAAAAAGACAGATATAGGCAAATGTTTAATTTTAAGCACAGCTAATCCTACAGACCTCAGTAATCATTTAATTACACGTTTAGACACCATCTGTTTAAATGCTTTTTTAAAAGGTATGCTTAAGTGTACTGATATAAAATATCCCCAAACTGGAGATATATTCCAAACCTCACATTAATGAGGCCTGTATTAGGTTCTAGCAACACAAACCAGTTGCTACACTTGCTATGAAGGCAAAGCTAACAAGCCAAAACTAAAGGGAGCCAGAAGGTCAGCTGTAAAACACACTACAGGAAACTAAAAAACAATGACTAATGACCAAAATACTTGAAGGTGAAGGTCAAGTGAGAATGACTAATTCAAGGATATAAACCAGTATAGCACAGTGCATGCTTATATTGTACCTTCCTAATCAATGCTGTAAGGTCCTTTTAAAAAAGGAAATTTAACTCATAGGTGCCATCAGTAGAAATGAGCTTGGAGAATGCAGAGATAAATACTATTAATTGCTGATATCTTGTCCATCTATACACAAAAACAATACTGTAATAATGGCTTTGCTTGCTTCAATTGCAGTCAGAGTTTTTCAACTATTAGTCACGCACATAAAAACACCCACAGAGTTTCACTGTGAGGAATTACCCCACTTGAAGGCAGCTAGGCAAGGTAACATCCAAAGAATAAGGTCTTGAAGTCACCAGAATTCAAACTTCTGAGGGGAAAGGCATGTGAGGAGCCAAGAAGTGCATTATTCAAATAAGTGTCTGTGAATATTTATTTATTTATTTTTATTTATATTTAGTGACGACTTGCACCAGCCTCCCAGAAGCCTGTAAGCAAAAGCTAAACTAATCACACAGCTGAGCACTTCAATATGAGATAACCAACTAGAGGTTTTAATTAGCTTTTAATGAAATCTTATCTGGGCACTATTTTTATGGAAGAAATTCCTGAAAACTCAGCACTGTGACTCTATACAGCTTGAGTAATCCCAACATTTCAGACAGTGAGGAGTCTTCATGTCCCAAGACTCCTCACACAATTTTTCTTTATAAAGTCCTGGTTGAAATAACCATGTCAATTAAGTTTTGTCACAAGAAGTAACTACAGGCAAAGTATCTATTTCTGACAAATTGAGAGTCATCATTTGGCCAGTTTTCAAGGAGCCTTGAAAGTGCTTGTTCCAACAGAGGCAATTAAGGATACTGTCTGTGAAGGACTGTGGTTCTGAAACATTTTGCCAGGCTGAAGTCTGTATCAGGCTCAGATGCTTTCAAGAGCCTCAGCTTTCCAGAGAAAAGCGGCACATTTAAATTACTTCAGAGTTTGCCAGTGTTTCTTAACTACAGGTTTTTGAACAAGTAATGCAAAGATACTTGTATCAATAACATCAAGAAAATAGCCAAGAAACAAAAAAAAAAGCGCCTCTTAGTTGACTGTGACCTAAACAGCTACTTACAAAAGAATAAAAACACTCAAGGCCCATCAGTGCGTAATTATTGTCTCAAATTTTGTGTAACTAGCAATTCCTCCAAAAACTATTAAAAAAAAAAAATCCGCAACACTCAGCAGTTTAAAACCAGCATGTTTTTCTGCATATATTCAACTGGCAACACAAAGCTATGTCAACTTACATATACTTTTTTTTTTAGCACATTCATGTTCTACTCTCTGAGATTTTTTTTCCTCCTAGCAGCTTCCTTTTCCTATTTGAACTGTTAAAAAACCAGAAAGGATGGAAAACCCATGATTTAAATTTTTAAAAACCCCATGACAGTAACCAATTTCTCACATCTGTCAGACAAGCTACATAACAAACGTCTAAAAATCTCTGTGTTGGCTGCCACTTTGGGACACGTGCAGGAAACACACTCCATTGATGTGTTGATGTGCAGTTTGTGCCAGGCTGCTTTTCCAGCCACTTGTACTTACACGGTCTTTGTCATCAGCTACATCACAAAGAATGTCATCAAGATCCAAGATCCCACCATCCCCGTGCTCCAGGCGATGGACTTGTATCCAGTAGTTTGGATCCTGCAAATAAGAAGAAAATAGTACCAGATTATCACATGCCGACAGGAAAATGTTATTCCACCGTAAAGCCAGCATCGCAATCCTACAAATGCCTGGCATCAAACATGTATTTAGGTCATATTCCTGTAAATAAATGTAAATTGAGATGTAAAGCCCAAGTTCTTTTTTTATATTGCCTCAGACTAGATAACGTAGTCTTCCCTCCTCTATCAGATATGCATGAGTCACAATCCCATCATTGACACATAAGATTCTGACACATTCCAAGTATTACTGCACATTACATTCCCAATATTCCTTCAATAAAAGGAAAATACATTGTCCTCAAAATAAAGTATGTCAGACAGTGGTCAACTGGCACAAAAGGTTACATGCAACTGTAAAAGGTGTGAGGTTTTTACAGAACAGGTAATTAAAGGCATAAACCAATACTTAAACACCATCAAAATGCTTTCTACCTGTCCTTTGCTAGAGGTGGTAAATGGAATATCTAAAACTTATACTTTGAACACTTTCCGCATTTAAAATTAAAAATTATATCTACACACAGATACATACACACACAAATACATGCAGTCACATGTGTCTAGCAGTAAAAGACTGGCTTTATAATCTTTATTATTACTTTTGATAGCAAAGGAAGCCATAGGGAATAAGGTTGTGCCCACAAAGTGTCTCAAACATATGACCCAGGTGCTGGTTAGCACTCCACATGCTATTCTTAAAGGATTTGTCTCCCTCCTAATGGGGCAAAGTTGCCCTGTAAACACACAGCCTGATCATGCTACATAATCCTGCTTCTCAAATCACCCCCAACACCCCGGGCTGTTGTTCAGTGTCTCACAGTAAAAGAGCTTCCTTGCTTTTCACTGAGAAGGCATGGCTGCACAAAGTTTCTACTGGGAGGACCATCAAACTTGCACGAACTTGCAAAGTTCTAAAAATAGCAATTAGCATCAGCCTTTTCAGGTATAGTGTCTAGAAGTGACAAAAGAAACAAAAATAATAAAAACAACACTACGAAGCCGAACCCGAACCAAACAAAAATCCACCCATGCTAAAAATAGAGGTCATAAATAAATAAATAACCTCCACCCTAAAAAGGTTTGAAAATATTTTGATTTCTTAAAGATGGAACAGGACAAGAAATGACACTACCAGAATTCCTCTACATCCATACATGCATTTAAATCCTGACTGAACATGCTGCACAAAAGAACATCAAAAGATGTTCATCTTGGTTTAACAACCTAGAAGTCTATGTATTTGCGCATGATATATATGCATAGGTTGAATATTTTGGAGATATTTGATAACTATGAAACTTACTTCATTGTTTGCATAAGTACATCCTCCTTAAATAGTGCTGCAAGTCATCACCATCAGATGATCAGATTTCAGAGTTACATTTTACAGTCATGAGGCTAGTCATTTCAAAAATAAAATTACAGACTTTTTTCTCTGATTTTCATCATTACCTTCCATTTCTTCTAAGCAAGCACTTATTATACAATTAACTTGATTTCTAGTATGTGGATTTTCCCTAAACAGACTTACTGTTGTAGCATATTACAGGAGATAACTCAGCATACGTTTTTTAAAAGTAAAGATTCGGGAATGATTGACAATAGTATTACATTATTCACACTGTCATGCATATGGTAGGTGCCTCCATAGCTAGCTAATACACAAACCTGCTCTGTAAAAAAGGTACATAATATAAATACTAGGATAAACTCATAAATTTGAATACTCCACTAACACAGACAGGGCTGGACAAAGTCACTTGTGTACACCAGAAATCTTTCAACATTTCTTAACAAACACATCAGAAGGGAAGCCTGCTGAAGAGATGCCTTCATAAACTCTGCTCTCAAATTAAAAAGACAAAAGATTGTTCCTCATCTTCCAGCCCATTAAAAAACCTCCTCTGACTCTCATATCTACACCAAAGACTGAAACACATTTGCAAAGACCAAGACTTAGAAGACACAGTCAAACAGACAAGCTGTGAAGCACCTTGCACTCCTAAAGCACTTGGTTCAGGTTTCTTCTGCTGAGATTCTCCATCTCAAAGCTAAGCTAAGATGGAAAACGTAGTCTGAGCTTTAAGAGATCCTGATCCCTCGCGGGTCACCCAATTCACCATTTTTGTTTGCAACAATTAATCTTCTTAGTGAAGAGTGGCAACATTAAAAACAGGTAACTGCAGTACTGGCTCAGTGACTTGACTACATCCATCAAAACAAACAGCACCCAAGATGAAACTACAACTTCAAAATCCATGTATCCTTGTTTTTTGCTTCCTACCACAACTATTTCCTACCTCCAAGGCAAATGTAAAAAAACATTCACGATTACAGAATCAATAGCAGAAACACCCATTTCTAAATCACTGTGTTATTTCAGCATGCACAATCTACTTAAAAATAGCTTTGAAATATAAGCTGCATCACCTTCTGCTAATTACTTCCTTTAAAAGTTTCTCAATATTGCATAAGAAGTTTTAGATAGACTTCATTTTTACTGCATCACCTATTAGTACTGCTATAGCCTGAACTGCTCTGGTTGCTTTTCCTGTCAGACAAGGTCCTGATACAAAACAATACGTGAGCAAGACCAGACAAGAAATACGTAAAACTAGTTTGGCAAGAATTTACTCTGGCGGGATTTGGTAAGTAAATATGAAATAACAATGCAACTTTTCATTAAAGCCCTCTCCAAACATCAGAACAGTCTTCTCTTGAGGCCCTTTTACTCTATTAAAGGTTTTGCATAAATCATGGATTTGGTGGGGGAGGNTAAAATAAAGAAAACAACACTGAAACTAGTAATTTTACCAAGTTATGAAAATCCACAGCTATTTATGGTTCCAAGTTTTAGCAATTATTTCTATAACTTATTCAACCAAATAACATGAAAAAGCAAACTGCATAAAGGTTCACATTTAAATTCCTATTCTCTGATCTGTCTAAAACATACATAATGTTGTACTAGAGTCACCTCATATGCGCTGTCTGCTAAATACAAAAGAAACTGAGCCAGACTTTAGGCAGATTGGAATCCCACATGGATGTTACAAGTGCATCTGTACTCACGGCTTGGTCAAATTGTATTTCTCAATCTCAGCCAGGAAACAGATATTCACAATCCCCCATGCAATAGCAGTAATACAGTCCTCAAACATTTTCTGAAGAACTCAAATGCACTGTTTTGGTTGGACCAGTTCCTAAAGTGGAAATTGGTTACTTCCAGAATTTACTGGAGTTGACAGAACTTCATCTGTGGGACAAAGTGGTCCAGTCACTCCTTTGGAACACCTGAACACCTTTGGAGTCCTCCTCTCTGGGTACAGGGTTCTCAGGTGAGATGGCAAAAAAAAGGGACTGCCACCAATACTTACCCACAGCAGCCTGCTCAGGACACATGCAACAAGGTGCTTACTACTTAAGCTAAAAGGAATATGTCTTCCAGTTATTTAACAGAAAAAAATGCTAAGTATATCAAGTCTGTGAAAGTCAAGTGTCTGTTAAAAAAAAAAAAATGCAACAAAATTTTTAACATCTCCCACAAGTTTTTCAAGAAACCTGCTTCAGAGTTATGGTTAACAGACATGATGCTGTTGTTTCTAAATCTGTACATTTGTACATTAGAATCAGATTTCCATATTTTGTCAATCAAACAAAACTACATTTATATTCTTTCACTGCTATGATTGTGCAAAAGGGAACTGCACTCTCCAAATGTGCAATGCATTTAGACCAAAAAAAAAAGTTGTTAGAGAGAACTTCACTGCTCCACCAATGTGCAAGTTAGCAAAGTACAATTATTTTGAAAAAGCTGCACAGATGCCTTTGTCACTAGTTCGTGCAGAAGAACCAGCAAGTTCACTTCATTGAATACAAGGACAGAAGTAACGCTAAACCTGATTTATAATATCTTCATTTAAATATTGCATCACTCAGCTCAAGTCTAAGCAAGTCAGATCTCCTGTTTCCTGTCTACACCCACTTAACTCTTCAATTTGATGATGATTATAAAGGTACTCATGATTTAAGCTCATGAGCACCACATTTTCTACTCCTTAGCAATGGGAGATAAATAATTGCTAAGTGAACACCAGCACTGAGACTGGAAGCAAGACCACATTACAAGGGCACCAAGAATGCAGCCATTCACATTCTGTTTATTACATAAAATGACTTCTAAAAAGCACAAGGGAAAAATTGAGTTTAAGTAGTATCATTCAATGTTCTGTAGCTAACAATTTCATGTTCCCACATAATGGAAACAAGGACCATATGTGGAAAACAATATCTAGAAATCAGAATGGAAACAGCAATGTGTTCTTATTAATGGCATGGGAAGATTTCTTATTCCTTTACATCTAAATAGGTGTCTTGGTTTTCACAAATGTACCTTTTCCCAAAAAAATCTGAAATACTTAGCATTAAAAGTAACAGTAAGTAAGATTAGTCTTTGAAATATTTTGTTCCTATCTTACAAGGAGAGTGCACCACAAACCTCTGAGAATAAGCAACCTATTTAACAGAAAGCAGAAAATCAGGCTCCTAAAAGCCTGATGCACAATGCTCAGTGTTTACTAATTGTGACCACTACTGTGATTTAATCTCACCTGTCACCAGCAGGATGTCCTGAAGCATCAGAAAAACAACATTAATCTGCCTGGCTACAATTAGGTACTTGGAGCTGGGATGGCAGAAGAGTGTGTATGTAATTTCTTGTGTGCAGTTTGAAGCCCATGCAGAGAACACTACTGAGGGAGGACACCAAACTCTCCCCAGGAGCTCTTTGTACTTCTTAATTTTGCCCACTTCCCTTCAAACTGCACTTGCCCTCAGCTGGGTGCAGAGCAGTTGCCATTACAATTCGTTACACATCTCGAAATCAAGTAAAACAGACTTTTTATTCCCCCACACACACACTCTCCTATATTTTATTATCTGTTCTTGCCCAAACAGGAAGTGTATTTTTTACCACACAACACTCTTGGGCAGTGGATTGGTTTTGCCAAGTTGAACTCACAGAGGCTCTCCCTGCCTATCAAGACTGTTTCTAGAACTGAAATTACTTAAATTTAGATACCATGTATAGCTTTTTACTTTAACACAGATTGTTATATGATTTTTAAAAACCACTATCAGCTAGACAGTTGTGCACAGCTATTTCAGTGTAATTCTCAAAGGAAACCAGACTTGCCACCAGGACAAAGGACAGAGCAGAAGCATATCCAAGTATGTCAATATAACTTCTCAATTACAGATCAGGAGACAAAGGGAAAGTAAGTATATATTATTAATTTCTGCTGAAAACCATCTGAAATTCAAGATTACAAGGTCACGTATATGGCTATCCTCACTGGATTGAGTTTTTTGAGAACAGAAAACGAGCCTTTGTGGCAAGAATACACATAGATAAAAAACAACTAAATCACCAGGCTGGGGTGTGTACTGGACTTGTCTGTTCAGCAGCATATGGCACTTGGGCGTGTTAACACAGTCTAAAAGGAAACTATGGTTAATAAAAACCTAATATATCTGAAAATTTGCCAGTGAATTCATTCATTTCCCTGTCTAGCTCTGTGCTGTAGGCGGGAACCATCCAAACAAGCAGTCAGGTGCCAAAAGACAGCCACGAACGCTTGCAACGTCAGCTGGCTTCCAGTTACCTTCCACAGCCTGAGAAGCCAGCAAGAACAAGTCTCTGGGTTTAAATTGCATCTCCGTCCCATCATCTGCCTCCTGGAATTTCAGGCCAGGAGATCTGCTGCATAACACACAAGAGCAGCAATGGGAGAATCAGCTTCAAAGCTGACTGTGCTCTCCGAAGCTCGCTGATGCTGCAGCATGGACCGCTGATAATGCTGGTACAACATAAGTGCATTCACTGGCTCGGCGAGGGCACGAGCCACAGAAATACTTAACATTAATGAAAGCAGCCCTGTAAGGCTCAGAAAGCAACTGAGACCTACAGCAACTCTTAAGTTACCAGGCGATGAGTTGAAGGGACAGTTCTTTTCCATTTCTGACCTCACTCCACCTGCAATGACTCCTCTCAAATGAATTTCAGAGCACATTCACAAACACTTGCCCTGTATCCCATGAAGTCAAGAAAAAAAGGGCTACAGAGCACAAAAGAAAATAGCTGAATGCTGTATGGCAGAAAATAAGCCTTATCCCTTCCATCTTTTTGATCTTTAACCTGTAAAACTGCTCTTTGTTCTGAAGATGCACCACACTGAAGGTAATTTCTAGCAATTCTGTATTACTGAGAAAGAGAAATACACATTTAGGAAGATTAGACATCATGCCATAATAAGAGGGTTTGCTCTAGGATTTGATTTTTTTCAAACATACCAGATTATACATAATGTCTTCAGCCAAGGGATGCATACTGATCTGATAAGAACCAGTTATGAAAGAGAGAGGAACATACGAGCAAATTGTTCCACTTTTGCACTTACCAATGCTTTCCCAGCTTTGCTAAGAGGGCTTTAGAAATCCATCCAAAACAAAATCTGAACATATGGCAAATGTTAGAAATGTTACAGTTAACACTGAAATGTTAGAAAGGGTGTTTATGAAGAAAAAAAAGAATAAAAAACAAAAAGCAATATTGGGCTTTGCATGCTTCCTGTATGGCCAGTTGCAAGTTTCAACAAAAGATTTAGTTGAAAATTAATCACATTACACTATCAATGTCAGTCCTCAGTACAGAAGTCTGATAGTCAAAAAAAAAAGAGCAAACAGTCATCCACTTCAGCAATTAAATGCTTCATAACACTCACTAAATTGAATTAATATGGTCAGTAAACTGCTGGAACACTACTATGTATTGAGTTGTGCTGCATTACTACTGGAGTACAAAAAAAAAAAAAAATCATCAAGGAACTACTTAATCTTGCTTAAAGTGGCAAAGAGCTGCTATTAAAAATTGCTAATTTGGCTGTTAGCCACTTCACAGTTTACATACACTTTCAAATAGATGTATGAAATCCTTGCTTTTCTGAAAAGAAATTGTAATTTCCAAATCTGTAAGGAAAGTAGTCAGAGATCTACTGTAGCAGTAAACTTCCTGTTTTCCTACCCTACAAGGATATGCAAGTTCTTTCTATTAATGCATTAACCCCCATGCCTCATGAAAATCTGGAATTTTTATTTAACTCATCCACCTAACCTGGAAGCAACCTATCCCAATCCATAAGAAATTGTATCAGTAATTGCTTTAAATCAACTTTCCTGTATGTACTGCATAATTTCATTACCTATTAAATAGAATAGAATCCCTATATGCCCCAATAACTTGATGTCAAGGAATAATTCCGATTGGAAGGGGCCTCAGGACACCCCAGAATTGGATGGGGACCATGCTGAGCAGAAGGGGATGATCCCTGCCTTTGTCTCCTGAATATGCCCTGCTGACACTGCCTGCTGCCAGAGTACAGGGCTGGCTCCTGCCCACTCACTGTCCCAGCGCCTGTGGCACTGCATGGGACTCCTTCTCCTGTGCACTGCTAGGCATAGAATCATAGAATTGCTCAGGTTGGAAAAAACCTCTGAGATCATCAGGTCCAACTGCTAACCCAGCAGTGCCAAGCTGACCACAAAACCACGTCCCTAAGGGATAAATCCACACGACTTTAAAATGCCTGCAGGGAGACTGACTCAACGACTCCTCTGGGCAGCCTCTCTGCATGCTTGATGACCCTTTCTGAGAAGAAACCTTTCCTAAGATCCCATTTAAAGCTCCCCTGGTGCAGTCTGGGGACATTTCTTCTCATCCCATCACTTGTTACCTGGGAGAAAAGATAGGCCCTTGGCTACAATCTCCTTTAGGTAGTTCTAGAGAACAAAAGGTCTCTGCTGAGGCTCCTTTTCTGCAGGCTAAATAATCCCAGCTCCCTCAGCCACTCCTCCTAAGACTTGGGCTCCAGACCCTTCCCCCCAGCTCTGCTCCCTTTCCCTGGTCATGCTCCAGCACCTCAGGGTCTTTCTTGCAGTGAGGGGCTCGAAGCAGGACACAGGACTCAAGGTGTGGCCTCAGCAGTGCCCAGTACAGGGGGACAGTCACTGCCCTGGTCCTGCTGACCACGCTATTGCTGATACAGGCCAGGATGTCACTGGCCTTCTTGACCACCTGGGCACACACACTGGCTGCTGATCAACACCCCCAGGTCCTGGGGTTCTGGCTACATTTCATGTGTCTCCTGGCAGTTTATTCCAAAAACATTGCACTGAAAACACTGCTCACTGTCAAAACTAAAGACATTATGACATTTCTTCATGGCACGCAGCCCTCTGACCACTAGGAGGTGCCACCAGCAAAGGGCAGATCCAGGTCAGCACCTGGACTCTGGTACTAGCACCAAGTCAGGCACCCACAAAAAAGGAAGTTACTTTGTGCTGCCACTAGAATGCATGTGGCAACCAAATTTGAGAATCATTAAATGAAGAATAAAGCTTTACATTTGACTATGAAAGACTAGCGAACTTTTCCCCACAACTACTGATCCTTTACGCTGTGAGCAAGTTATGTTGCGTTTGCTAAGGGGAAGAAGCTGAATATGACACTGTGTCTCTAAACTCCATTGTGCCCATGCTGTGAGCACCAAATAACACTGTCCTGTCCAAACTCCAAAATAAAGCTTTCACATGGGATTTTTTTCAACCCCATGTAAAGAAAATCCAAGACATTTATTGAAGTGCTGCCACAAACTCCAAGTGTGGTACATCCACAAGTAAGGAAAGATAAATGTGCCCTCCTCAGATTATTTTGCTCTAACAAAGAGTTTACTTCATAATCTGCCTCTAAATACAACAAATAATGCAACAAAATTGTTTCTTGATTACAGTTTGTAATTATTAGTATTAACTCCAGATGACAAATATGAATTGCAGTAATCAAATCCATAGCGCATGAATATGCAGTGAAATGTACTGTTTATAATGGTGCACAATCTTGTGTGCAGGGATTTAAACTTTGGGCAACAATGCTGAAGAAATGCAGAACATCTTAGGATTGCAACTTGACAATTGAACCATAAGTGAATCTGATGAAAGAAGTGCTTTGTTTCTTTCAAGAGTTTATTTACTTCCACCCATCATTGCAGAATTACTTAGATTTAAGCAGTTCATTGGTTTTTTTCAGCCTCCACAGCAGCTCTTCAAATACACTACTAGATTTAGACCAGAATTATATGTTTTACTGGAATAATCAACCACACACACATATATCTGTACATACAGACCTGTATGTTGTAGACCAACATCTACAATGTTACTCCTGATAGATGCTGATTAAACAAAACAAACAAACAAACAAATAGAATAGTCTGATAAAATGTTTCAAGGGAAAATTTAAGAGGGTAGAGTTGTCAGCCCATGTGACATCCAGCTAAAGAGGAACAGCCTAATTTATTTCAGAAATGTACTTGAAATAAGATTTTCATTTGGGGGCCATTACTCTTAAGCGCCATGAAAGAGAGAAACAACCAGTTCTGATATGTGTTTCCAAATGGGCACAGTCAATTAATTGTGTAGCATATGAACTCTATAAACAATTATTAAAATACAGAGTGTTGCAAAATCATTATTACATACACCACCTCACATTTCCAACACACTGTAAATATCAAGTTAAGACAAAATATGAAATACCACACTTTGTCCTCATGGCTGTGTTATTCCTCAAGGAACTTGAAATTCAAGAGTTGGTGGGTAGGACTTTGTAATATAAACAGCTTTGCTGAACCATGTGGAAGAAATGCACAAGTTATGTGAATCACAGAAAAAATTATCTCCATTTAGGTCACCTATGATTCGTATGTTTTTGATAGGATTTAGAGTTTTAACACCACTGGTGCTTTACACTCTTGTCAGCCACGCACAGGGGTACCCACAACATCTCCCTGGCCCTCTGCAGTTGCTGTGAGTGGGGTGCACACGGGAGGAGATCCCCCACACTGCCTGCACCACAGCACACACGGGCAGCAGAGTGCTTGGGCACTGCCTGCACAGCAATTCCCTGTCTGGTTTAGAGGAGCTGGCAAACGGAACAAATAAAGTGCCAAATTAACATACGCTTAAAAACACCTACAAATCAACACCAGAATAGATACATGGAGCATTTCTACTGATTTGCATTGTAGGAAAACCCTGCTAATCGTGAAAGGTTCAGGAGTTTCCCCTGTGTTCCATAAAACTGGTCCCAAGACTGTAACTATATTCCCCATCCTTGTCCTCCTATGTGCACATTCTAGCACATGGCCAGAGCTTTGCACAGTGCCCAAGCAGGCTGACATGAGGCCAGCACCACCCCACCACCTCACCTCTCAGAGACACCCGAGGAACAGCAGCTGTGTTCAACACACTCCTGGACACACAAACAGGCGCCTCCAGATCAAACCCACCAAGGAAAACTGGGTTCCATTGCAAAGGCAATGTGGAAATAGTCAGGTAATCATGTTAATTTATCTCTTAAATAGTTTTCAAGGTACTTTAACCAAAGCAAGCCTTATTTTCATCTCCAGGGAACAATTTGTAATATTTGTAATAATATTTAGCTATTACTTTTCCAAATTGCTCAATCTTTTTTGAAGGAGTATAGTTTTAATTTCTTCTATTGGCACTGATTTAAGAATCTAGTCACTCTTTTCTAAACATGGCTACTTTTCTGGAACTTCAAGAACAATCACTATATAAATGCAACTACTATAATCATGCTTATTTTATAAGGTTAAATAAAACAGATCTGCAATTCTCCTTGAAGTCAAGGTTCTGATTGCTGCTAATCCAGGGCAGAAAATACAATGCAGTATTTTTACAACACACGTTAGTGTGAAGGAAAGGAAGTACCCTAAAACAAAACTTTTATAAACAATACTCTCAAGGATTATTTGGTTTGTTTTCAAATTTATTCATTACTTCTGAAGATATATACCTTTTTTTTTAATTGACCCTGAGGTTTATTGTGGCTGTAGTCCTACTGACTAACCTACCCTAATGCTGTAGGGTATTCCCGTGTTTAAGATGAAAAAAAAACTAGCACCATATCTGGCTGGAGACCTCACAAGGAAAATAAAGGCAGAACTAATGCTAACTGCTATCAGCTTCCACATTTTATCTTTCCTGCCACTTTAATTCACATCCATGTTTTGTTCAGAGATCACCAGGAATAGTTCCTCCTCACAAATCAGCAGTAATCCTCTTTTTCAAATCAATAACTAAGCTGAGGTCTAAGCTTGAGGCTAGCCCCCGTATAATCAGAATCCCGCTGCCACACTCTTGAGTAGACAAGAGAGCACATAACAGGGAAACCCTAATGAAGGAACCTTAATCACAACTCAGTGAGGACCCTCTTCATTGTCAAACTCTTCCCTCAATCTCACTTCCAGTTCCAGATTTGGTATAAATACAAAAAATCACCTGCCAGCTGCACCACAACCTCCCTTCTTCTCTGGCTTCTCAAAACCCACTCCTTCTCCTCCATCACCTGCATTTCCTTATGATTCACCATCACGTCCATACCTGGCCAGCAGCAGAAAACAGAGCATTCCAAGAGCTTAAGGCGAACACAAATGACAGCTATTGGAAAAAATCTTATTTAAAAGCGCATCCCTTCCATTTACCACAGCAGCATCCCTTCCACCCAGACACTGCAATCCCCTCTCAGACCCAACTGCATTAGCACCCATCAACATCACTGCCACATTAAGCCCTGAGAATGAATCCCACTAATGCAGGAAGATGGTGATCAGCACTAAAAAATCTCCTTTTACTTCCTTAGTTATCTTCTCCCTTGTCACCTCCAGCGATAGGGAGCAGCTAACAGCAGTACATTGAACTCTAACCCATTACACATCTTTCAAAATCGCTTAAATCTCTAACGGCATGTCTGCACTCGTCAAAATTCAAGCAGAAGACTTTATTAAGAGAGAAGCAAAACCAGCTAGTCTTCTTGACCAGAAAAGAAAGCAATAAAAAAATATAACTATTAAAATCAGTGAAGCAATGCCAAGCCCTATTTTGAACAAGAGGCAAACTTTCAAGTCTTTTCAGCTGAGCTGCGAGTATATCACATATAAAACTGTAAAAACTATCCAATTTTTTGAGCTCAGTGCACTTCAATTTGCAACTCCAGAAGTTTTGATTAATATACGAATGACATGACAGGGGTGTTTTCAGCCATAACTTACACTGTGGTCTAAATTAGAAATTTTCATCTTCATAACTAAGTTAATTTTGGCAGAAGGTACAGAGAAATTACTACAGCTGCATGCACAGGGACAATGTCAGAAGAATACTCAAGCATACCATAATATTCCACCTAGAATTATACCTTGAAGCCTGGTAAACCCAAGTAATTATCTCTCTTCTCTTCTGCTAGACAAATTAGAGAGTATCCTTTACTTAGTCAAACCCAAGTTTGAAACCTCCCTTTTCTAATTCTTTATGTGCTTTCAGAGCCTTATTGAAAATGTTTTCAATGGAACATTGAAATGTTCCATTAATTATACTGTATATATACACAAAATCTAAGAATTATTCATAACTCATGGCAAGAAATTTCACATAGGACTGATTAAAAACTAAAAATAAAAAAAAAACCTTGATTCATTTAGGTGCAGATCATCTATTCACAGAAGAGTAGTATTTTTTAAAACACTGCAACTTCTATTTTCTAATTAATTCCTGTAAAACACATATAGTATGCTTGAGATTAAGAAGAACATGCAACAAACCCTGTCTAATAAGGTGCATAGAAGAGAGAAACAAACAGGTTCTTAGAAATTGCACTAATTTTCTCTTTCAGAAAACCTGTTTATATTAAGCACCTGGAATGTCTCCAATGGGTTTCACACCAAAATGCAGATAGAATGCAACTCCAGTATCTTTTGCTAGTTTTAAATGATCAGAACACAAACAAGGCTACAAGTAGGTACATGGAGATAGTGTCTTAAATTCCACTACAGAGAAAGCTCTGCATGTTGTTCTGTAATGGGGTACAGAAAAAAGGAAAGACCTTGATGAATAGAAAGAGACTCAAACATGACATCTTTTCTTGACTGGTTTAGCCCATGGTTTAGATAGCATACACCAACAGCTCCCGAGCCAGGACTGCATCAATCCAACCAAAGTTTTAAAACATTTCATCTAAACACAAGGCTCCATCCATGTATTTCTGCAAAACACTTCAAATAAATTAATTTAACTTTGCAAGGTTTCCCCTAGCAACCAACAGGGCCTTGTTTTGTCTTTTCTATATTAATTATAGCTGCACTGTTAAAAATATAATGAAAGTTTCAATAACAAAATTTTTTTTTTAATAAACTTTTTTAAAATATTATTTTTTAAAATATCAAGATGTGTGGACTGATAGAAGCTTGCAAGCATCAAAATAACAACCTTGTGTATATACATACATACATATATATATAAATGTATGTATATATGTATATATACACCCACTCCTCCGTATGAAACCTGCTCTCCAGTTCTTAAAGCTGCTCTTGAAAAGTCTACCTCAAAGTCTTTGTATATGGGTTCTCAGGTTGCTCTTTTGCTCTGCATACTCTATTTTGATTCAGAAAGATAATTATTTACACTTACACAATTGAAAATATTCCATTAAATAAAATCATTTTTATTTCCTAAGATCAGGGGGTTTTGCTTTCTAAAGGAGAACTCAGCTTGGCAGGGAGTCTTACAGCTGCTTTGACAGTCTTTTTCCTAGAGAAATGTAACTGCCAGCCATGGAGAGATTAAAGCATCAGCACACAACAGTGGGACAAAGGATTCACACACAAATGGGTAACACACAGCACCTGCACCTGGGCTGCTCCAGACAGGCTGCTGGGAGAATTCCCAGGGAAGATCCTGGTCTATATATAGTGAGCTGCTCAGATGCCCAGAGGTCATGAACTTTCATGGGTTAAGACGCAGAGCAAGATGTACCAGCTGCAAGAGACAGATAAAGCTGGCCAGGGCCTCTGGTGTCTTCCGAACAGTGTTCCCAACACCCAGACCCCAACTCCTGCAAAACTAAAGGGGGGACTCAAAGCTTTGCTGGATTTTCTGCATTACTGATGAAGAAAAGCGAGAGGCAAGAAACCTATTCACGTAGGCCTCCATTTAAAAACCAGACTGTTTGTACAAGTGGATGTAATCAATCCCATGACTATAAGGTAGGTGATGGGACACAAATGCAGCACACACAGGGAGGGATTGGGCTCTCCCAGCTGCTGGAAATCAGACACTGGCTCACAGAAACACCCTCAACTAGGCCAAACTTCTGTTCTAAGTCTGCATGCATGGACTTCATCAGGAGGTTTGCATCACAGAGTAAAATTTAGGATTAATAACATTTCATTTTGCTGGATGACTCACACACCTTCTACTCTTCTGATTTTGTAAAAGGCTGATGTCATTTCACTCTGTTCTTCTACGCACATTTTAAGTTGTTACATTAGGAATGCAGCACCCTTTCATCAAGAAAGACAAAGTAAAATGCAAAAATTAGCAATAAAGCAAAATTTTGCCATTTGAAAAAAGAAATGTTTTAGCCAGCTTAGAGATACTGAGAATCCTCCTCACCCTGAGTAGAAAGCTTTCTTAAATGCCAGCTTTGTGCAAACCAAACTTGAAGTAAAAATGTCAGCTTACTCAAAGCTTTTCTTTGATCCAAAGCTTTTCTAGAAGAGACTTTAGTGTCAGTGATTAAGACATCCAACATCTGTGTGGAAAAAGCTGCAGGTTTATGGAAAGCTCTGCAGAGTATGACCTTGCTGCCAGTCCTCCCTCCTCCCACCTGAGCATCCTCATCCCATGAAGACTTCCCCTCTCTGAAACAGCCCCCACAGGCATTTTAGGAAGTCTTTTTCACAAAAACTATCCCTTTCATTACAATGCTGGGGGCGGAGGGGAACTTTATTTATTTTCACACAACAAAAAATGTGTTCACTCGCTAGTTCTATTACTTGAAACCATGGTTGTTTCAAAATTCATTTAGCTTCATGAAAAAAAAAAAATTAAACTGTCTTGGACTCAAAAACTTCTAGAATCATAAAGCTTGTATAAAATATTCTTTTTGGACTATCTACATCAGATGAGATCAAATATAATACTATAATAGCCAAACAATCTCCTAAAATATAAAGACAAGGAAAAAAAATACACGGCCTCCGGAACTCTGGAGTTTTTCATGCTTCCTGTGAGAAGTACAATCTTGTTGCACAATACAACAGAACATATTCAAGCTGTTCTCTGCACTGGTCTGTAAAGTAGGAGTAAAAGCAGACACATTTATGGTGATAATTCAGAACAAGCCTTATCTTCTAAACTGAATCAATTTAAATTTAGCCCATTGATGTTTTAAAGTGGTAATTTACAATCGCATATGATAGGTCTAACAAAATTTCTAAAACTTTGACTTTTGTATCAGTATTTTCTGGATAACTGATTTTTTTTTTTAAATTTAAAAAAGCATTCCTTAAAATTTTTAGTAGTTTAGCACTAACACTTATCCTTCGATAAGCTACAAGATACCACAGGAAAAAAGTCGTGTTTTCAAAACAGCTGTTCTTCCAAACACCAAACAAACAAATAAGATTGTTCTTAAGTTTTCATGCACACATGTTCAGAAGGCAAATGTCCTACTAAAACAATTACGTCAATGTACAAATGACAGATACCAGAAACAGTTCCATAAATAATTACAACTGCATATATCACTCTGCACAGATATATATACACTCAGGATGAAAAATCTGGACTTTGGTCACAACCAAAAAGCTGCGTGCATTTTCATCCACGCCACCACGACAATCCAACAGGGTAAAAAACAAAAGCTACATTTTCTTTAGGATTCTCAGACCTCGAATCTTAGACATGTAGATGCAAAGCTTTATTTTGAGCTCACCTTTTCAGTGAGCATCAAAGCCAGGTGAGGCTCTGGGCACTTACTGAAGAAGGTGAAGAGAAGCAGAGCTGGGTGGGGCGCTGCTGGCAGCAGAGCTGCAGGTGAGCGCAGCGCGGGCGATGCAGTGACGCACAGGGGACGCTCCCGGCCATCTCCTCCTCCACCCCACCCCACTACTGACATTACCACGGGAGCCAGAGATTTCAGCAGGAACAGGAGTCCTGCTTCGCCAGAGACGGACCATCTGCTTCAGAAAACTTATGACTCATCCAGATGAAATTTTGCTGATGTACCTCAGTGGATTTCCTAAAATTCATTTTATTAATTAAAAAAAAAAAGTGTGAAAAGTGCGGGAAAAAAAAAACTTTCTTTCAAGTTCCCTTTCAAGTATGAAAGGGTGTTCTACAAGTAACCATAAGTTGTCAGTGCTAAGTTAGCTACTTTTAATTGTGGAACACCCAGCCTATTTTGGTGC
The DNA here is from genome assembly GCA_013396955.1 of Regulus satrapa. Lineage (NCBI taxonomy): Eukaryota > Metazoa > Chordata > Aves > Passeriformes > Regulidae > Regulus > Regulus satrapa. The sequence continues at coordinate 82,685 of VWZN01021057.1, read as the reverse complement.
AAGTTCAATTAAATGAGAAGCAATTCCACTTTTCTCTGATAGGAGTAAAGTACAGCCTTCATGCCTGTTACACTGCTTGCATTGTGTGGCAGAAGGGCTCTTCTCCTTCACCTCTCTCTGCCTGGTTGCTTCTGAAGCCAAATAAAGAATATAAAAGCAGGCTTCAGACCAGAAATAAACTTTAGTATACTCTAATCAGCAGCAAAACAATCTTGAGAAAATTACACAAATCCCTTAGAGACTCTGGGGCTTTGTCCCACACCAAGGCTTAAGAGTCTAAATTATATGGATGAAGCATGGGTTAGCTACAGCAAGTAGAAGGGAGGGCACAGGATCAGTTCAGTGAGTGATGTTCATCCATCTTTTGAAGATGTTCAGAAGAAGCTCTAAGAACAGCACAGAAATGAGGATCTTCTAAAAGAAAAACTCATTATCATTTCAGCCAAACTCTGGAAAATACAGTTTGTCTTTGGACTTCAACTTGCAGCTCAAACTTTCACAAGACAGCCCAGAAACAGTGGAATAATAAGCATTTCATGCAATTACCTTGCACTTAGCTTTAGATTATTTCTGCCTACATAAGTCTCTCTTGTTTCAGTCTCAAGGCAAAAGGAAAAGGTTATTTGAGACCTCTGTTTCTGACATTCTCTTTTGATTACAGACTAAATCCAAAAGAGACTACCCTGAAAGGCCAAGACAAACGTGCAACCACATAATTGGTCTGGCTCAAATGGCACTGAAGTCAGGAGAAAGCGTCCCCAACTCCAGAGAGATTGAGTCTGTGCTGAAAGCCACATTAAGCTCTGTTTACTGTTTGCCTGAAAAGCCATATACATATGCTACAGGAATGTTTTGCCAAGCTCAAGCTGTGATGGTAGATATACTATAAAAAACCCTAGTCTTCTGCCAAGATGTGTATAGCACATCTGCATTGTTTTTCCTGCTCACTCTCAGAAAACATTTTAACTTAGCATAGAGCATCATGTTTCATTCTAGTGGAATTATTGTGAGAAGCACTTGGGAAGCAAAGCAAATAAATGAAGTTCTGAAATACATTTGATTCCTAACCCATGAAATGTGCAAAGAGGAAAATCATCATTTTGCTATAAAGCAGGCACTGTGCTATGACACAGGGCAGTTGGCACATATGCATAAACAGTGAAAGTGTGTCAGAATATGAAAGATGTCTATACAACAGCCAGCTCATCAGTTTATATGATCCCCTCCTTCAGCAGATGAGAGCAGATTTGGTTTATATCAGAGAAGAACTGAAAGAAAATTCTCATACACATTGCACATGACTTCAAGGAAAGAATGAATAAATAAAGGAATTTAAGTGCAATATTATTATTACTAGTTTTGCTCAGCTACAACATGCAGGACAGAAACAACTGGAGGTCATACATTTTATTCCCCAGCACAACAGTTCTTCCTGCTCCTGAAAAAGCACCACTGAGCCACCCCATCCATTAAGGTTTTTTAATATATATTTTTGTTGCTTATTCTGTTCCTGTTTATGTTGATAAAAGTGTTTTATCTGCTGTAGTTAAATAAGTATTGGAAATTGTTTGATTTTAAAAAAAAATAAAAGCCAGTCTAAAATTATTTTGTAATTAATTACACAGATTTTTATTTTTCAGCTGCTTTTGGAACGGAGAAGGGAGAATTAAAGCAGCCTTAATAATCTAGTATTTACCTATTCAGTCTTCAAAACAAAATTCTAATGCTGGCATACTTAGGGCAATCTCTTCATGGCCCACCACCACCTGCAGAAGTCTGGCCTTCAGCAGCACAGTGACTGCAGAGATGGGGTGGAGCAACAGGACTGCCCCAAGCCAGAGGTGGGGCAGAAAGTGCCTGGCAGGCTGGACCAGCAACCACATTGTCCTTGGGACAGCATGGCATCAGCAAGGCACAGAACTCCAGCCAGAGCTCAACGGGGCACAGCTCTCCGGCCACCTGATGCTGACCCACAGCCAGCGTGACTTACCCCAGGCATGCTGTGACCAGTGGCCCCTGGCAATGAAGCATCTTCAGCAAGCTCATGTCCCCAGACCTCCCCCAGCACTATCCTACGCCCCTCAGTACAGCCTGGATCTTTCTTTTTGCTATTTCTTCTCTCCTTAATTTGCTTTCACAAAGTCTGCAAGTAAGCAGCTCCCAAATGCCGCCTCTGCAGCAATGCAAAGCGCAGCAGGGAAAACAGGGTGGGGGAAAAAATGCCAGCAGAAATGGCTCATGTTGGCTTTAGCAGCTATAAAACAGCCTCAAATTCAACTCACGGGCACTTTGGGCAACAGCACCAACAGCCCTTGGTCTGGGGGACAGCAACCACAACTGCTCTTGCCAGAGCCAGCACCTGGCACCTCAGGAAAACAAAGCCAAGGAGGCAGAGAGGCCTCCTCCATTTCACCAAGGACTATCACTGAACATACAGGGGAGGACAGGAGGTTCACCAGACAAATTCATTGTAGGTTGGCAAAGGATAACAGGATCCTTTCCAGCTTCCTCACCTTTCCTACGGGAGGGGGGGAGGAAAGTCTGTTACGTAGGTTTTCCAAGCCCTCCGCCAAGCAAGGTTTACCACCACACAGACCAAGGAAAAGATGCAATAGCAGAAATCACAGATGCACACTATCTGTCTCTAGGGGAGGAAAAAGCCCTTTGCCACAGCCACCATCAACCAGGAAACCACAGACAACCAGGTCACAAAGAGTCTTCAATGTCCTCACAAATACACTGCCCAAACACGAAGCTGCTGCTGAGCAGCCATTTCTGTACATTAAATCCCCATTGTTTATATGAGAGAACAAGAGGAGTTATTCCCATTGTTGAGGCTTGTAGCATGGACCAGCTCCTTATACATCATTATAACAGGCAAGAAATGCAGAGGGGAAGGCAGTCCTCCTGTGGCTTAAGGAAATTCACTCATGTGCACCCCGTTATTTCAGTGATCCTTAAGATAAAGCATCCCCCAACAAGCCCAGCTCTGAAATTCCCTCTCCTGCCAACACCACTGCCCAACCCGTTCACACCTCTTGGCATTCACCACATACATACCAAAGGGCTCAGCATCAGTGCCACTCCACACCAAGCCCTTCAAACACTCTGACCAGCTCCTGTGAAGCCTTCACCATCTGGCAAACAGGCATTACACCCCAAAAAAAAAAATTTAAAAATATATATATATACACATTTTGCAAGACTTCTTGCAGGTGAACACTAAGTTTCCCTGGTACTTACTAATTTTGTTATTTGATTTTTTTGTTATTGATTATATTGAAACTCCTTAAATAGTAAGGAAAATTAAAACTCACAAAATAATAAATAGCAACCACTTCTACAAAATGATGCCTCTGTCCTTCAAGAAACACAGGAATTTTTTGTTGGTTTTGTTTAGGTTTGTTTTTTTTGTTGTTGTTAATGTTGTCTTTAATTGTTTGTTTGGGGTTCTTTGGGAAAGGTATTAGAAAGCAAGAAAATCAACTGCCAAATGACAACAATAGGAAGTGAATCTGTGGACAAAGCAAATAAAATATTTTGTCTGCTTTGTTTCAACTTTTAAGAGTATTACTAACTCATTACTATGGCTTGGTCTGTATATTCAAGTTACAAAGATAATTACACAAAATGCTTAGCAAAAAATATCTGATTTGTTGGAGTCTTTAAAACAGGAAAGGTTAGCTGAAGAAATAGCTATTGGTGCATTAAAATGTAGGTACTGATGCACAGTGTAGATAGCTGCTCCATACCCAAGAATTTAGCTGCTACATCATGATGTACAGAAACCATAACAAAAATGAGAAAAAGCAAAATTAATGTAAACCAGCTTCTTCAATTATCTGAGTTCACTGCTAAAAAGATCATATTCTGTTGGAAATGATTTTTCATTCAGCTGAATTTCAGATTGCACCCCAGTCCAGTCACTCAAAACCAACAAGAAACACAGCCAAGCATGCCAAACTTGGCCAAGGCACTGTTCCCCTCCTCGTGAAACACTCATAAGCATCCAACCTGCCCTTTGGCTCTTGGCAATACAGATGTCTGTTTTTCTGGTCTTAAAACCTTCTGCAGACTACTTTTTCTTTTCTTTAAATAATCATCCTGCATACCTTATATTGTTTGTAACGCCCGGAGTTGCTGCATTGTGAATAAAAACACACCTCACTGCATTGAAGTATGGCAGCAAGGATGGGTAAAGGAAATTCAAACATAGGTGACAGTAAATTGTTCTGTCCTTCCAATTCCCTTCTGTTCCCCCAGATGCTTACTTTAGGATAAAATTATTTCTTTGATTAAAAATCTGGTGCATTCATACATCATGGTTACATTTATAACCTTTCCACTACATCCTGACTCAGGTTTGTTTTTACTAGCTTGACTTTTAAACAAGCTCAGCTGTTTTGGTTTTTTAAAGCTTATGATTAAGCAATTCTTCTCGCAGGAATCAATGCTGTGTGTGCATTACACTTAAGTGGGTCCAAGGCTTCCCTTTCTGGTGTCCCTCAGTGTACATTTATACTTTCCAGAGTATTATTTCCAGTGCAAAGCCTTAGGAAAGGAAGCTCACTCTGAAACACAGACAGACTGTGCTCAGAACTGGTGCCAGAAACCTTCCACGATGCACTGCAAAAAGGACTCTGCAACTGCCACCTACGTTCTGCATTCTCTCCCATTTTCTGCATATTCCTGCCTCCATTAAAATCACACCATGCACTTCCTAACACACTAAAGTACCTGCAAACAATTCGCTTTCTCCGTTTGTTCTCTCTTTTTTTTTTCCACTTATTTAGACTGAAACAAGTTCATACTTCTAAAATAAAAATTATGGGCAAACCTCACCCATCCTGTCTGAAAAGAATATGGTTCCTTCATTTGAGAGGGAAAATAAAATATGAGTACAGTGGGAACAGAGGGAGAGGGAGAGGGTATGGGCAATACACGTTTGGGGAGCTGGGTTTCTTTAGCATGTTACTTTTCATTTGCACTTTTCCTTAACATCCTGTTGTTCTGTTGGAAAGATTTTTTAACTTCACAGATATCCTGAAGTATCAGAAGATTTAGGAGCAAAATACTTTTTTTTTTTTTCTGCAAAAACAGTAGACTTGGGAATATCTGCTTTTCATTTCAAAGTACATTTAGCATAATGCTGTATTTATATAGTAAGAATTGCCTGTCAAGAACTCTAGAGAGCTCTGTTCCAACAAAATGGGCAGGATGCTTAGTGCCTTCTGTAGTTACAGGGTGTGTTGGGAATACTGCTGCTGGAAAATTTGGAGCAATATTCTCACCTTTATGACCTCAAGTGAGAATTTTGCAATATAAGCAAAATATCTCAAAGGAATTTTTCATGAAGTCTTGTGCCCTCAATAAGCTCACAAAAGCTTCCATTCTTATAAGTAGTGTTTATCTTCTCTGTTAATGACGTGGGCATGGTTCCTAAACAGATCAAGTACCGGTGCAGAAGCACAAGTGATGCTCACAACACATGCAAACTTTAAAAGGACACCAATGCCACCTGCCACAAACACCAATACTCTTCAGTGTTGTGGTGACCCCCAGCAGCACGGCCCAGCCAGCAGCTGCTCCGGGCACCAAACATCAAACACATCTGCAAAAGGTCAGGTGGCAACACTTTGAACAGTCCCAACACTCAGCCCAGGATGCCCAGCAGGGAGATGGGAGATGGAGTGCAGTCCAGTACAGGGTGACAGGTAAGGGAGCACTGCTGGGGCTCTGACTGCCCAACACGCTGTGCCCAGGGAAGCTGGAGGGGCCACAGCCACAGCTGGACCTACTGCAGGTGCACAGGACCCCAGAGAAGACAAGGCAACACTTACCAAGCCCTCTCAGTGAACCTGAGCCTCAGCAAGCACTGTTGCAATACAGTTCTTGGTGGTTAAGAGCAACCCGTGGTGCCGTGGGCTCACTGGCACAGGACTCCCCATCCAAGTGTCCATAACAAAGCAGTGAAGCACACACACAAGAGTAACCTTCATGCTTTTATTATCTGCCCCCACGGGATCCAAACTAGCTTCTGTAGTTACTCATAAATCTTGACATGCAAAAAAACTTCTGGTAAAACAAACCATACTACTTGGAAAGGATTTACCAATTTTAGATTTTTCCTGAATTTAAAAAAAAAAAAAATCTAAATATAGAAAATTGTCCTAAAGTTTTTCAGTGGTTGAAATAGCAATTTCCTCCCAGTCTACTGGGAGGAGAATCTATCTACAGATTCCACTGGAAAAAAAAGCCACACCAGAAAAGTCTTTTTACAACAGTTGCTTATAGACTAAAATATTTTAGTAGCAAGATCTTGAAATTCTTCACAAATGGCAGAAACCGCTGCAGGTAATTATGCAAACACTGAGACAGTCTCGAAGACATTAAAAACTGAATGTGATTGTTTACACTTCAATGCCCCTCTCAATAAATAAACAAAGTTTATAGTTAATAAACACCTGAACATGTATTAAGAATAAGGCAAAGCATCATGGTTCCAGGCCCCATTTTCAGATGCTGTGTGTGCACTTCAGCAGGATCATGCAACAAAACCCCATCTCCCTGCTTTGAGAGGGGCACTCACACTACCATGTGCTGCTGAGAGATGGGCACCCACCTGCAAAACAGCAGATTTTCACACCGTAGCACACCTATTTACAGACCCTACAAGGACATGTTGTTGCGTTTGACAGGAGCAGCATAAATAGTGGAAGAAAGGTTTCTGCAGCTGCATATCCTCTGCACTGTCCCTTCAGTACTTCTTCCATTTTCATCTATATCATTTAGGTAATATAATACCTGTAGCAAAATAAAACTTTTTTTTCCTCTGTCCTTCATGATTTTATTTTTAAATCAACTTACAAAGCAAGAAGAAGGGAATACTGAAGCTAAGCCAATGCAGCAATGCAAAAACAGTGAGATATTCACCTCAGGGAAATTGCATTCTACTAAAACAAGACACAAGCTTCTTTTTGTTGTTGTCAAAGAATTAACTAGAGAACATGCCAATAATTTATAAGGAAGGAGACTTGAGCATAAATGATGGGAGGAGGGGAAGTTCTACTAGCTTCTGTGCTGCAGAAAGGCAGAAGACCGTGATGGAAAAAAAACAGAAATTTTTGCTTCAGTGTTTGTTAGAAGAATTACAGATGGGTAACACACAGCTCGGACTTGGAAACACCTCCATGTATTCCTCCTGTTGATTTTACTGGAGTCTATAAGTCCACAGTATTTGAAGTAGGAGTCCCAGGATTCCGGTGCCCCAGTTTTTCCTTTGTGCAGAAAGAGGAATGTGAATATCAAGCATTCTTATTAACTAGGGGAGGGGAAATAAGTGTGCAAGTGTTTAAATATAGAAAAATGTTGCCAGCATGCATTAGGTATTACTAATGCCCTCACTACTAAAATGTGAATTAAATGAAACAAAGAGCTGCCTGCAGGGAAGAACAGCCTTTCTTAATAGTAGTTTCTGGGTCATGAAATTTTTGGAGTCACCCCCAGTAGCACCAGCATGGTAATCCCTTCAAAAACTTAAGGAGGACTTGAATTGACTGCATGTCACCTTCAACTACAAGTTCACCCTGGTGTATTTATTCAGAGAACTTGCTTTCCTCTCATGATTACAAACAAACTTGCAGATTTCAAATATTTCCTTTTCTGGTTCCTACCTCTTTTTTCACACACAACATAATTGATTCTTCAGTTGCACTCCTTGAAGACAGACTGCTTTGCTTTCCCCCAGCCCTTTCCAGTGAATTCTTAAGCAAAAGCAAAGAGGAAAAAAAAATTATTTCACAACTGGATTTTTCCACTAATTTTGTCCAAAGGCTACAGAAGTTTCTGGTCCACTTCAAAGTGTTGCTGCCAGGGCCATAACTGAACCTTCTTCCCTCTTCAGTACAGGCATTACCGGAAGGATGATTATCCTTGGCCTTATTATTCCTTGCCTCTGGCTACCCTTCTCCATTTGGGAGCTAACCTACTTGCTCATCAGGTTCTTCCCCATTCTTGCCACTGCTGACATTTTCCAAAGCTTCTCCTCGAGCGACCACTTCCCTGCCTCACCCAGAAAGTTCCATTTTGGCTCCGAGGCATTCTCAGCAGAAGGCTCTTCCCCCCCTTTGCAAGGAGTGTCCCTCCAGCCCTGGGGGACAGCCACGCACAAGCTCCCTCTCCATGGCCATCAAGGAGCAAAGCACTGCTGCTGCTACAAGAGCCAACACCTCAACTGGCAATAGGCTCCAAGCACAAGTGAAAAGTCAATAATGTGTCTTGTTTTAGCATCAAAAAAACACGTTTAGAATGACAAATGTATACAGCCTGAAACTGCTATTGATTTCACCATCAGTGAAGGTATCCAAAAAAGAAAAAAAAACCTAAAACTGAGAATCCCTCATACTCCAGCTACCTACTGGTTCTGCAAGTTTACTCCATTTTAAAAAGCAATGGCAGTTTTTAAAGCACTAATCAAAACCCTGACTATATGGCTAAGAAAGCACAGGATTGTTCCAAATAAAAAGGAACGGTGGGAATGAGAAAGACAAAACTTATGGTCATTACAGGCAAATGTAAGCTAACCTCCCTGATGAAGTATGCAGTTACTTCTAACAGTTTTTCAGAGTTACCCCATGTTTTTTCAAAAAAAAAAAAAATCTTTTAAGTTGCAGTAGGATAAGCAACACCTAAATGCACTGTAATTTAAAGAGCTACAATTGAAAGAGATAATACATTTTCCTTGGAAGAATTCATCTTTCTGACCATTATTGATACTGGTATATATTTTTACAATGCTAGATAGCCCTATTTCTTTCACTGAGATACCAGCACCTAAGAAACACAAATATTCTAAATAATTCAAAGTAAAATTCTATGTTGAACATCCACCATGCAGAACATAAAAGATTTTAGAGCAGTCTGGTTTAAGGCTGGGAGTTTCTGATTTGAATACTTCATTTCAAACCACTATTAACGTCAAGATGTTCAAAGCCCACTTGTATCAGCCTAGAAATGTTGGCACAGCAGGACTTTCAAGAACCTCAAATTTGTGCAAATGTCTGAAGTGAATACTCTGACAAATTAAAAACTTCAAGGAAGTAAGTAATAACCTAGAAATTTTAGGATTTACCTGGTGTGAACTCTCATGCTAGCAAGGCCTGACCAGGCAAGCTTTGTGCACTGAAAAGGTGCTTGGTTTTTTGTCCTGAATACCCAAAACACCAACCCAACTGTTTCACAGGCTACTGCAGATGGCAAAGCATCTCCTACCTTTCAACAGAACTTGGCTGAACCAAGGTCTTCTCTCATACTTCACCACTAACTCAGGACGTCCAGATTTACTGTTTCAAGAGAACTGCTATTTGTGATACTTTGTATTTGTTCTCACTAGGCAGAGATAAAATGCTGAGAATTCCCATCTGGATTCACAGAAATAAGATTTCCCAGCTGCAGAGCATCTTTTTGAAGTACAAGAGCAGCTCCAAATTAAAAAAACTAATGGTGTCATCACCTCGTAAGCAACTCCTCTGGCTTCACAACATGTTAACAATACTATACCTGAATTTCAGTACATGCAAGTCTAAGTATCAGTGTTCACCAGGAGAGGCTGGGGAAATGCCACATGGAAACTGAGGAAGAAGTGGCAAAGCCCACAGGGCTCTGCACTGAGGAGCAGATTTGTTTTACAATACCCACTCTCCTCCCAAGTAGCCAGTGCCCACCAGCACCTGCCCTTCATCTGCCAACCCAACAAACCCTCACTTAAATACTGCAGGGTATGACCCACACTGGGAGAAACAGCAATAATAGCAATTATAAACCAGTGATACACAGCAGGGAATTACTAAGGATTACAGTGACAAGCAGCATAGAAACAAAAAGAAGGCTCTGTGGTAAGATACCAATACCCAGTCCTGAGAAAAAAGCTGGATCTTGTGGAAGTTTCTCCTAAAAAAAAAAAAAGTCTTTCTAAACAGATTGTATGATCACTAGGCTAAGAAACACCAGTTTGGAGAAGGGTTTTTCATTGTTCACATAAACAAAGGCATGACTTGCCAAGCAACAAAGAGAAACATATTTTCATATTCCATATGAATATTCCATATTCCTCTAACTTCAACACAAAACAGCTCTGGCAGTTAAAACTGTTTCAGCAGAAGTGATGGGTTTGCAGCCTTGAAACAATTCTAAGTATTCTGCTGAGCAATGGCAAGCAATAACTACTAAAACAATAGGGATTACAAAAGTCTTAGTTCAAGAACACCAGAAGTGGTAGAAAGCTCCTGATGCCTGCCCATTCTGAACTAGAAACATTACTCTTCAAGACTGCAAATGAGCATTTCACCTCTCAGTACATCTGCATCCAACATATTGTGACAACCTGTTTGCGTGTGACAGTGTTCATGCTATGAAATGAACTGGAAGAAATTTTACTGCCAAATTTACCAACACTTGCAAGCTGTTAACGTCAACTTTACTCCAAAACAGGGCAAGTAACTGCCTGCAAATTTGAGACCTGGTTATCTCTGTAACAGGCTGTCTGTTGATTAGGGTTACCTGACACAGACTATCTCCATAAGGGCATTCTTCTGCAAACTTCATTTTCTAAATTCCATTATATAAATTGCCAAACAATACACTTTGTTTGCCCCAACACACTACATAACAACTCCCTACTTGCAGGAGCAACCGTTTTCTGCTTATACCTTTTAATTAGAGTTACAAAATGTTGACAGTAGAAGGAACAACAGCCCTGATTTCTTTTCAAACAGATTCTAGATGTGCTGCAACACGCCTGTGTATCTGATTGACGACACTTTTCACTACACAGAAGTAGTGATACAAGCCTGGTACTTCTCTTACACTTTTTCCAGGGTTCCTAACATTTATACCTCAGACGTCATCTGTAAAAGTAAGGCATGATCAAAACCTGTCTGCCTCTATGTGGTCACCACTTAACTGTCTGCTTTCAAAATTGAAGAAAGAGGAGGGATACTGATCTTTAAGCACAATCCAGTACATTATTTGGTTGAAATAAGCAAGTTTAAATTATGTACTGTAACATGTAAAAAGTGTGATGTTTTAAACAACTAGGAAGTAGTAAGGGGGAAAAATTATAGATCATGAACAGGGTCTTAATGTTCCTTTTCTTTAAATCTGTGGGTTTGGAATGTTTATCTGAGCTTATTTAGAAAAAGATATGTATGCTTTTTCTAAACAATTTGAAGTTGCTGATCTAAATAAATAAATAAATAAATTATTGATGGACTAGGAGTAAATGCCTTAAGTGGGAGAAGCTGGAGTGTGCCAATTCATTCTCCCAGGAACAGATACAATGAAGCCTTTCACAACAGGGCGCAGCTCCACCGAGTTAAGTAGTCCCCAGGGTAGAGGGAAGTCTGCTCTTGAGGAATGAGTTAATAAGCACACTCTCATACAAACACTGTCTAGCCCTCACAACGTCCTCCAAGACATCAACATTTCTAACCCGTGTAAAGAGAGTGCAACCTACCTATGGCCACACAGTGAGCTAGCAGCAATTTCCAGGGAGGTAGCTGTGTTTTTTCCATCCATATATCTACTTTTACACACAGCAGCCACTCAGCAAGACACGTGCCAGCGTAAAAACAGCCTGTGACAAACAGACACGTGGAACGATTGGGACCCACCTGAGCCACCTGGACTGTCCACACTGGAAATGTGGAAAAAATGGAAACGTGGAAAAGTGATTGCAGCATGCTGCAGCCAGCTCCCGGACTCTAAAAACTGAACTATTTCACATGGCTACTTCAGGACAGGTGAATCACATCTTAAAGACATTTATTTCTTTGCACTGCCACTAAACACAGTTTATGCCGACTCCAAGCTTGTAGATCAACAGTTAGGCTACAAAAACTCCACCCTACACATCAAACTTAACCAAGGTGAAGGAGATGAAAATAACCTAAGTATGTGGATATCAATTTGTAGTTTCAATAAGAGCTGAAATTAGAGATTTGTGTGTAGTTTCTGTGTAAAACAACAGCATTTAATACAAGAAATAGTGCTACAAAAGTATCTTAACCCATCCTCAGGAAGCTGACAGTTACACAGACCAACCTGGGTAAGTCTCCCAAACTGAGTTTTAATTTTTAGTATAGAATATGAAACAAAACCAGGGGTAAGGGTTTTGGAGGCAGCAGCATACACATCCAGAAGCAACAGCTCTCACACATTCTGACTTTAAATCTCATAGTGGCAAACACTCTCTGTGGCTAAACCCTGACAAGTACAAGCCTTTCCAATGAAAAATTCTACATCTTTATTCTCCTTGTTCATGCAAATGTGACCTTTGTGTTCTTCCTCACAGACACTTTGGTACACACCCCCATCTCAGTGCGAGTATCTAAGTTCAACATATTCTCTCAATACACACCTGAAGCTTCAGCACAGTGTTGCTGTGCTCAGAGTCACCACACACACACACACTCCACCAGGTGAGCAAGACAGCTGCCTGACTCACCTGTCATCCCAGCTGATTCACCATTCCATTTATTGCTCCTTCCAATTGCACAAACACCTTTAACCAGCACTGTGTAGTAAAGATCATGAGATATGAGAGTACTTGATTACAATAAATGATATCAAAGCTTTTTCTATTGGATTTTTTTTAGCTTGTGAATGGTAAAAAAAGCATCACTTCTTGTGTGAAAAATGATTGCCAAACAACAGAAAAATCACGCTCCGGTTTTTCTGTTACTTCTTTTGCCCTTGAAAATAGGTATCTCAATCACTAACATCATTCACCAGTGAACACTGAGCTCTTGGAGCTACTCTCCAAGAGTTTTAATGTTTGTAAGCCCTAAGCCACGAAGGCAAAGACACTTCGGAAAATACATGCATTGCTCAGGAGCATGAAAACTCTGAAGATAAGTTACTGGCTTACATCACTGTGGTTTTCTTTTGCTAGAAAGGAATCCAGCAGATCCTTACACTCATGCAATTTATCAGCAACTGAAGAGCAGCCCCCTCACTTGGGAACCACATTCCCAAGACTGCCAGACAGCTGAAATCTCAACCTTTGCCCATGTACGCTACCTACCACAACTGACGTCAGATCATCCCAAAATGAAACTTCATGCTCATCCCAAACTATTAGAGACAGACTTCTGAATTACTGAGTACTTTTGTGTACTCCCATTGAAGAGAAATGCTACCCATGCAGAGGTTCTCTGTCACAGGAAAGTATTTCAGGGGGCCAACTGCAAACACATTCCAGAAACCTTGGGGGTTTTCGAGAACAAAACTTGAACTTTTTCTTGATAAAACAACAACTAAACTCTACTTCAGAACATCACTCTGTGTGTGTGAGAGTGACAATAAAATAAATACCAAAATAAATACAAACCCATTTAAGTTCTACCTCTGAACAAAAAATTAACCTAAGTAACGCCTCAAAATGACAGTAACCTGGCTCTCAGGATATGCACTTAACTCCTTAGTTATGGACTCTGTTCCTGTAACTGAAATCAAATGAAATTCAATCCTGTCGTTATCCAGAAGTTAAACCATTGCAAGATCAAATGTAGTCTCTTACTACTTTTACCCATTTTCTCTTCAATTTACTGTATCAATTATTTTTTAGGTCAAAATATTTGTCCAGAACAGGAAGGATGATTTTCATCACAGACCCTGAAATTACCCATAGGTAAAGAAGAATTTGATTCATGGGGATCTCAAACACCACCAAAAAAGTTCAAATATATTCTACTCCTGAAAACCCAAGACCCACCACATCAGCTTCAACATGCAAGGTGAAAAAGTCATGTTCTATATTCAGATTGAAACCATAGCACATATACTTAACAGCAAGAGAATCACTCAGCAGGGCATTTACCTATAAATGCACTGGCATCAGCTTCACTTGAGGTCCTTCAAAGGCCAGCAGAGCCAACTCTGGGAACCTCTTTGACAGGTGATCAGGAGGGGCTGTCGCTCACTCATGGCAACTTTGGGAAGGGTAATGACACACTCAGGATAACACAACAGTTCCCTCTGTCCCTGGATGTCACAATCACCCACGGAGCAATTCCCTCCACAACAAAGTAATCACTACCAGGAGCAGCCTGGTACCATATATGCTCATTCCAAGATTCAAAAATATATTTACTAAGTGTGGCATTCTCACAGAATACAGCAAAAGAAGGGTTGAGACAATTTCCTTTTTCACATGCTTTCCTTCCAGATTTCATAGGTAAATACCAAATTCCAGAAATGCAGTAGACTATTTTGTCCATTGGTTCATACAGCACAAACTACAGGATGCTTGCAAAGTTTTTATGCTTTGTAGATGAGATACAGGGAAAAACGTGAATAAGCTTTTTAGAACACAAAAGCAGATAAGGTATTTCAGTGGCCAGCAGAGCTGGGATGACTCCTATTTATTCTTGTGTACAAATACAACTGAATGTTAACAGCCATGACCATGCACTGTGTGAGTGTAATAAAAAGGAGGTACTGTAAAAAATAGATTGAACAGTTTGCCCTGGACTGATAAAGCAGCAAGGAAACAGCACAATTGTATGGCAGCGTGCTTGGTTTGTGAAAGCACAGTGCCCACCGCTACAATCAATTCCAGTTGAGGGGGGGAAAAAGTAAAAAAGAAAGGATGGAGAAAAATAAGAACATTTAGCTTTCTGTCTGGAAACATAAGATTAAAAAAATAAGTGTCCTTCAGGTTTTTGATCCTCGGGATATGCTTGTTTCTCCTAGGAAAGAAGTTCAGTTGACTCAGATCACAGTCATGTTTGAGCAATCTGTAAATCAATGAACATTCCTGATTTTATAGGCTTTGTACTTCAGTGAAAAGTATATAGACATACAATACAGACAATTGTCAATTTCCATTTTTAACTAAATAACTATTTCCTCTCCTCCACATTGCTCAGTTCAGGGTTATTTTCTAATATTGATTCTATATCCAGCTTACTTGGCAATAAGCTCATCCAATGTGTTTTCTGTCTGTTGTTGATGAAATGCTGACTATACACCCTCTTAAGATTAAGCAAAAGTGTTTACATGAAAAGAAGCATCCCTAGCTCTTAAATAAATATTTTTTAAATTATTTAATAGGGTACAAACTCAATATAAATGCAACCTGGGATTGG
Source organism: Regulus satrapa (assembly GCA_013396955.1). NCBI lineage: Eukaryota > Metazoa > Chordata > Aves > Passeriformes > Regulidae > Regulus > Regulus satrapa. The sequence goes on along the minus strand of VWZN01021057.1, from coordinate 67,539 downwards.
AAGAAACAGAAATAGCCTTTTAAGTCATTACCAGAACAATCTTAATTTGGAAACATATCCCACTTACAAAGCACAGGGCAAACAAAAGAAGCACCATCTGAACTGGCAGAGCCCTACCACCATACATCCGTTCATCACCACTCACTGCAATTCAATTGCTTTCAATAAAACTCAATCGGTTAAAAGTCCTGACTCAGTAGCATTTGCAGGATTCCCATGACAGTATTGCTGGTAGCTTAAAGCTCTGTCCATGTGAATGCTCCTCACGGGGCGAGCTCAGGCGTACGAGGACAGTGCAGGAGAGAATCCAGAGCGAGAGCAGTGATCCTCCCTGCACACCAGCCACCCCTTCTGTTTGCTACCGCATGCCCCAAGGAACGACCCACCTCATCAGTTAATCAGAAAAATTAACAGGACAATACAGAATTCTTTGATTACTGTTCTGGTTGAGGGGACAGCCTGAGTTTAAAACAGCTGTAAAAGAAGCTCCAAGACAGCCTAAAAGACAGCTAGTGGACAGCCTCAAAATAAAAGTACTCAATATATAGTACCACTTTCAAAAATACCATTATTTCTTTCCATAGCATCATTATAAAACTTAGAAATGCAGGAGGAGAATGAAATCTTATAATCTAGAATCTTTGATGCACATGCAGCACATTCAAAAAAAGGGGACATGGGTGTGCAAAAATTAATTGCAAGAAGAAAACAACAGAGACTAGAATGTAGTAGAACAGAATAAATTTTTCAGAAAAAGTCAGGAATAGAGATGCCATTAAAAAGATCAGTTGTTTCCAAAGGCAGCAAAGGAAGCAAAGCATCAGAACTGTTACCTTCAGGACTGTTAAATCTAAATACAAGCAGCTTTTCTTTTTTCAGGGGTTTTCTACTGGAAAGAGCTGTCTAAAATAAGAGGGATATGTCAAAACAACAAGAAACACCAGATAATTAATGTAAATCATTAAGAGATACATTCTGCAAGATTTCATGGAAATCTCTCAGGCTCTCCATGCCTAATAACTGCATGTTTATCAAAGCTGTACAGAGTCGCTTGAAAATACAGATCCTAGAGGAAAAAAGATGAAAAACAGTTATAATGTCATCTAAAATTATTTTGTTAATGCTCTAAATTGCATAGTCCACCAGCCACATTTCTGCAGAATGCCGGAGATAACACAGTGACTATTACAGCTGTTAATAAAACCTGAAGGCTTCAACAAAAGCAGTATTAATAATGCTACGCTGTAGCATGTTTTTTAAAATACAAAAGCTAAACCACTATCTAAATTCAAACCAATCATTCTAAAAGAACTGGTTTAAGGTAGAATTATAATTTGCAGAACCCCAAATTGCAGGGTTTAGTATTATTATTATTATTTTATTTGTACTAGAGCAAGCACTCCCCTGTTTGCTGTCTCTGGCCCTACTGCAGTTCTGCACATTTCCTTATTCATAATACAGAGATCCTAATATGACATTATAATCATGAACACACCTAACAAGGGGAAAACATGCTTTCTTCAGCACTTTATGCAGAAGAGATTTTAAAAGTTTTGGTAGACTGGGTTCCTTTTAAATCATCATCTGTAGCACAGTAGTCTACAAGCTAAGTTGAGACCAAGGCAATTAACCCCACCAATCTAACAAAAAAGCATAAACATGAAGACAGTTCTTCCTTACCAGCATCAGCTGAACACTATTAGAGCACTTACCAACTACCCAGACTTCTACTTCTGGGCTGTGTTCACCTTACTTAGAACATTTTTGTATTAGAAGAGTATTACAGAACTTTAATGAGGAAAATAATTGAAAAACTTATTTAAATTTTACTATCGTAGAATTCTTTTCCAATTCCTTCTCCAATTTTCTCATATTTAAACCAAATCTATCACTGACAGACTTCCTCTGGTTTCAGTGTGTCACTTACACTTAAAGAAAAAAAACTACTACTACTCATAAATCCCTTTAGATGGCTATAGTGAAGTCGAAGTTAAGCATTCCCTTTATTTACATTCTAAGTTACAAACCTTTAAACAATACTACAATCAACACCCTACACTGTCAAGGACAGATACTATATGAAATTTTCCACCCAAGTGTAAAAAAATTACTTAAGGAACAGACATTATTAAGCAGTTTAACATGATGGACTTCCCACTTTCCTAAAATGAAGAGACCTCCTTTTCAACGGCCAACTACCACAAGCTTTTCTCTTTTCAGCTTGGGAAGCTTGGTGGGCCTTTTCATATAGTATCTGAGCTACAGGATAGGAGAAGGACTAAGCACAGCAATATTTCACCACATCCTTACTAGAGGGGAAAAGACAGTGTAGCAATTAAGGAGTCAGCAGGTCAGCACTTCATTTCCAGCTTGGTTCTGAACTGCTTGTGTGGTCCCGGATCAGGCAGTGACCTCCTGCGCCTTCTCCCTCTCTGCACCCCGCGGGGATAAATCCCTACTTGCCAATCTTAGGCTATGACATTTGTTTGCCAAATTTGTTTTTGAAGGGAAAGGTGGCAAAGCAAAGAAGAAAAGTGCCCTGTTAAGAGCAGTAGGTGCTCAAGAGCCATCTCCTTGCAGACAGTTTGGGTGCTGCGTGCTCTTACAACTGATGGGTGCAAGGCAGCTTTGCTGCAGCACAAGCAACCAGTACAGCAAAGCACTTTTCTCTTTCCTAAGGTCAAAGAAAGACACAGAGAAAACCACAGAAGGACGTTATGCCAGTGCTCACTTGCTGCAATTACCACTGTGCTGTTGTGAAATGCAGTTAATGAGGTCCTTGCAGAGAATGAACCACAGGAATAGACAATGCTGCTCACAGGTGAGCAATCCCATATTCCATCACCTGTGTTTGGAAAAAACCTACACAGCTCCCCAGCTAATGCAGGCCTGTCTTTGGTAAGCAGGGATTAAAAGGAGCCCATTCCTATTCTGTGCCACTCTTTCACACCTGAAGAAGCAGGGCATTGATACATACATTTTCCTTCTCAAATCACAGCATCAGGGGAGAAAAACAAGGCAGATATTTCCTATATTTTACCACAAGATTCCGCTAATACTTCTGAAAGGAACCAAAAGACACTGCAGCTGTTTCTTAAATCTGAACCACAGTACTTTTAGTCTCTCCTGTTCATTTCTACCTACATCTCTTTCTACAACTCAGGCTTCTGTCCACCAGGAAATTTGCTAAAATGGAGTATACAATCATCTGCACAGAAAAAGTAACTCTCATTTTTTACAATATACTACTGAAGCCACATTCAACTCCTCTGAAGATGCTCTGACTTCTGAATTAGAGCTGAGGCAGTGAATCTTTTAACTCTGTACGGACACAAAACGTTCAGTCTTTTCTAACAACTTGTACAACCTGTATGCTTAACCTTACCTCCATGTTAAAAATTAGGCAATTTGAAGTAGCTCATTCTAGAATGGAACCAAGTTATAAGAGCTCTTCATCTACTAGTGAGGAATATACCATGGCAGCCCAACCACATAGCAAATCAGAGCCTCTGCTCACCTTGCAGTAATAGAGCCTGCAATGGGACACAGCACCAGTGAGTCTGGATACAGATGAGGAAATTCAACACCATGGCAATGACCAGGGCAACAGTGTGAGTCATGACACAAAGGGGAAATTTTATTTGTGGAATTCTCTACCAAGCATATGTACTAAAACCCATGCTTTAAAGAAAAAAAAAAAGGCAGATTTTACTACTTTACTTTATCCTTCTTCATATTTATTTAGTTGCTTTGTTTTGCTTTTATTTTTTTCAAAATTACCGTTATTTTGTTTCTCTGTTGTCCATTTAACAACATTCTCAAACCAGCAGAGCCTGTCAAAGCTAAAAGCCTTGTCCTGCTGCTGGGTGTATCACCAACATATGTTAGGAGCACTTACGCTGCAAGGCTGCAATCTGCTCTCTGAAGGAGGCTGGTAGCAGGTGTGACAGTCTGACCTGCAGAATGAACTATATATAAAGATCTAAGCAGTGGGGGGGAGGACTCCACAGCTTTGCTTTTACATATCATGCTGTATTTGTAGTCCTACTTACTCAGGAAGATGGAGAAGGGAGCCACAAAGTTGGAATAGACAGATCTCGGCATCTTTGAGCTCAGTGTTTGATTTCACAGCCCGTCCCTGTCGGCAAAGCAAGTGAACAGCACCAGGTAGTCCCTGATTTGCTGCTCGTGTCGTGCTGAGAAATGCAGAATTTGCAACTGCAAAGACCCTCTTGTTTATTGCACCTAGGCAGTGTACTAACCCAAAGCCATGTGGTCTTCCCCAAAGGCTGGCTTCCCTAGCAAGCCCATCAGGTGAAAGGCAAGCTGCAGAGGGCTGTTGATTATAACCTGAGTTCAGATCTCTGCTTCCTGTTTCAGCTTCTGCCTCACACTGAAGAGTAACACAAAACACCAAATGAATTATCACACTCCACACTTAAGTTCAGAAGGAACAGCACACTTTTTGAAAAAAAGTGACATGAAAATTCTGAATGATAAACAGCATGTTGCTAAAACACTAAGTAATTACATTAAAACTATTTTTTTTTGTTTAATTTCAGTATCACAGACGACTTTAATCTCCAAGAGTGATCAAGAAAAAAATGTGGATTCATTGTGTCTTAATTCTCTCTATTCACCGTGTCTCTGGCATCCACCAACCTTTGGAAACAGTCTTTCAGAAGGCAACAAAACACTGGCTCACTGATTCAGAAGGAGCTTGTGAAGGCTGCTAGAGTTAAAGCAGTCTTTACACACTGTCTAATCACAGACATAATACATGGTCTTATAAAGGGTAACACAGACCACCTGTAAAAGCCATAAAATCTGCATCTTCTCTGCTGCCCAGAGAAGCTGCGGGTGCCCCATCCCAGGGAGTGCTCAAGGCCAGGCTGGATCAGGCTTCGAGTAACCTGGTCTAAGGGAAGGTGTCCTTGCCTGTGATAAGGGCATTAGAAGCAGGTGATCTTTAAGGTCCCTTCCAACCCAAACCACTCTATGATTCCATGAAAACAAGACATACATTTTACAAAATTAGCAATTATGGTTTACAGGATCAAAAAAGTTTAATAACTTTCACATAAAGCAAATTTTAAAAGTCTTCTTTTTATTTTGTTCTGATATGAGACCAAGCAAATGCTGAACTATGAAACTGAGGTAAGTTAGAATAAAAAAGATCATTTCATACTAAGTGGATTCAAGTACTAAGTGGATAGCTACAGTAAATATTGGGAATTTTCTTTTAAATGAGAAGAGCAGCATGCATGCATAAGCATTTACAGGTCCGCCTTGACAGGATTTTTAGGAAGTAAACAACTATAAGGGCCTATCTGATCACCCTGAACTGCCCATAGGACAACAGCAGAGCACTGCCCAAATCTTTCCTCAACCATTTAGCTCAACAGTTCTCCCACAGGTCACTGGCCAGTGGTAAAACACCACCACAAAAAGCAGATTTGGTCAAGTCTGAAATACACAACAGTAAAAAAAAATATATTTTGGAAGCAGATTTAAGATACAGTTCCCTTCAGGAAATTGTTTAGAGTTTTCCAGATGCTAAACGGTAAACAGCAATATATTCAAAATAATTACCTCATATTCAAATATCAAAAGAACATTTAACTCAGCACAAATTAGCTTTTCATACAAGCTAGCTCCCCTTCACTGCTCTTTCCATTCCTCAGCTAGGAAATTTCACCAGCAAAAAAGAAACCTCTTACCTCTACAGAGACAGGGTAAATTTTCAGCTAAATTTCATTTTCAGCTAAATATTTCATGAACGCCAAAGGATACAATATAGGATGTTCATTACCCATGGCATCCAGTTTAGCAGGGGCTTCAAGCTAACAACAGCTATTTTATGACAACACCAAAGCAACAAAAAGGTCATCAGGAATCTACTTCAAACAGCTATACTAATAAAGGAGAGATTTATAAGGCACTGATTACAGTAACATTTCACACACATTACATCTGGGTTTAGTTTACCAAAGCATTGTGTGCCTAGGTGATCACTGGGTACGGGGTAAGGAGACTACTCCATTGCCTAAGATAACCACAAGTTAAATATGCTATTTTACATACTAGGCATAGTACGTAAATATTTTGTATGTACATATTTTCTTTTAAGACCAGGTTAGTTAAGCCCAGAAAATGCCAAAGGTTTTCTCTTCAAATGGAAGCTCTTAAACATACAAATATTTTGCATACAGTTATAGTTATTTAAAATCTCATTCATTGGCCTTTTTTTACAAAGAGAGCCTATGCTAACACAGTATTCTGAATTTAAAAGCTCTACTTTATTTCAGCCAGTCCACTTTTTCTTGATGTTTCTTAGTTCAGACTCCAAATTTTCCAGAATTATTACAGGCAGCATTTATTTATGCTATTTTTCATTTTAAGAAAAACTAGAAAGAGCAATTAAAGCTACTGTTAAAAAAACCTCAGTGAGAGCAAAAACCATCAAACCTATCTTCTGCACAAAAAAGCAACTCTCATTTTTTACAATATACTACTGAAGCCATATTCAACTCCTCTGAAGATGCTCTGACTTCTGAATTAGAGCTGAGGCAGTGAATCTTTTAACTCTGTACGGACACAAAACGTTCAGTCTTTTCTAACAACTTTTACAACCTGTATGCTTAACCTTACCTCCATGTTAAAAATTAGGCAATTTGAAGTAACTCATTCTAGAATTGAACCAAGTTATAAGAGCTCTTCATCTGCAAGTGAGAAATATACCATGGTAGCCCAACCACATAGCAAATCAGAGCCTCTGCTCACCTATCTTCTCAAATTAGTATTCTTAATGATTTTTTTTTTTTTTTAATGTTCAATACAGCGTTTGGAAGCAATGCTGTGACTATGCACCATGCCCAGAAGACAGAACTCTGTTTGACTGAGTGAAGGTGGAGGAGTCTCTTGTGCCGGGTCTTTTCCTTCCCCCCATCCCCGGGCACCTGATTCCCCCAATGGCGCAGGAGCAGCAGCGCTTTGTCGGGGTTGAGGGATTAACCCGGGTCAGAGCTGCCCTGCTGAGCCCCTCACACGCACACAGACTCACAGGAGCCCTGCAAAGCCAGCTCCCCCAGCCCTGGGGCTACCCCCCTCTGCTCCCCACAAAAGCAGCAGCGATTCTTCTCTTAGCCAGCACTCGGCTCTATAATAAAAACCAGAAACACCCAGCAGAGTAAGTGAGGTGTATAGAGATGACTACTCTCCTACTACCATAATACTCTCCAAATTACTATAATTGGACAATACTTTTTTACTTCTAGCAAAGCCTAACACTTCAGGCTAGCAGTCTTCCAGCAGCCTGCTACAGCCAGAGACAAATTCAAGGTGAGTAAAATCCCCTCCTTCTTCAGGCTGCACAAAGTGCTGAGGCCAGAGCTCATTCACCAGAAATGAATGGCCACCACAGCCTTGCTGCCTAAAGGCTTCTTTTGGTAGCTGGTAGCTGGCTGCTTTCCTGGTGCTCACAGCTTTCCTTCACAGGAAGGCAGAGGGGCAAACCGACAGCATGAACAAATGCACACTTAAAACAACACAAATAACATATGGTCCAACAGGTTCTTGGAGAGGTCAAATTAAATCAAGCCTTTTTATTTCACTTAGCAGCTTATTAAAGAAGCAAAAGGTTCTGAAAGTTCCAATTTATTGGGGTTTTTCAACTGTCATTTAAGTTGTTATAGCAACAAAACTTTCATCTGTGTGGTCTTAGAGACACTCCAGCTTCCCCAGAAGTAATTTTTCAAATATTTATTGAATTCAGCTCCTTCCTGTTCAGGTCCTTAAGAACTTGGAACAAAGTTGTTCATTACATGCACAAAGAGGTGTATTGCTGCAAGGTTCTCACAAGTAAGATATTGCCTTTGACATTTAACTGAGAAGAAAAAAACATTATGTGGCCTTTGCCCGGGGGAAGATAGAGTAACTCAACAACTTTGAAAGCACATGCAAAAAAGATGGGGTAAGGTGAAACTACTTTTCCATTTAGTAAGTGTGGCTACATTTCTTCAAACAAATGAAAACACCTAAGTGGGTGCGCACACAAACATACAGGCACTCCCAGAAGTTCTATCTCCATTTAAAATACTTTATACCCACGTAACCCTTTTTTTCTAGTAATACAACATCAACACCAGAAATGTTTTAAATTGCTATTCTGAGTCTGCAAAGACATGCACACCCGGAAAAGAAAAAAATCCTACAAATGTTGCCACTTAAAAAAAGAAAACTGCTAATGATATACCAGCTTGCTCCTCCTGCAACAAATTCATGATTTCACTGCATCAGCAGCAGGCTGAGCATGAGCAAATGTGGAGAGTATGGCCAAAAATGTGACATTGCTTTTCCAAAACAGAGTCTATTTTCCCTACCAAATCAGGGATACGCTACTTTCACTAAGCTTATTGCCCAGAAAGAAANAAAAAAAAAAAAGGAAAAAAAAAAATTTTTTTTAAAAAAAAGCCCCAGTTATTTTTTTTTTTTTTTTTTTTTTTTTTTTTTTTTTTTTTTTAAGCCTTTGACTGACATCTGTTGCGCCACTGAGGTCAATTTTTCATCCTCTTGCTAAATGGACCACTTGCCTCCAGGACACTAAGTTAACCCATTTCTTCCCATCCTTGGCATTTTCTGTTTGTCTGTGCTTAATGTACTGCATTACTGTCTTGCTTCCATGCAAACTTCAATCTCCCATTCACTTGAAAGAGAAAGCAACAGCAGTCCTATCTATCTATCAATCTATCTGTCTATCTATCCTTCAAAAGCATTTCCTTTTGCCCAACTTCAAGGACATCATCCCATCCTTTTTTCCACCCCCACAGAAAACCATCCTTCTCCCCACAGTCATTTCCCTTCTGCCAGCCCCATTTCTGTCACCAGAGAAGTCCTGACAAGCTGGAGGCACAAACAATCCAGGAGGTGACACCAGCTAACTTCACCAGCAGCAGAGTGCAGTCTCTGGCAGAGTATTTTAATAGTTATTAAAATTATTTTAAATTTAATAAATATCTGGGACTAATGTGAGAAAATAACTAAAGATATCCATAAGTTATTAGAAAAGAAGAAAAGAAAAAAAAAAAAAAAAAACACAAAAAACTGACCCTGCTGAGGTATTGTAACAAGTAAAACTAATGTGATTCTCTGAAAAACAAAAGGACCTTAATATTTGTGGTTAATTTAAAATTATTTTCCTTAATTTAAAATTTGACTCATTTATCTTTCACTGGTAATATTAGTGTTTTTGACAAATACTATGTATGTCTATGCTGCTGTTTTCTTTTTTACTTTCTCAGTTTTTTAAACAACCCCACTGGATTATGTAACTTAGCTCAAAGGCAGTTTAGTTTTTGTTGGTTTTTTATCCATTTTCCTGAACCAGACTTGCTGAGCATTACATCAAAATAACCTCAAAGAAACAAAGAAAATATATAATGTATATTAAAAATAAGGGGGAAAAAATAAAGCACAGATGCCCTAAAGTATCTTCCAGAATTTTTTAATACTTTTTGCTTCACTTTCTATTTTCTTAGTGCTCAGAAAACATTTCTGAGTGAGAACATCTGTGCTATATTCTGGATTAATGTTAGAAGAATTCCACTTTATTTTCAATATACATAAGCACTGGTTCAGCATTGTTCCATGTTTTATCCATTCAATTTATATTTGGATGAAACGGTTTGTTTTCCTTTGAAGAACCAGGAAATTGTTTTAAGGCTACATGAACCGTATTCTGTATAACTAAGATCACCGGCATTTCTCCTCCATTTACTCCATCTTATTTTACTAGATTAAATGTGCCACGACCAAAAGATGTCATAGTCTGGTACAACTGAGAAAGTGTTACTTCCAGTGGTGTTTTTATAACAGAACTAAAACATCTGTGACTGTTATAAGTGAAGTCAAAGTGTAAAAAGCTATGAGAATCAGATGGCTTCCCACTGGTGGAAGACTATTGCCCAGGAGAAGAAAGGCTGGCAGCTCTCTAAAGCCCAGATTGCCTCCAGGAGCTGTTTCCCAAACGCGCCGAGTGCTTTCTCAGGCTCCTCCACTGTCCTCCCCTCAGAGCTACAGGAATTCTCAGCAGCTGAACCGGGCTTTGCTCAAAGGGAAATCACTCTCAAGCCACTCTTCCACGAACACACATTTCACTTTGACCACTGTTAAGTAACAGTGAAACACTGAGAAACCACATAATGCCAAACTGCGAGCCGTGATGAATTCCGTCCAGCCAGGTAGGTGCTGCCCACACCAGCCAGCCTCAGCAGTGCCACACACATCCTTCACTGAAAGCACCTTCAAAGCTGAAGGGTTTACACGCTGCTGTCCCCTTCCCAACACCCTCTTTTTAAACACTACAGAATTCAGTCCGCTTTATTAGCTTTGAATAATCCCAAGCGCCTGCTTGCTCACACCACAGGGGTACAGCCCCGGCGTGTCTCTCAGGCCTTCCCAAGATAAGCCTCCTCCCTCCTTCCACGGATGGCTGAACACAGGCAAGAGCTGGCAGAGAGGGCATGGCAGGGCTTGTGAGCTCTCTGCCTCACAAGCCACAGGGCCCCTCAGGCACAGCGCTGCTCCACAGCAAAGTCCCCGTGCAAGGGACCTCCACAGCCACCGCCACGCTCGCTCCAAAGGTTTATTTTTACCTTCACCCTGCAACTTCTCTAGCAATGCACAAGAGTCACCTATATTTACAGAGGAGCCAAGGACAGGAAAACATCGATTTGGCTGCAGGCACAGAGGGAATTGGAGAGAAGAGGTTAAAAGAAAGCTTTCCATGATGAGCAGATGGAATTTATTGATATAGGCTTGCACTTCCAGCACCAAACCTGCAGGATCACACAGCAGCTTCCTAAAACATGAAGCAAGTATGACCCATTTCAGTATTTATTTTCCATAAATTAGTATCTCTCCACCGCTGTTCACCAAGCCTCAGCAGAATGACGTTCCACATCAGCTGGGTTTCACTGCCACTGCTGGGTGCTCAGCATCAGCAAAGAGGTCAGGAGCCAGCTCAAGAAAACTGCCAGGAGCCCCACGGAGCCCTGGCTGACCTCAGGTAAATCGCTGAAATACTACCCAGCCAACACTGAATGCAGAGCCCAGCAACATCATCCTGGGGGTGTCAGCTATAACTAAACTAACAGCCAACTGAGCAGCAGGGGTGACAGGGATTTTTTTGACATTTTGGTTCCCTTTTGGGGTTGCGAGTGCATTCTGGAAATAGCCTGTAAGATTTCTTTCTACTTTAAAAAAAGGCTTGAGATCTACACATATAGAAAACTGAAATGCAAATCTAAAAATAATTAGAAAAAAAGAAAAAAAGAAAAAAGAAAAAAAATCACACACATACCCAAAAAGCACTTTAAATCTTTTTTTATGCTAAATTTAGCCCTTCTGCCCCTGCGTATTGCCAAAGGGGTCACGCAGTGGGCATTGCGGCAGATCCATTTAAGCCTGTGGCAATAACCTAGTGGTCAGGCTCGAGGAGGGAATGCGCCAATAACAATACAAAGCCCAAGTAAAATCAGCAGATTTTCATACCAACCCACCCATGTATTAGGCTCTACAAACGATGCCCCAGTGACACAGTCATGAGGAACTGTGCAACTGTTTGCTCCACAGAACATAACTTGCATCAAAGCTGCCGTTGTGTACCTGGCAGAGAACTGGCTGTCTGAGAACTGACTTTTAAGCAAATAATCCCCGTTAGCTGGCACTGGGGAGAATAAAATCAAAAACAGGAGAAGAAAAAAAAAAAAAAAGGCAAGCTTCACAAACAAAATCACTCAGGCTGCAACCTTCCTCCCTCATGGTTCCCTGCTGATGAATGTCAGTCCTACCAAAGACACAGAGCTTTAAGCTTTGGGTGGCCTAAGCCCCCAGTGTACAAATTAAATGAGAATATGGTCATCTGACACCTGTTACCTTTGCTTACACTGCCAACTTTCCTGGAGTTCTGGTCTCTTATCAGCAACAGCCTCTAATGCTATCAAAGAGCAGATTACAATTTCTTTTCACAAATATTAGTGCACTGCAGTTTTCAAATTAACAATTGAAGTATTGTTCCATGCAACATCAAAACCCCCACAAAACTTCATCTCCTACAGCATGTGGCAAGGGAGAGGGGGAAAGTGTCTCGAGACTTCTATTAAAATCTTTCTGATTCAGCAGGAAAACTGTTAATTTCCTTATTTTAACTGGAAAATTAGGGTTATGTATAAGGTTTAGGAACAGCACTACAAGCTCATGATATGCAGGGCATCAGCCTGAACTATCATGGAGACCAAACAATCCCTCTAGGGACTGAAAATGACACTGAACCAGCAAATCTACAGATTCCTATTTCATATTCTTGCTCACCATGCTCATTTACATCTTTTTTTTTCCTAACTATATCTACCCATTGCTTATGCACACTTATTTTTACTTGCAAGAAAAGGAAGAAAAAAGTTAAAATGCTTACAATACCCTCCCCAAAAACCAGAGCATAAGAGTAAACAAAAAAAGTCAGAAACATCTCTGGCTACATCCAGATCAAACCAAAATTACAAGATGTGCTATTACGTCCTTTCAAAAGTTGCTCAATACATCATTTTTATAATAATTTTCTACCTTCTAACCCTGATTAAATATTTGATATACATGTTTCCATCTCAACTCCATGTCAGCTTTCTCCCTTTTGTGCAGGCCATCATCTCTTGCCATCAATGTTAAAACCACTCACATGTGGCTGACCTCCCCTTTCAAATCACTCTTCCCTTCTTGCAAGTTTTTAATCATTAAATTAATTGCTAGGACTACACCAGCTCCAAATCTGCAGAACCCTTGACCAGCAGGGTCTGGAAAATGCATCTACCATTCCTCAGGCCAGCTCTCCCCTGCCCAAGTTGTAGTCTTTCAAGAATCAGGCAGAGATCGTGCCAGAGGCTGCATCAGTCCATCCAGGCACACAAAATGCACCATTAGCATGCCCCCATGAAAACTGGGTCTCATTAAACACGATCGATTTTGCTGACTCCACTTGCCCTGAACAAGGTGGACATTTCAAACATCACTTATCATTTGCTTGTTCATTTCCCGCAAACACAACCTGCAGAAAGAATGCATCGTGTTTCAGACACAAAGCTTCTCTTGGAATGAAAGGAAAATCATTTACATCTGTACACAGCCTTTAAACACAGCCTGTCATATTAATAACTAATTCCACACACAAAGACTTAGCATTGACAGCAGTGTTAATCCATAATTATTTTTTGAGATTTATGAATCCTGATCAAAGACATAGCACCCAGAACTAATTGCAGTTATCTGCAGTTGTTATCTCTATGTTTTGAGCTCCTAAAACTTTACAGAGAGGAGAACTGTACTATTATGTGGATTGTTCTCCATAAGAACCTTTTCCATTCTCAACATGTCTCTTGAACCCAAATAATACCAAGCCAGAACACTGAGGTCAAATTTTGAAGTTATTCACTCCTGGCACTCTGCAAGCACAGTTTTGGGCTGCCTCACTACAACTTCACAGGGACATCATAAGTGCACTGTGCAGATCACTTACTGCTAATCACAACGGGGAAAGCGTGACAAAGTGGGAGGTAATCTGGGAAGGGCTGACAACTCAGTTCTCAAGGAGTTCTCCTGAAGGAACTGCTGCATACCATAGACACACACATTCTTGCAGGATGAGAAATGCTGGCTTTCCTCTAAGTATGAAAACCATAAACTTCATTCAAATATTTTGAATATTCTTCCACCAGATATGCTTCTTTCTAGAAAAGCATAGTGGTGGTGAAGTACATTTCAGTGTCAGCTTGATACCAGCTTCCAGACTGTAAGTTCATATGGGCACATATACTTTGATCCTCTCAATCAGAAATTACTTTGTCCCCTTTCTTGTCTCTTCATGAAGTGAAGATTTGCCCATCTGCTACACTAGCACAGAAAGGAACCATCTAACTGCTACAAATATACAGTCATCTGCGGGATTCTGACATCCAAACCATAAAATTACTATGTTGCTCTACTGTGAGCACAGCAAACAGCACTATACACCTACTTACAGGACTTACTGACTGTAAGATCCAGTTCCTTACCACCTAAACATCACCACAGAAAACCTTCAGCAAATTTAAGTTAAAAGTAAGGTTTGACAGTGACCATACAAAACACTTAGAGAAAGCCCATAGACACTGCTACCGTTTTCAGCCACAGAATTTCCACATAATAGAAACAATCTCAGTAATCGCAGCTACCTCAAGTCCATACCAGTGGCATTTAGCATAACCACCACATAAATACTAATAAATAAAACCACAGTGTCATTTTAACCCAGGATGCAGAGCTTTTGATACCAGGGACCAAAGTCTGGCTGCCCCTCTGCAAACCTTCTTTTTCGCAATATTCAGAGTTACTTTTTTTCCACCTCATGCTTCCACAGGTGAGCCACTTTTTTCTTCCTGAGGTGAAATTTGCAATAATGTAACCTTTTCCAGGCGACTGTCCTGCGTCTCTCCAGTGCTTACAACTTCAATCCCTCCCAGGTTTAACATTACGCTGCAGAATGCAGCTGCCATCCCTTAATGCGGCTTAATAGCTGGAAGCCAGGAGGCAGCCCACTGCCACGGGAGCTACACAGGCCACAGTTTTGGAACAAAACACAGCAAAACAGTTACTTTTATTAATGCCATAACACTGATGAACAAATGCTGCAAACACTTCTCATCTGAATGGCCCAACAAGGCATTCAGTGTGCCACAGAGTCTCACTTTACTGTTCACTGCTTTACCTTAACCAGAGAGGTACTTTCAGCCCCAGCCTCCTATATGCAAGTAGACTGCCATGTGCATTAACTGCTGTATATGAATGACAGCTGGTATGCAGCCACAGCCTTACTCTAGAGAGCAGTTTTTCTCTTTTTCCAGCCGGAATCAGAATATGTTTGCTGTCTTCAAAACCATGTTCTTTAGGAATTAGGGGGTGGGGGGGAGGTGATAGGAAACTCGGTTACTTTTCTCCTCCCAGCATCTGGAATTCTCTATGAAGAAACTGATTCTAAAAATTTTCTCAGGAATCACTTCAAACCAATCAATGAACTGATCACAACATTCCTTCCATTGCATGTTTCAGGACAGCCTGGCAGTCTGCATTTGCCAAAGCAAAACTTCCAGGATCAGAAGTGTAAAATGTCTCAGGAGGGCTAAGGGGAGAAGCACACTTAAACTTCTTGGATTGGTAAGGGAGAGGAAAGGGGATGGGCTCTGCTTAAGTTCTCGGCCAACGATGGTCATACTGCCCAACAAACCAGTTGATTAAAAAGAAGTTTGCAGCAACAAGAAAGTAAGAAAAGGGCGGGGGAAACGGAGGAGGGGAAGAAAGAGAGAAAGAAAAGTCTAAAAAAAAA
>VWZN01021057.1:36211-51018 GCA_013396955.1 Regulus satrapa | reverse complement strand
CGGGCACGGCACCGCTGCTGGTCCCGCCTCAGGTGCGGGGTCCGGGGAAAGCAGCGCATGGCCCCGCAGAGAAGGTGCGCGGAGGAGCCGGCGGCGGGGCTGCTGCTCCTCCGGGGGACACAGCCCCCGCACGGCCGCAGGCTGACGGTCTTCCTGCTCTTTCGGACATCTGTTCGCGCAACAGGACCAACGCCGTGCAGAAACTCTGTGCACCAGCAGCAACACCAGCATCAGTGGAACCGCTGAGCAATCTCCTCCGCAAAGCCGTCAGAAGTCATAGGGGTTTATAGATATCGTTCGCTTTTTTCCACGGATTTCATTGAGGACAATGGAATTGCACAGTTCATTGTTCATTCGGTGTTGCCTGATAATATATATCTTTTGTGTAGAAATGACAAAATTTCACAAGACTGAAAGCAGGAGGCGGTGAAAAAAACTTTTTTTTTCTTTTTTCTTTTTTCTTTTTTTTTCCCGGAACTTATACACAGCACTAAAGATGTGAAACTCAAGTAAGCTTTGCAGCACATAATGTCAACATCCTTCTACAACACCGGACAACTCAGCACGTGTCCTCTGGTGCTCCCTGCCCGGCAGCTGTCCCAGCTGGCAGTCTGGTCCCTTAGCAATAGTATTAGTAACTTTAAGAACTTCAAACCTGGTATAAATGGCAAAGCTGTCTGTGGTTTAGTAGGTACAGACCTAAGGAGCAGAATTAATGATGTTTTTAAAACATCAAAGGTAAAAATATTGCCCAGTTAATGTGAGCCCCAGTTAAGTCAAGGGCAAGAATGGCATCCCTAACCCTTTGCATTCTAGTTAAGAGTTTCCAGTATAGAAAATGGAGGAGTCAGTTTATATTATTTTGGTTCTATGCATATTGTCCAATTTTGTTGAAATCCATAGAACCTTTTCTATTAAATGCAGTTTTGGAAAACTTTGGGACACTCACAAGATCAAAGAACCATTTGCTGACCTAAAGATAATTTTTAGCTTAGATGTCAGTTTTATTACCATCACTCACCTGAGTTATCTGGATTAATATATTTGAATTTCATATGATAAATAGTCTGTCTTTTAAAGCAGGAAACAAACACACCTGCCATGTTATATTTTGTCACATCCCCAGTGTTCACTTGTGTGGAATAAAGGCAGCATGCAGGAGTTCAGAAGGGCAGAAAAGATGTAAAGCTGTTGTAAACAATTTACAGCTCATGACTGAGACAACTGAGTACACTCTGCAGTTTTATGGCCATAGCTCATCAAATTTATTATTGGGAAAAGATGAAAATGTCCTCTAACCTGCTCCTTCTGTACTTTCTAGGTGATCATAAGAGCTGTTGGGAAAGGATGAAAGAGCTGTAAATCCTTGGTTTAATATACATCACCAAAGAAACTTGCAGAAACTACTGTGAAAATGGGAGGTCAATAGAAGCTCTTCCCAGACTGTTTTTAACAAGAATTTTACAATGTCATAGACTTTGCAATGTTCCACATTATACTTCAGTTTTTAGTTGGATTTATCTGCTAAAACATAGTGTTGCATATTAGGAGCTTTATCACACTGCTCTAAAACGTGATATTGTTTTATTTATAAAGCTTAATACTCTTGCTGGTCGACACTATTTCACTGTTCAGACATAGCTACAGGTTTTTCACGTTTTTCTGTGATTTAATTCCTGCTCTTACTTTCTTTAACAAGTTTCTTAGCAGTTTTCCCAGCTGTTCTAACAGTCTCTTGGGAAAAAAAAAATTAAAAAAAAAAAAAAAAGCTCCAAGAGTTTAGAAAGAAATATTGATAGTTTTTCCATTAAATGTGTGGTAATGAAGTACAAGAAAACACGTCTATCCTGAGATCTGATTTAAAGCCAAAACCTACACTTGCACATGAAGAGTGATAGACCTAACAGAAATGAAAACCACCAAGATTTGGGCTTCTTCTCCACTAGATACACACACAAGTTATACATGCATTATTTTGAAAATATTTTTAATGATATTTACCACATATAATGTTTGTTTTGTTCTTCCTTAAAAGGAAGAATGAACTTTTAAAAACAAATGTAACAAGACTGTGAGATTGTATGAGGTCTAATTATGTAAGATAAATGAAGTATAAAACATTATTATAAGAGATTATGAGAAAAGGATTATACAAATCAGGAGAATTGGCAAGAGCTGCTGGTTTACAAAAATTACAACTACTATCCATGCTGCAATTTGGGTGGCACATATATTGCTCTGGATGTTGAGCTTTCCTGAGCTAACATACTGCAGAACCTGTCAATTCATTTATTAATGGTACATTGCTGCAGGATTTCCATGAAGACATCATCTGCCTTGCAGGAAGAAGCAGGTGGTGGAGCATGAGATGGAGGGAATCAGAGCTTGCAACTGCTGAAGATCACTAGTCAAGTTCTGTTCAAAACAGCCAGTTGAAAGCCTCTGCGTAGACACTGCAAACTTGCAAAGAGTGAGAATCTTGCAATTAAATGCAGATTATCAAAAGCCTTTTTTTGTGTGAATGTTAAAATGTTCAGACAGTGGAATGCTGCTGATTTCCAGAGCTATTTCACAGTTTATCCCACCTTTATACTCAACATCAAAGAATTGTTATTAAATAAGTCTGGATGTGTTCAGGACTAGTAGTCTGTTCATGGCATATGGATATTCCCTGGTTTCACAAGAAAACACCAATGCCATGTACAGTATGTTTTAAGTTCACTCTATTTTAAATATAAATATTTCCTTAAGCCAAGTAAAGTTAATTCAGTACTGTAGAAGGACCAGTGTCAAACTGAAGAGCAAGAGTATTTCCTGAAGAATTACAGGTTTGTTTTTTTTTAAAGTGCCATTCATGAAAATGCCTTAGGGACACACCAAACAGTACCAGGCTTTAATGACTTAAGATAGCCACCTGCTGTAACACTTCTGCTGAGTTATTAGGTAAAGCCTTAACTTCCTTTTCAAAAATCTGAATTTAAATTTCTAAATCATTTACATTTTACTCTGAGGTAAAAATCTAATCAAAGTAAATGTGTCTGTGACTGAGATCTTTCCAAGGATGACCTTTCAGCTATAGGATTGGGTTGACTTCTCAGCTGTTATATGTTGTGACTTTTCTCCTGCCATACTGATGGTTCTTCCACAAAGGAGTAAGGGAGTGTTTCCCATCATTTTCTTTAATGATGAGAAAATCATTAAAGCTTATTAAGTAATTATGGCTAGCCTTGATCTGAAAAAAAAAAAAACAAAACAACAACAAAAAAANGCTACGCTTGATCTAAAAAAAAAAAAAACAAAAAAACAACAAAAAAAAAAAAAAAAAAAAAACCAAAAAAAAAACCAAAACAACAAAAAAACCCCTTATTTTCTACAATTTCTCAAAAGGGTCTGAGATTTAGTGACTGAAAGGCCCTCAAATCAGTAAAAGGTAGTTACAGAATTACACATGTATTAATGTTAGACACAGGGAATGCAGACGCACAAGTCTGGGAAGTCAAGAACTTTCTTTGTGGTGTAGTAGAAGAAGGAAATTGTAACAAAGATCAGTGTATGATTTTCAAGAGAAGCCACAAGTCTGTTACCCTTTTCAGGAGCTCCAACCCGTGTCTTAAGCAACTTCAGGTAGTGGGAAGGTGCTCAGGGCTAAAGAGTGAGTACAGGTAAATTCCTACTGTTTTCTTCTGTATTTATACTGCTCTTATGCTGGCTTTAAAATAATTTGGTTCAAGGATTTGGAATATTTTTCTTGATAATGCTCTGGTGCTCTTCAGCCATCATGGAACTGTTTAAATGGAATTGCTTTCTCTAACTTATATCAACTAATGGCTTATTGAGCTGAGATCTGGGAAGGCCTGAAATAAAATTTATTTAATTACTTCTTGGCATGGGCCCTTAAAGGCAATCCACAGTTGAGGAATTAGAATCATTAGAAATCTAAAAAAGTGAAAAACATTATCTGTAGGAAAAGAGTGAAGTTACTGGGGGTTTCCAGAGCACACAAGGGGGCTTTGCCAGGAGACACGAAAACAGTCTTTGTGTGTGCTAGAGCTATGGAATGTCATCAGGGATGAGTTCCCACCAATTGCTTTAGCCTGCTCTCATGGCACGTGCTGTATTTATGCTATGTGCTGAGCAGAGTTACCCTCACATAAGGACACAGGCAGGGTTCTGAATGTCCCTGTGCTGCAAAGCACGTGTCTCAGTCACACCTTGGAGCCAGCCAACTCCTTTTATTTGTCCTTAGGGCTATGGGGAGTTTGCAGGTCTGTGCCTGCCACGAGGGACACCCACCGAAGGGATTGCACTGGGAGGAGCAGGATCTGTCACCTTCTCTCCTGCCACAGAGCTGTTCTGCAGCCACTGAGGCTGTTCTGCAGCCTCCAGCCACGCCAGGGTTTGCTTTGGGGATATGAGGCTAGTTATACCCAAAGTCCACCATCAGTTATAGTTTCAGCAAACTTTACAGAGGAAAGGAAAAGGGAGAATGGGAACACTGCATGTCAGCAGCTGAGACCAGAAAATCCCTGAATAATTTCACAGGATAAAGAAAAAGCACTCATACAGATTTGGAATTTTATCCCTGAACAATTTCAAAGGGCAGCTCCAGGCATTTAGTCATCAAAGCTTCCCAACACCTAAAAAATGAAAAACTGAACACAATATTTTCTACCATGGAAAATACTAAATAATCTAAGTAGAGGGGTCATTGCTGTCTAGCCCTATAATATTTAAAGCATACAAGCATATCCTCAGTAAAATTAAATTTGTGGCAACTTTTCAATTACCATTAACTATGAAAAATTGTAAAAATAAAGCTGTTAAAAATAGCAGAATTTGAGAGATTTAAGAGCAGCATCAGAATTCCAGGTGAACTTGTTTAATATGCAGAAGGCTGTACTTGTAGAATACATGATTTTAAGACTCTAGAATGTCCATTTCAGTTTTGTCTTAAACCTTTTAGAATCCTGTTGCTTTCTTGAAAATGTCAGAGGTTACTTCACTTTTAAGCCTCACCTATAAAAGCTACTTGGAGACATTTTGTTTCTGATGGGAATTTATTGGATGTTTTCCTCCTCTTTTTTCATTCTGCCTCTCCAGAAGTTTTCTCTTTTCTTTTCTTCCAGCCTTTCAGTTATTGATGGAGTTCTTGGCACAGATTTCCAAGCTCTGAAACACAGAATACAGAATTCCAGTGCCTAAATAACGCTTGAGGAGTCTTTTCACTGACTTCTGTGGGCTTTGGATCAAGCCCTCAGGCCTTATCTACTCTACCCAAATAACGAATAAACAGTATCAACACAGAGCTAGAGTACTGGGCTCATTTGTCAAGTACTTGCCAGAGCTGGAACAAATTCAGATTCTGCCAGAGGAACCCATTTGCTGAAGAGACGCTATGCCAAATTATTTGCCACTATCAGGTTTTATCTATTGATGAGCATTCCTGAAAAAAATACCTTCCTGTGACATGAAGAGTAGCACCCACAGGATATGTTAGTCAAAAGGCCTATCAAAACATGACAGAACATATATTCTTCCCCACAAATTATTCATGTGGTTTATAAAGATATTAAGAATATATTTCTCAGCTGGTGTTCCTCCTGAGGGATCTCTGTTTAATTTCACACCCTGTTCTCATCCTCGTTGGACTAAAAGTGAATGGGATAGTGTTGTGGCTTTCAAAACCATGTTATCTTGACATTTGCAGGAAAAGATTGATAAAGCTTGAAGGAAAATATATCCTTTGCTCAGCTTCTGCCTGTGTTGATGGTGAGAGGGAATGGATATTACTGCATGGGGTATGGATATTAGAGCAGAGACTTTCCAATTTGCACAGGAATTTAGAGGGATAAAAATACAGACACACACTTGGAACACATTCATCTCTGTTAGAGATGGAGTTAAATACACTCCTGATGCAAACACCTGCTATCACTCCTGCATAAATATTTGCTCCTGAGCAAAGTCCCGTAGCACCTGCAGAAAGCCTTTTCTAGGGCACAGGCCAGCAGCCAAGCGTCAAAGCATGAAGGGCCAGCAGGGAATGAGTTACACATTTCCTTGCAGAGAGTGTGACCAGGAAACACATGGTCACCATCACTGCTGCTGCAGAACTACTCACTGAAAACTTCCACAAATTTCCAAATACATGCTAAGGCCAGAGTCAAGTATTTGAAAGAGGAATGGGGCAAAAGCAGACAGCTGGAATTTAAACACTGCTTTTAAGATAGTTCTTGACTTAGAGGGGACAAAATAAGAAAAAAAAGTCAGAAAGAAGTGACACATGATCTGTTCACTCTATGATTTCTCTTATTTTTCTTTCAATAACTTCATAATCTCCTTTCTTCCCCTCCTCTTTCTCTATTTTATTCCCTTCCCTCTAATAAGTCCCACTTTTTTTTCCACCTCACAATCTTTTATTGCCTACCCTTCTTATTGTCTTGCTTAGAAGTACTTGCAGTACTGCTGAAATCCATAAAAAGGAAGACTCACATGAAATAGGAGAATCCCCCAGAGCTAAAATACATGACAGATTGTGACACACCACCAGTAATCTATTTAATTCAAGACTGAAAAGATTATGACAGTAAATGGGTAGGTTTTCCAAAATTCAATACAGTGTTACACAGCATAAGGATGTTTTAGTTCCTCACAGAAGAAGCCCAGCAGCTTAAATTGATCTGCAAAGATTCAAAATCTGTAATCAAAGCCAAGCTGACTACTTCAGCACAAAGTCAACTAACTAGCCTGGCAGAGGTAGGATATCAGGCCCATCAAGGTGCAACAGGGGAATAGAGGTGAAACAATGACAACAAAATCACTGGATAAGAACATCTTTTGGGTTTTAATCTGTTGTTGACTACGATAACATGTGGACTAGAGAACGCTGCAGGAGTGTCTCTGCGGAGAGCAGCAGTAGAACAGTTTGAGAGCCACTGCTCAATGCCAAAAAGAAGTCTTCACTCAGGTCTGATCTTGTTTCACTGGGCAAAAAGGCCCTTCAGCAACTGACATTCCAGGGCTCAAGGAAACAGGAGCGTCTTTAAAAACCAAGATTCCCACACATTATAATTACACAATGGTCTTCAGGACCACACCTGAGCACAGGTCCTGCTACCGTCAGCAGGGGCTGTGTGTTCAGATTTGAGAGAAGAATTTAAAGCAGATTAATTCATACATCCAAACCAAAACAGATAGATGAGATGGACAAGATTAGCTCTACCAATCTTCCTGCAGCTGGAATTAGCAAGTCAGGAGCCTTCTAATTTGACAGAAGTTCACACTGTGGCTCCGCACTAATCCAGCTGGTGCTGCACCTCCATCTATCATGTCATCTGTTCTAGGATTGCAGTTTATTCTAGGTTTAAAAACTCTTCCTTCATAAGGAACAAGTGTGCATTATATATACCTCAGTCAGTTTGTTTTCTCTTTTGGAGAAAAAAAAAATTACTAAGACCTTAAATTATGTCTCAGATTGATGAGTTGAAATACAGAGAATCAGTAGTACGGGATACTGCTTCATACAAAAAGACAGTGGAAATAATACACTGATACTGGCGTGTAAGTCCATTATACCCAAAGGAGCTATAATTGCTCTATAAGTGCTCAAAAATTATCTTTCTCACACCACGGAAATTACAACTTCACCTGTTTCCAAGCACAAATCCAAAACACGGCTACTATGAAGAAAATTAACCTTACCTCAACCTAAACCAGCACACAGGCAAGCCAACAAAGGCTTCATAGGCTGTTGCAAGAATTCAGTCATTTAAATCTGCTGAGGTGAAACAAGTATTTTCTATCAGGGAAAACAGTTTATTCTTGAGGTTTTAAACTGGTAACACGGTAGGCAATTTCTTTGACATAGAGTTTTGCAAAGGCATTTTCTTTCTCACAAGAAACTGCAAAAGTTTTTCAACATTTCCCCTGCAGAATCCGGTACATACCCAGCTCACAGCTGGAAATAAGAATGCTATGAATGTTGTTTTGTCTATACTTTTCCCACCTGAAATAGATTTCTAAGTCTAAAGCTTCTGAGCAGGGATGTGGAGGGAATTTCAGTTGTCACTGTTGCAAAGTGCATCGGCGGTGGTCGTGGGTACCTTAAAGCTGGAGAGGACCAGTTTATCCTGCCTGGGATTTCTCCCCCTCGCCCCTGCAGGTCACCAACCTCACAGCCAGGTGTCACACTCTGAATGACGGCAGGGTCACTGACGGAGTCCCAAGGCACAGGAAAATCCCGGCTGCTAAACTGGAGCAGCTCAAGCGCTGCTTTTCGTGGGGCTCACTGGTTCCATCAGGAGCTGCCTGCTCCGTCAGGGTGTCCTTTCTGGGACGGTGTCTGCTTTTGTCTTCCAGGATTAATAGCTGTGATATTTGGCCCTGCTTCTTCCAGCACTGTGGGAAGCCATTGCAGACAGGCACTCTGTCCCCACCAGAGCCTTTCTCACCCTTTGAATTGCGTGGTTCAGACAAAAGAGAAGCTGTTAGCAGTGCTTGAGGGTCATCTATTCAAGTCTATCCAACCAAATTTTCTGAAACTCTAAGTAGTCAACATTACCATCTGTAGATCTCAACCTGGTTTAACTCTAGTAGGAATTTTCAGCATATTTAGTGTGCACTTGACTTCTGCCTTCACCTGTTTTCTTAGGTTTGCTTTAATTTTTCCTGATTACAAGCAATGTATGTGAACATTTTTTTTCCTATTAGCAACGTTCTATAAATGTATTATGTTTTTTTACAGTTAACTAATTCCAGGAATTAACTGTGCCTGCATATTTTCATATGCTTAGATCTCCACCCATGCTTGAAGCACCTAGGTTGTATCAAAAAAAAATTAAAAGTGTATTATACAAATTTACCTTATAATTTGATAGTTTTTAGCTCAGTCACATAAGCATTGAAATTCACAGTAAAATGCCTGATTTGAATGCCTATACATGGGCATATTTGAATGCCATGTCCATGGCAAATTGGTAAGGTAAGGTAGCCAATGTGACTGCTCATACATTACGTGACTTAGGTCAATACTTGAACTCCTAATATTTGCTTAGGATTACACCTATGCCACAGGGCCCACTGGTTAAATAGCAGCCTCATCCGAAAGCTGTGTGCAGGGAGTGATTTTTTTTTTCCTGAGAATTTTTTTGTTTGATTTCATCCTCTCCATCTTCAATCAGATCCTTCTACTCATGCACCTGTTCAAGACTGAGGTTTTTTTCAGATAAGAAACGTCTCCTAGGCGTAGATCTCTTCCTTCTTCCATACTGCCTGGCACCAGTTTTGCATATAGCAATTACCTGAACTTGTTCTCTTGTGATGACTGTGAACTTGGATTCCCGCTGTTCATCATGAAAATATTTTATATATCTTGCCCATCTTTACGGGACAGCTTTGTATTCATGACATCTTCTTGCATTTTTAAGTACTATGCACCAAATATACTTTCTTGTCTCTTTTAATGTCTCAAGCTTTTAGGATATGATGACTTTTTCTAACTTTTTCTAGTTGCATGTTTCTCTGTATATGAGATCATAACTCCACCTATTCCCTTTGACATTTTTCAGCTTTTCTGTATTGCTTATGCAATATTGATATTCCTCTTTCTATTTTTGTTTCTTCTTTATGTATACTGATCCATGATATATTCAATAATTCACAGCTGCTTACTAAAAAAATCTTGTCATCCCTAATGCAAACACAAACACACACCCAGCTGAGGGATGTGAGAGCTGTGCCCATAAACCCTTTGTAGGAGCTTCTTTTTGCTAACATCGCAGCTCTGGTCTCCCCTAACTACCACAATTTCTCTTTCTGTTCATCTTTTAAAATGCAGCCTTCTTCTCCTTTGGCAGTTTTCTCCTCTCTAAATACTTCTTGCAACTAATCACCCGAGCTGAGAAATAGCCATCCCTGCAGCAAGCCACAGTCCTCTGTGGTCTCCAATTTCTTCAGCTACTTAAGAAAAGGTAAAGCTGCCCTTTAATCACAATGCCCACAGAAGGGACACAAAACCAAATATCTGAACACATGGGCTGAAACGTGTTTCCCTGAGGCTGCACAAGTGGAAGCGGGAGGGATCCAACCCTTGTCTCTGTAAATACAGAAGGATAAATTCGGTGGTAGTTGCTGGCATCGTTAGGAGACTCTTCTCGCTGGCACTTGTGGAACTAATTGTAAAGCCCTGTTTTAGTGTGTGGGAGGCTGGAGATAATTTTAGTGATGGTGAAAAGTGCCAGACTTATCAGACATGGAAGATGTTGCTCTAGATTTTGCTTGTGTAGTGCTTTATGTCTACTCTAACTCAGTGGAACAAAACATTACTGGTTTGACTGGAGGGGGATTGATTTAATAATTGTTAGCACACTTCTTTTGTGGCACTAATGACTAGGCAAAGTTTTCCTTTCACAGAACTAGTACTCTATAGGCAGAAGGATTAAGAGCATCATTTTGCTGGTGTCTGCCTATTTTGCTGTGGAGTCAGCACTTCCACGCACACAAAATTATTCAATACATCTACCACAACTAAAGAAATTAATGAGCTTTCTTATACATCAAACCAGGGAAGCCATTACCTGCTTATTGGAGGGCACAAACTCAGCTCTGAATAGTCTTCTGTGGCACTTTGTTGGGGACAAATACACATTTTTAGTATTTACAAACTCTGGAAAAGCTTGGGGAAAAGTGTATATCATGTTACCTTACAAGACAGACACAGGCTAGTTATTTGAAATATAATTTATTTCTTGGCTGCCCCCAGAGTATTTTGATAATTGTAGGGAAAACTTTAAACAAATAGACGAAATGCAGTATGTTTTTTTTTTTTAACATTAAACTCTGGGGATTTCATTGAAGGGCAGAAGAAGAACTGACTGTTTTTTGCACTGGAGCTTCTACTGGTCAAAGAACATCATCCAGCCATTGGCTCTGTTTGGAACTGTCAGACAAAGCTTTTCTGATGTGAAATATAAGACACATCAGTGTTACCAGTTTCATCAGCCACAGCAGAGATGGCTGGTGAATTTTGGTGGTCATTTTCAGTAAAGGTGTTCCCATGGACAAAGCCTCCAGTCCAGCACACTTCACTTCTGAGAGAGTACATTTGCAACTGACCTTTAGCATCCACGGTGGAGGTGAATGGATCCATCATGAGTCTGCCCTCACACTGCAGGAAAATTTGGCTCCCTGTCATTATGAGGCTCAGGCTCATATTCATATTAGAATATCTGCTCTGAGGATTACACTGCTTACCCAGGAGTAACTCACACATCCAGGCAGTCCTGCCCTCCCTGGAGGCAGATGTTCCTCTGGACTCCAGGGCTTTGTTCCACGAGCTGCCTAATCCAGTTTACACTTCCAGTTTCCACCAGTGCAGATATTCTCAGCAGTCATTTTATAGAAGCATTTTACCTCATGATGAAAGACACCTGGTCCACTGTCCTCAAGAAAATACAGCCAAGCATCTCCCTGCCCCTAACCCAAATCTATTATCTCAAGCATCTGCTTTTTTTCCTGTAGTTCAGAGAGCAACATTGATCTCTGTGGCTGACAGGACCAGTTTTCTTCTTCCTCCTGACATCNTATTATCTCAAGCATCTGCTTTTTCTCCTGTAGTTCAGAGAGCAACAGTGATCTCTGTGGCTGTTTCTTCTTCCTCTTGACATGTCTCTGGTCAAAATCTTCTCTTGCCAAAAGCAACTTGGACACAGGCTTTGGACTGCCTGCCCTACGTCTCCCTAGAATGACTTCCCATCTGACCATGCTAATGTCTGTAATCAAGTGGGCTGAATAGGAAGAGGAGCTGCAACTCTGCTTTATGACACACAGCTTCCATTCCATGCATCACTACCCAAAACAGAGACCCATGTAAAAGGATGAGTTTCTTTAGTATTATTTTGCAATGAATGGACAGATGAAGAAGGATTGGCAGTTCATGAAGCTGAGAGAGCAAGAAATAGAACCATGTATGAATGTATGGATCTGAGAAAAAGACTCAGAAATAGGCTTGGGAGAGCCTGAAGTAGGATTTAGATCTGAAAAACTGTTGCTGCTTAAGATCTACCCTATAGTAGTAGAAAACAAGGCTTTGATTATAAATAAACAGGACTGTGCCACAGACACACCTGATTTCATCACCAGTTTCTCATCAGACTGTGAAATAACCCATAGCACTGAACTTGACTGTTCATGTCAACCAGAAGAGTCCAGCACGTTTAAAAGATAACTGCAAATAGTAAAGATCCTTAGCAGTAACCTGAATTCAGACAGTTTTAGTAAGTACCTCCCTCACCCTGTTTTTGGATCCAAGCAGTGCTGGCAGAAGAGAAAAAAAACCTCAGCTCTGGAAGCCAAGGGCAAAGAAACAATGTGGAGAACAAAATGAAAGTTACCTCGTGAATGGCAAGTTTTGGCTTGCTTCTAACTGCGGTAATAAGAAGGCAAATGATTCATTCTGGCAAAGTTTTCCAGCTTGAGGAGTTTGAAATAATACGACCGCCCACCACAACTGCTGCCTGTGAGTGAGCTCAGGGAGGGGGCCAAGGGCAGCCCAAGAGTATTGGGGTGATATGGGAAAGGGGAAAATGGAAAGTTTTTCTTCAGCAGGGTAGAGATAAATGTTGGCCTGCTGGGAAGGAGGGAAGAGAGGTAGTAGCAATGGCATTGCTTTCTTGTTTTAAAAAATATATATAGAATAAAAACAGAATAAAATTTTTCTTGTAAAAAATAGAATTGAGTTCTGTGAAAGAAAAATGGTTCTGCTCTTTCACAGAGGTCAGGAGATGAGTGTTCATGTATGCCACATAGCACCGCAAGTTGGAGGAATTACCAGGTCACCATTTGAAATCTTCCTTTTGTCAGCTGCTGAGGGAAGGTGTGTGCATATATATATATATATGTTAGAGGGGGGTAGGAAGGGTGGCATGACCTGCCTGTGTCAGGCTACTCAGAGATTGAAAAAGAAACAAAATTAAAGCCGATATAGATTTTCTACCTGAGAGTGGTTAATATTTATCTAGATGTTCAAACTGGATCAGGCTGCAGCTTATAAAAACTTGGCCAATCACAGCAAGACTTTCCAACAAACCTGTTAACATTTTTCAAGTACAGACACGCTGATACAACTTAAAAGAAAGGTACAGAATTGCAAGTCTCATTACTGTCACTTAAATAAAACCTCCAAGACAATTAATTACATGTGTATACTTTTAACTTTGTTAAATCTATGCAATAGGTAATACATTTTATTTTCTTAACCTATGTTTAGGTGGGCACAGCAAAGTTGTTTTGTTTTTATATTATTATTATTACTTCCAAATCACTTATCACCAAAATCGTACTTTGGCCCCAGGCATTTTCCTCATTTCTTTCTATTCTGTAATTCAATGACCACAAAATTACACGAGGTTAACTACAGAAAGATTAATTTTAGGTTGTAACCATTTCATCTTGCTTGGGCGTTTCTCTCTGTGGACCATCTGTGCTTGATAGCTCAATACCCCCAGTCCATTTGCCTTTCTTACAGGAATTTACATTTAGTGGTTTCGATCCCTGTCAGTGTGTAGACCCCAAACAACTATCATTGTGTTTTTTTCATGCTTCCATAAAAATTTAGAGTAGTACATTTATTGAAAGTACCTGGGGAGTTTTTTAACTGCTACTTCTTAGTAGTAGCAGCTCAGAGGTCCATAGACCACAAACCTAAAGCTACCGAAAGCCTCTCTGACTTGCCCAGAGTTACTCCACCTGTTCTGCAAAGGAGTTTGACTTTAACCTTGTATTAATGAACAACACTGAAGTTGTGGGCAATGGATGAACTGCATGGGATGTGAAATACATTGTCCATTTGAAATATGAGCTCCAAAATTGTATATAGGCTCTTGTATAATGGAGGTATGAAGACATGCCAAGGTCTATGGTTGTATCCAANTAGGGGGAGGGATGGGCTTGAAAAACTCGTCCTTTGAAAGGTCCTGGTCACTGGCATGGAACTTTTTCTCCTCTGCTGATGTTCCTCTCTGATTTGTTTTTATAAGTTTAGGCAGCTCTCTGCTGGTACAGCTGCTGCCGGAGTCCTGCCAGAGGAGCCATAATTTCTTAATAGNAATTTACATTTAGTGGTTTCGATCCCTGTCAGTGTGTAGACCCCAAACAACTATCATTGTGTTTTTTCATGCTTCCATAAAAATTTAGAGCAGTACATTTATTGACAGTACCTGGGGAGTTTTTTAACTGCTACTTCTTAGTAGTAGCAGCTCAGAGGTCCATAGACCACAAACCTAAAGCTACCGAAAGCCTCTCTGACTTGCCCAGAGTTACTCCACCTGTTCTGCAAAGGAGTTTGACTTTAACCTTGTATTAATGAACAACACTGAAGTTGTGGGCAATGGATGAACTGCATGGGATGTGAAATACATTGTCCATTTGAAATATGAGCTCCAAAGTTGTATATAGGCTCTTGTATAATGGAGGTATGAAGAAATGCCAAGGTCTATGGTTGTATCCAAAACTCCTGTTTCTTGTTTTTTTTTCTCTTTGTACATCAACAGGAAGAACTTTCCATATTTGGGCCTGAGAGTTCATTGAGAATCATTTTACAACCTGGGTGTGTGAACATTTACTGCAGTGTGGTAGGATAAGCTCATGGAAGGGAGTCCTCCTCCTCCTGCAGCCTGCCTGACCCTCCAGCCCTGAACAAGGGTTTTCCCCAAGGGTTGACTGAGCCCCAAGAAGAGAGAACTCAGAATGAGCTGAACCCATGGATAATTGAATGAGCAAAGCCTAAAAAAAAATTTTAAAAAAGCGGGGGT
>VWZN01021057.1:20601-36092 GCA_013396955.1 Regulus satrapa | reverse complement strand
ACAGCTGCTGCAGGACTCCTCCCGGGGGAGCCATAATTTCTTAATAGCCTCCACCAATGAGCTGTAGTGTTAACAAAACAGAGGAGAAAACATAGTTGTAGAGCAGGCAGATGTAACCTCAGGCTAAGGAGGCAGCCGCTCCTAGCACCTTCTCTAACGTGGCCCCAGAGGAAACCTGGAACTGGTGTGCCCAGGAGCAGGTGGGATGTGACCCTCCCTCCTGAAACCACCAAGTTTCTGTCCACCTCCTTAGACATGTATAGCCAACCTTCAGCTGTGCACCGAGGCAGGCAAACAAACACAGGAGAGTTCACGTGTCCCATTCACTTCTGAAGAGGGGCCTGACAGTAAAGCCTTGACAAGCCAGGCCATCAGCTATTCAAGCCGATCAAGAGCAGTGACATTTCCACATTTTCAGTGCTCTCAACAAACATAGCTAATTAAGTCTTGCATCATCTCTGCAGTTAAACAAAAGTACGTATTCATCTCCCCTTTTGACAGAGGAGGAAGCTGAAGTCTGGGGGGTATTTAGAGCCATAGAGTGAGTCACTGGCAGAGCGAGAGATATTTTAAGAGTGGTAAGCTCCCTGATCACTGCCTTTTTGTTTAAGTTATTAGACTCAAAAATGCCTCTTTCTCCATTAGAATTATAAAGAAGATATTCCCCCATTATCAGTAAGAACTGGATGACATCTTCCTCAGTGTGACACTAATCCTGGAAGTATTGTGACTTATTTGCAGTACACAGAATATTTCTCATTGCATGTACTATTCAGGTAGGAAAAATAAGAGGGGGTGATAGGAGGCCCTGGGTCTCCAAGGCATGGCAGGCATACAAGATGGGGAGGGTTCATAAAGTGCCCTGCTTTCCTGCCAGCCCCTTCTCTGGCTGCCTCCTGCCCTGCACACAGTAGTGTCTGTGGCTCAAGATGAGCAGCTGCACTGGGTGCATTTCAAAGCCTATAGAAATAATTCCTGCCACGTAAGTGTTACAAGAAGACACAACAGGTGGATGAAAGAGAGAACTGTAGAAGTTATCAGTGAAATCAGCCTCTCTCAGGTCTTTTTTTCAACTTTTAAAAAACACTAAGCCCATTTCCAAATATAACATGAACACACAATTTCATTCAAATTTATTAAATGTATGTCATAATTAGGACTCAGAGTAATCTAATGTACATATAATTATTTACGGACAAAGCAGTAGGTGTGTGCATGGGCGTCTGAAGGCAATGACTTCTTAAAGCAAGTGTTGCCTAAACTAACCTGCCCCAACTTGTAACCACGCTTTTTCCGAAGCAGAGCAGTGGGCCAGCTTGCTGGGCGTAGCACAATGGGAGAGTGCGAGTCAGAGATTGGAAAGGTGACATGAGGATCACTTTGCTATCACTCTAATCTTGTGGTTATTTTCTGAACCTCCTTTTTCTTTTGGCTCTGGGAATGTCTCAGTGCTATAAAGCCAAAAGGTGCTCAGGAGCAGCATCATGGGAAGGCATCTCTCTGAGAAGTTCTGAGTATGTCTGCTCCGTCTCCCTGACTCAGTCAGGAGCAGCAGGTCACAAAGAATCAACAGTACTCAGGACCAAAATTCCTACAGGACATTCTTCCCAAAGAAGAGCCTTTTCAGCAGCAAATAAATCAACTTTGTGGAGAAATAGAACAGCTATGTTATATTAGATTACATGGTTTAATGTAATTGAGTGATATCACTTCAGACAAATTTTGTCCTCCTTTATTTCCTAGGGAAATAAAAGTACACAGGAAATTCTGAAAAACTGGTCAGCACACTTGCTAGCAGCCATAAAATAAGTTTACATTTTTAATAAAGTACTACAGACTTTTGGAACTACTAAATATTACAGATACAGAACACTGACATTACTGTCAGCACATGCTGACAGTTATGTTTCTGTTTTTAGAACACTTATCTAAGCTGGGCATCTTTCTCATCAGCTGAATTTCATCAATGGCTGTGATCAGGTATGTTATTAGTTCTAAGCTTGCCAATTCAAAAGTAACACTGGGTGCAATTTTGTTCTCAGCAGCACCATCTCTATATCTGTCTTGCAATTAGAATCCTTGTTTACCAGGTTAATACCAGGAATGCAAGCAGAGCGTGGCCCAGGCTACAAGAACACATAATACACAATTCTATGAATACCACCTAAATTAAAATACAATAAACAGTAAAATAATATTTATTCACCAAAAGACACCTTTGACTACCAAGTTATATTTATGAAGTGTTGCACACATTCTTTCCATTAACATTTAAATAGTAATTTAATCTTCATCCTCATCCTCCTCTCCACATGCTTTGCTCCCTTCTCCTTTGTTAAATCATAAGCACTTTGGAAACACAAAAATAAACACAAAATACTTAGTCTGCCATAAACCAGACTAAGCCAACATATGCATAAGGACATAAAACCTGCCATACTGTG
This sequence comes from Regulus satrapa, assembly GCA_013396955.1. Taxonomy (NCBI): domain Eukaryota; kingdom Metazoa; phylum Chordata; class Aves; order Passeriformes; family Regulidae; genus Regulus; species Regulus satrapa. Next base: position 33,648 of record VWZN01021057.1, on the reverse strand, counting down.
TCAAGAACAATGATCCATCTAGCTCACTATTGTAACCTCAGAACTAGGAGCAGATGTTTTTGGGAAGACTACAGAAGATAGAGTATTTCTAGTGAATCCCCACATGGCATTTCTTCACAGCTTCCAGCAGCACATTAAATATTTATATGACTGATGTAATACTACATATTTCCATGTTTCCAGATCCCCCAGTGCTAGAGGACTAAAAGAAACTTCTAGTGCAGACTTTAAATCTCTAGGCTAATTAGAATTAGCCCATCTACTGTCATTCTCATCCCCAAGTTCTGCACTCATTTTTCTTTACTCCATTAAAGCAATTTGATTAAGAGACCGGATAAATCTCCATAAAACACTGGGAAAACTATAGTAAAGAGGGCATAGTCACAGTTATTGCATTATTTATATGTACAAACATCCCAGCTAACACTGCACATAGGCATCTCTTTCCAGGTATCAGCCCAGTGACCTTCTGCTCAAGGGCCCCAGAGGTGAAATCCTTGGCTGCTTTTTTATTCAGCCCTTTCTCAAAGTTTGTGTTTCTCTCTCAGAGCACCGAGGTTCAGCCTGTGGGCATAAGGCTGTCTGGCATTCAAGAAAATACTGTCGACCCCATGGAGGGAAACAAAGGAGTTGGGTCAGTGTATAACCATGCACTTGTTTGCAATAGCACATTTTTTAGGAACATGCTGCCTTACTGCAGCACATCCCAAATCCCAGTAATTAAAAGAGCTACGGTGAAGGGGAATTGCAAATCACATTTTCGAACTCCCCTGGTTTTCTCTGTGAGAGCAACACTTCCAGCTCCACCCAGCAGCACAGTGCAGGCACATGACACAGTGACAACCTCGATGCCACCAGATGCTGGGACAAAAGCTTGGTGCTACCAGAAAAGCTCAACTCCCTCAGGGTGAGGGGGACATCCCATTCCATATGGCTATTCCAGAAAAAGAGATACAGGAATTATCTCCTGAAGAAATGAAAGCATGAAATGAAGCAGCTCCTATCTTCTGAGGTGACAGCCTAAAATTTTCTAACTTTGCCCATTGCTTCATAAAACCGCTGAAAGACCCTGAACATCAATGATTTGTTGTATATAAAAGTTTTAAGAGTTTTACAGGTTTTAAAATCAGACTGAAACAATACTTTTCTTAAACTAATTTTCTACTACTTTTTCCTTTTCTGAAACTACTTTTCTGTGGGGATTTATCTTGGAAAGAGGATGTCATGCACCCACTTTTCTTGGTACAGATGGTCAGGTGGTTTCTTTACCCAGCTGTGTTTTCTTTCTTACTGTTTCTCATGTATCACCACCCTCTCTACTGCTTGTCTTCCATTTCAGTAAATGGGCTTTCTTAGAAAGATTTTCTCCTTTGCAGATTTTATTACCAGAAAAACAGTTCCCTCATGCTGCTAATATCCCATCTCACCCTGAGATCTTCTAAAAGATAGTTTTCCCCCTCTGTCTCATACAGCAGGACCTAACATCTCCTCTGTCTCTATTTTTTGTCACACCTTACTGCACACTCTGCTGTAAATCATACTCTGATGACTTTAAAGAAACACAGAAATATTCCTTCATCTCTAGATTTTCTGTGCTCCTACTTTTTATTATTACTTATCTTATTTTTCCTGCAAAGTTGCATGTTTTCCCTTGTTTTGCTATGCAGCCTTGCACGCCCAAGGCAGACCAGGACACATCAATTTCTCAACCACACAGCAAGGAGCTTCTGCTGGCACACAAACCCACCCAAGGGCCTTAGCAGTGATGAATGACAACTTTTCACTGTTTTTCTACCGAAACCTCCTTTGAATCGGACAGGATTGTGTCTTTACAATATTCTCATGTAGCCAGAACCAGTAGCAACAGTGGACATTGACCAAAAAACATCTCAGGAACTTCTTAAAAAAAAGTACAGCTTTTTTTTTTTTTTTTTAGTACTGTGAAAGTTTAAAAAAAACCTGGCAGAAGCAGAGCATGGACTTTACAGTAGTCTTCTTTCAGAATAAAACCAAGAAATTGGTAAGTTCCTTTTAGGAACAAACTAGCTAAAATGAGAAAAACTACAGCATCAGGCAGTTGCTGCACTGTTTAGAAATTTAACCATGTAGGTGATGGTGAGAAACACTGTAGAAAGGAGATGAAGTCTATGGCTTCATGGGAATGTTCTGGGAAAAGCAAAAAAGGCAGCAAAAAGGCCAAAATTAAACAAGATCAAAGCTCTTTACCTAGAACATAAAAAAGGCAACAAAAGTCTCTATTGATGAAAGGGCTGGGAGGACAAATACTGGGGCTGTGAAAAGGAATCACCTCCTGTTGTTTCTTTCCTAGTGTCTTCCAGATAACATAATTTAAAATATTATTTCCATAAACAAAAAAAAAGTATCAAAAATTTATGTACATGCTTTACTTTCCAATAAAAGTAATAACTAACTAAATATAGAAGATATAGCATATAAAAAGATATTACATATTATATATATATAACAAAATTAATAATAAAACTAAGGACCTGGGTATTGGCTATGCACTTCATAGTCTGCTAAATAAACTAAACTGATCTCCTCCTTGTCCATGGGAAATAAACCCCAAATTCCATATAGTAGTAAAAACATCACCAATCAATACAATCTGAAACAAAATTCTTGATCAGTTCATGTAATTTCAGGCAGGTTTGCAGCCAGACTGTGAGCACAGCAATATTAATGTATATCTAGAGAACCCCATTTTAGTAGACAGATTTCTCAGTTTCACATCTCTACTGCTCTGGTGGTTATTGCTTGTTGGATTTGGGTTTGTTTTTTTCCCATAAAGCAGCAGCAGAGATAAATTAATCCCCTGGGCCCTTTTTCTTGGGTAAAAGCTACCCTTCAAAGGACTTGCATTCTTCTCAGAATGCTGCACTTCCTTCTTCCATGCTCAGCTCCTGCAGTAGCCTCACCCTGCCATCCTTGGCTGCTGGTGAAACCCTCTCCTCATCCACGCCCTCTACACATCACCACCAAGTGACATATTTGCATATATCATGTAACAAACAAACAGTGACACAGACAAACATTTCTGCTTCTAAGATTTGATGCTTTCACTTAACTCAATTGAGCAATAATTTGCAGTCTTATGGTTTAATCTTTCATTTGTTTTCATTAACTTGAACTCATTTCAACTCCAAACCAAAGTGCCTGTATTTCCTACCCCAATATCTCTTTTCTGATGAAGAGGCATTAACAGTCATTTTACATTGTCTTGGGACAGCCCAATGGGGTTATATATGCTCAATATATGACAAAATTTATTTTGTCATTTCCAATTAATGAATCTGCTTGAAAACTCCTAAAATACATAATTACAAATGATACGATTTATATTCATTGCTTTAGGTTTTTCCTCCAAGTGACTTTACCAACACTTGCAGATTGGGATGGAAGCACTCATGGTAGCATGAATTACCCACTGTTGAATCCCAGGAGTCTGCTCTCAGGGCAATCTCTTGTGATTTGATACTGGAATTAAATCAATCACAGATGCAGTAAGCACATATTTTGTCTGTTGGTTTGGGGGTTTGGATTTTTGGGAATTTGGATTTTTGGGGATTTTTTTGTGTAACCTCACAGTTTTGCACTGAGCTGCCCAGCTCTTGGCTAATGTTTGCTCTGAAAAACTTTCTCTGAAGGACAGACCTTCAAATGTGGTTGGCAGCTCATTATGGTTTACAAAAAAGCCTGCACAGATGTCTCCAGAACCTGTTTTGGTTTTTTTAATAATTAAATGCCAGGTAATTATTGTGCTGCATAATCACTTCTACGCAATGTCCTCTCTACAAATAACTTGTTTTCCTGTCAAGCTACCACTCCTGTGACAAAACACTAATGCAGACCCAGTGTGACCCATTCCAGTGAACAATTCCAGGTTCCCCAGCTACATTAAGTATCTCTTGTGACTTCTCCCCGAGTCTGATATCTCAGTGTGAAGACACATCTGGTCTGAAGGAAGGACAGAAGTTGATTTGGTGGTGCTGCTGCTAAGTGAACTCCATGTCACACTTTCTTGCCAGGATACTCAGTACTGATCCTCATATGTATCAGATAGAATCCTTTTAATTAATCTCAGAGAACAATTAATTATTTGGTTAAAATATACATGCAAAAAAACCCATGGTAATTTGACATTAAGACAAATTTCTATATGGACACAAATCTTTTCCTAAATATTTCTTCTAAAGGAAATTTCAGTCACCTATGGAGTCCTTGAAACAAAACTCCTCCACGAAACTTGTTTTTCACCGCTACTCCCTTGTCAATAAATTTTACAGGGGCCTCAGCAAGCACCAGCTGCTCCTTTCAACTATGTTACAAATCTACTCTCCAGTGGTGAATGAGCACCGTCGCCATCCTGCATTCCAGAAAGAGACCCCATGGAATGACCCTGGCGAACGCAGCAGCAGCAGGAAAGCTGCTTGCAAGGCCTCACCAGGCTGAGTTTGGCTGCTGCCTGCTGCTCTGACAGGCCAGCTGCTGCTTGGAGAGCAGCACAAGACCCCCCTCAGAGTGTAAAAATACAAGAAATAACTTCTAAATGCCTGCGTAGACATCGGTGAGATGCTATAGCAAACAGCTGGTTAGTTTGTTAGGTGATCCTCATGTCTTGATGAAACAAGATTTTTTTTTTGTTTGTCACTAAAATAAAGTAGATGAAGATCTGTGAAAAGAGCTTTCCTGCCTCTAGCCTGTGATCCCAGGAGCTGTGTCCAAGGAGCCTGGTGGAGCAGGGACAGCCACACCACCTGTCCGTGCTGAGACAGGTGCTGCCGCTGCCTGCTCCGGGCTCCAGTGACCTCAGGCAAGCAGGGACAGGTGAGGTGGAGCGTGACGGCTCACTGAGACAGAGGAGCAGATCAATTATTTAGTGATTCTCTCCTGAAAGGCTTCACTCAGCCTAAAATACCACGCTGCATTGGCAGGAAGTCTGCCTCAATCTCTGTCAGGTTTCGCTACGAGAGCGTCACGTGTTCACCTCTTTAGCAAGTCAGAGAGAAGAAAATGTCAATAATGTCTCACAATATGGAAATACTGATTTTAAATACATGAACTATTAAATACCAACTAGGGATCCTGCCCAAAACACTAAACAACTATTAGAAAAGTTGATTAATAAAGATTTTGAATTATTAATAGTAACATCTGCTGCTCCTATTAATGAGACTATTAACTATAATTGTTATTAATGCTAATGACCTGTAACTAGAGTGCTAAAAGATGATTTTTGATCTTGAGATACTTATAGTACATGTCTAAATTCTTTAGGTTTTGCATTTTATTTTACTTAGCAATTAAAACTGACTCGATTTTGAATTTGGTCCACTCTTATCATGCCAGTTTCATTCTCTGAATTCAGCAGCAGAAACAGCAGTAGTGTCTGAGATGAAAGTTTAAATTTAAAATGCTTTTGCTAAAGCTTCACCAAAAAAATGTCAAGGAAACTTTCTCACTGAGCAGTCACTGAAATTATTCCCCAACATAAATCCACCAGCATTATTAGCAAAACACATGGAAGGAAATACAGACTTTCCATGCTAGCTGACAAGAAGCAAACTAAGAAAATAGTGTCACAGAAAACAGTGCAGAATCAGACTTTCTCCCTCTCAAGCTTGTAATTTCTCATCTTGTACGTAGCTGATAGTCCCTTCTTCTAACTTGCTATTTCCTGGAATTTTAAAACTAAAAAGAGAAAAAATCATATTTTTTTCTCTAAAGAGAGAAAAAAGCATATTTTTGCTACATGCTTTGAGAAGGCATAAGGGTTGAATCTCGTTAGGTAGTTTGCTTTAATATGTTTTTCACAACAGTACATGTGTTTCTTACATGTGCTCTACTGTGCTTTAAACATGTGCTTGAGCTGCTAGGGCTTTCTATAATGCTGCAAGACATACTTTTACTTGCAATATGCATCCCATATTAATAGATTCTACCTAATGAAATTTAAAAACCCCTTTGAAAGGATACACATGCCACATTTATTACAGTGATCTTCTGTGTGCTATGATTATTATTTCAAATAGTTTCTCTTCATCTTGGTTTTGCTCAGGCTGAGATGAGGGGGTCCTTGTTCCAAAGCAGACCCAGTGCAGAGATGTGGCCATAGGGGGCAGGGATGGGCAGCCAGGACTGGGCTGGAATTTTTAGTGTAGCTCTTAATGCAGACAGGGCTAGAGCTCTGTAAATCAGTGCTGGGAGACAGCATTTTAGAAAAACTTAATTATCTTCACAAAATAAAGGAAATCATGAAGGCAGAAAAATTTATAGACAAGTCAAGAGCTGGGGATGACATAAAGATCAAGGGGCTGAAAAGGAATTAGGAAGGGCTCCCACCACTAGGCAAAATGGCTTAAAACCACAACTAGAACTTTTCTTTCTGCAGTGAACAAAGTCTTTTCCTCCTAATCCTTCAGGCTCCCGAGTCAGATGTGGTGACAGCTGCTCATGCTATGATGCAGGGTCAAAAGAATTTTAAATATGCTTTTTTTTTCGACTCTGAAAAAAGCCCCTGCTCTTGAAGGAGCTTTCCTTTCTGGACACCTGAAACGGTTGGTTGCTGCACAATTTGCACAGCTGTGAAGGGCTCAACTTCAGATAACTACCCACTCTGAGGGGACAGAAATAGAGGAAGCAAAAAATTTTGAAGAAAACAAATGATTATAAACTTCAGCTTCTACTTTTCATGGTTTCTTACACCAATACTTTGGCTTAAATACAACTAAAGCTGATAGGCATAAATGCCACCTTCATGCCAGAGCATGAGAAATATAAGAAATAATTAGGGTCATTGTCTAGCAAACACCACATACAATAACAAAACTCCCATTAACAAGACACTTCTGTTTGTCACATATTGCTTCAAACTGGCAGTCACATGGAAGAAAAACACAGCCTATTGGGGAAGAAAGGCATCCTTGACAGATCTTTCTCCAGGATCCAATCTCAGAGCTTTCAAGCAAACACTCAATCTTTCAGACTTTAAGAAAAAAAACAAAAAAAGGACTGAATACAACCACATCTTGCCAGAATCAGACATGCAAAAGCTGCCAGCCTGCCCCTAGAAGGTCTACAGAAATACTCTTAATTCCTCAGCCATCAGACTACAGCCAGCATGTACATATGACTATAATATGATGTGGTATTGAATCACAGAATAAATTGAATAAATCATAGAATCATCACAGAATAAATAGGGACATCAAGTTTTTGTTCATTGCAATTCTCTCAGCATCTCATGTCCTGCTGCCTTGTTCCTGTAAAACTGCAAATGCTTTTTCTTCATTCCAATCTGTCAACTCTCCTGGTAGTGAAACTCTCCGGTAACATCACTTCTCCAAAAAATGGATCTATTCATTAACATAATTACAGCTAACTTTTATTTTGTTTGGTTACTTGAAAACGACTTGCAAAATTTCACTGACTTTACAGTATAGTCCCATTCTGAGGGAAAATTCATGCAGGGATGGGGTGAGGAGTGAAAAGCTCTAGAAAGGTGAAGGACTCCTAGATCTGTTTTGCTGCTCCAACAGATATATCAGCAGCCTGGGAATAATGGTTTCCCAGTGTTATCTGCATCAGACTTGCTGAAATGCATGCAGACTGGAAAGCTTGACCACATTTTATATCAGCTGATCTAATCACACATATTTCTTTCAGCTACAAACCTTCCTTCTTTTACAAGCCCAACTATCAGAGTTACAACACAAGTGGTATGAAACAGTGAAAAATTAAAAAGTGCATTGCACAGGCACCAGAAAATAAATATTTGGCTCCATTGGTGGGGTGTGAGGGAGGAGGGAACAAAGACTCCCAGCTGGGCAGCTGCCTGCTGGCACTCTATTCCTACCTTGTTCAGGGAAAAAAAAGCTGATGGATATTCTCAAATATTTGACCCCACACACACTCAATTACCCAATGAAAGTCATAAAAAAGAACCCCGCTGCTAGATAGTGCATACTACAGTACACTGGGGTATACAAAAGACAGCCATGGAATTTAGCCAATCTATTAAGGTGACCCAGTCCTGCTCAGAAGCACTGACAGCCCCAGAGATGAGCTCTATGAATGCAAGCTTCCATACTTCAGCTTCTGCCCATATTTCTGCTGCTGTGCCCCACATGAAGGCCAGATCAAATCTGAATCTACCTAAATGCTGCCCATCTTTTCTTCCCTACTAGTACTGCTTCTTTTCTAAATTCTTGTCAAAAATTATCCTCAAATTTTTTGACAACCACCCATGCTTTGATCTTTGATACACACTGAAAAATGTATTTTATATAACAAGTAATGAAACAAGGCATCAGTGAGGGGTTTCTTTGACAACCACCACCTCTCCTAAATGAGAAGCTGAAGAAACTCTCCAGAGCATTGCCAACAAAGGCCACATCATCAGTAGGGTGACAGCTGGAATTCCTGTGGCAGTTCTATTTTGAAAACTTGTCTGATGGGAACGCCCCCACTGCTGACAGCACAGGCTACTGCTGCTGCTTAGGTTAGGCAAAAAAACCACAAAAAGCCAATAAAATGCAAGATAATTTTTCAGAAAATCCAAACTTCAAAAAACGCTTTCAATTATTTTCTGTTTTCAAGCACTATAGACAGATGCCATTTTATTTTACTTCCTTCACTTTTATCTGTTGTTATGAAATATTCCTGCTTGGATATAAGCATTAAGTCCCTACTGCATAATGGGCCCCAAAAACACAGGCAATATACAATCTCTGTTGCACAAAATTGACTCTTTAAGATAAAAGAGATTTGAGGAGAGTGACTGAGTATTTAAACTAAATAATCATTATTCTCCTTACCCATCTAAACCAATATTTCTTTCATTTTCCAAATTTGATATACTTTCATACAAAGATGCATATTTTCAGGAGAGGATTTTCATCTTGCTGATGAACTGGGGAATCCATATATAGGCAAATATGAAACAAATGGGTGTATATACATACACATACACACATCTGGACATATATAGTAAAAAAAAAAAAAGGCAAGGGGGTAAAAATGAAAGTATCATTGGTAAAAGGAAGGTTATGGGTTAGGACAGGAGAAAATGACAGAGAGGAGCAGAACTCTGAAGGCATTTGAGGTGAAGACAAGAAGCTTAAACTTTGTCTGCTGAAATGAGAAAGGAAACATTAAGAAGGAATGTGCCCAAAGTGACAGGCAAGGAGACAAGTTTGGAAATTTTGCACCATGAGGACTGTGCAAGGCTTCCATCTGGCAGTGGAGGTTGAAGGTAAAGTTAAACAGCAGAGTTTCAGCTGGGCTCATAATCCTCAGTCTGAAAACATTCTTCCAGTTTGCCACATTCTCGTTCCTTGCTGCTGCCCCTTGCTTTGCCTTGGCTCTAGTTGTTGGACTCCATAGTCAGAATATTCAATTCACTAAACAGGCAGAAAAATAACAAGCAGCAACAAGCAATAGAGGGCCTTCTGTCAGGCTGAACCCAGGATCTGGCAGGTGTCAGAATGGGTCAAGGAAGAGGAAGGAATCAGGATGGGAGCAGGCAGGAGAACTTCCCCATTGTGGTGCTGAGGAGATGCAGGACTAATTTAGCATCTTGAGATGAGGAAGGTTACAGCACTTAAGACAAGGTGCTCAGATAAAGACTTTGGTCATTTGGGCACAAAGAGAAGAAGGAAATTTGTACATAACCACCAAATTAATTGATACACGATTGTGTATACCATCAAGAGCAGCAAGAAGACAAAGATGACACCTAGTTTTAAACTCTTGAAACAAAGTTGACAGCAGAGATGCCAACAGCAGCAGTTTAGTTTTGACTGTCAAATTTCAGTAATAGTAAGAGATAATGAAAAGAAGCCAGAGGGAGAACTTGAGGTAAGTGATAAAAGATGATTAGTCAAAGTCCTGATTACCATAGGGAATAGAAAGATGCTCATGAGACAATCAGGAACTGGTTTTTCTGACTGCTTTTACATTGTCTGTCATTTCAATACCTCAGCTGGAAATTAAAGGAGGGCTGGGTCATGAAACCACAATGGACAAGATTCCTACTTCCATGGGTTGCAGCACCACACAGAAATATGTGGGTTTTAAAAATATGAACCTTGCATATATATCAATTGAAGTCATTCCTATAACTGTAGATAATCTGGAGCAAAGGAGGTGTGCACCTGGATACTTGTTTACTACTCCTTCTGAAGTGTGAGGGTACCAGGGTGGACCAGGATTATTAACTCTGTTACCACTGATCAGTCAGAGCAGGTTGGGATGAAGTCCAGCTGCTGCCTGCAAGAGCACCTTGCTGCTATTTTGTCTCTTACTGCAAGGCAGCACCAAGTACCCAACACTGTGTGGCCCTTGGATTTAAACAGAATACTTCAGCTATAAGTGCAGCTTCAAGGATCTCCCCAAGAGAAATCTGTTTCCAAAAATGAGTTTCCCTTGACTTACACCCTGCACACAGCAACTGGTGAAGCACAGCTCTCAGTAACCCACACACAGCATGTGGAATATCTGGAAAAAAATTAGTCTAGAGACAGAATGATACAAATTACATGAAAATAAATTGTCTGGCTGGCAACATGCTTACCTGCAAACTAATCACAAATCTACATTTGAATATTTTGAATAAAAGTTTTCAGCATATCAGGATCATCAGATGAGCTGAATGGCAGCTTCAGGATCTCTGCTGAGGAATTCCAGACTATCTCACAGAACATGACTGCAGGGGCAGCAGGTGAATTACAGCACCCTCTGCTTTCCATGTGTACTTGATATAAGATCTTTTTATGACTTCTAAGCACTGAGACTTCAGCGTTGCATAACCAGAATGACACCAGCAGAGAGAATTCAAAAACCAAATATTTTTGAGTAATCACTGAACCTGTACTGCCTAACTGCAGACAGGTTTTATGGTTTATTTGTTTGTTTGTGTGACTATATCTAAAGGCATTTCATCTCCTACAAAAGGGTTGCCCTACTACACCTGATGTACTATAAGTTTTTCTTGTTTGCTTACTGTAGTGCTTTCAGGGGCTGTTTTCATGTTCTTTTGTTTTTCAAACACAAGAGAACATCTTGTTTTGCCTTTGAATATGGTTCACTTTCCTTTGCACCAAAACAGACAACATTCACCTTTCTCAAAGAATGGAGTATCAGGCACTGCTAATCCAAATTGCCTCTGAAGGGGCAGTCCCAGACGGTCCTGGTGTCAAACTGGTGAGGAGTCTGTGCTTCCCTGTCAGTGAGCAGGATGAACCCCAGATAGAAATACTTCTGACAGCAAGATATGGATCAGAAACCTCACGTCCCTACACCAGATTGCATCACTTCAGCCTAGAGTAAAAGCTCGGTCATAATCCTACTGAGATTTTAGGGGCCTGCTTAAACAGGTTTGTGAGGTTTTTAAAGGAATGTCCAATTCATGGGGTTTGTTTTGTTTTGTTTTTATTAATTATTTGGACTAAGCATGAACTTCAGCCCATGGCTCTGCAGCAAAACAAGAGAATAAGGCAAAGAGTAGCAGGTGGGTGGTGAGAAGGAATTAAAGCAATGGTTCAGTGGACCGAGCAATCTCATTTCTTGGCTTTAAATCTGTTTTTGTTAAGTCAACTTGTCTGATATAATTGTATGAAGAATAAAAAAGTCTGTGAGAAAGTAAGAGCTCTGCAGGATACACAAAGGTCTCACAAGGTGATTGATCATGACATCTGTTAAATCTCTGGGTAGCAAGCACTTTCCAAGAGCCTCAGAGGAAAAGACTATGGAGCGGACTCTACCCTATATGTGGCATCTCCAACAGCCACAGTGATTGCTACTTCATAACCAGGAAAAAAAAAAAGCATTCCAAAAACTATCAAGATGAATAGAAACTCTTTACCATATTGATTCAAACTGCTGTTACTAGAGAATCAATTTGGGGGAAAAAAAAGGGGTAATTTTCTCACTCATCTTCAAAAATTTGGAATAATTCTAATCCTTTCAGAAACACATTCAGCTGACTTTCAAACTATGCATCATGTCTATTTTTGACAGCTAAAAAGATGAGCCAAATCTTCTCAAAAGTAATTTTCAAGAATTCATAGCTAATTGTTCCAGTACTTACAAACTAAATAATGTGCAAGAGCAAATAACACAAATGGGAGCTTTAAACATAGGGATTTGAAGTTCAATCTGCATAAATGTCTTACCCTGCATCACCTGCACGTTTGCATTCCTGCAGGGAGGACACTGGAGGAGCAGCAGTACTGGGAGCAGGCTCCTGCAACACTCACCAGCACAGCACTGCAGGGACTCACCTCAGTTTTCATCCTGGCATTCTGCTGTCACACCACAGGCATTTTACTCTGGAGATTAGTCAGCTCACCCTACACATTCCCTGCTAATTTTGGCATCTAGTGATCAGGCAGAAAGTGTTCTACACCAGGAAAAGGAGAAATAAACATTAATTAAACATTTGCTTTCCAGGACAGCAAATGTCCTGCAAACCAGCAGGTTGGTCTTTACTTCTCCTTGCCTGATTTCCAGACTGAGTAATGTAACACTGCCTGTGGGAGTGAGTGCTGAGCAGGTTGGGACAACAGTTCAGCTCTGCTGAAACCTTCCTTACACGGGTAATTTTTCCAGGTATCAGTCACCACTGGTATGTTATTATCTGCTGCCACCAAAGACAAAATCTCTTTGCACTCTCTGAGGATAGCTTTTAACTCATGACAAGTGTAGGTTTGGTTTGGCTTCTTGTGGTTTACTTCTTTCTGACTTGGGTGTACTTACACTACCTATGAATTTATACAGCTCCCTTTACTGCTAAAATCAATACCTTTCCATCGCAACAGCATGAACACCATCACTCCCATACAAGAGGTATTTTAAATCCCTAAAGGCTTCACTGAGAAAAGCCCTCTGTGTATCCATGCCCATGGGAAGGACAGTGCTTTTCTCAAGGTGCCATTTTCAGGTGCCTGCATTTCTGAAAAGCATCAGAGCAAATAAAATATAACTGTACTGTCACAAAAAAAAAAAAAAAAAAAGGAAAAATACAAG